>OX465292.1:133875433-134486712 GCA_949987695.1 Merzomyia westermanni | reverse complement strand
AGTACCACCGAGATATACCATGTGAATACGGCCGGAGAATTGGATATACCGAACGGAACGTACAAAAATTCGTATTGGCCACTTGGTGTGACAAACGAAGTAAACTTACGAGAGCCAGCTTCAACTGGAACATGGAAGAATCAGCTCGTCAAATCCAACGCAGTGAATACTCTTGTTGCATCGGAAAACTTTGTTCTAAATGTTACTTGGTGGGTCGTTAACGTCTTCTAGTGGATTACGGGCGCTACTCGCCTCCACTCTACGTTTTACCGCGTTCCCTGCTGTAACACCTTGTACACACCTCGACGGATTACGGGACTTATTTGCCTCCGCCGAACTACTAACGTTGCTAACCGTTTGATGTACCGCGTCTTTACTAATACCGACGCTTCTACAATCACCCTGGAGTTGAACACCAGCCGGAATCTCGCTGTCTTTCTTTGTCTTCTTAAGCCCTAAGTAAATGCCAAATTGACCCTTCACCTCCAAACCTTTCTTCTTAAAGTGCGCCTCATCGTTTGAGATTACCAAATCGACTTGTTGCAATATGTCGTTGCCTAATACTGCTGCGTACTGTAAATCTCATTCCCTAGTGACGTGAAATGTTAATGCAATAGTCACGTCGTCTACGGTTACCTCCGCACTGAAATGACCTATGGTGGTTAATTGACTTGTGCCTATACCAAATAGCCAATTTTTATTATGATTTAGCTCGACCTCAAACTGCAACATCATCAATGTGTCGTAACGAATCAAGCTTAGGTCGGAGCCAGTGTCTACTAACGCTGAAACCTTTAACACGTTCAGCAACAAGTCTTTGAAGATTAAGCCGCTTTTCTTCTTTACGGCGCTCGGTTCGTTTCGCATCGCCTTGACGTTACTTCCTTCCGGCTTCACGTTCTTCGTTTTGTTTTTACATTCCTCGGCCTTGTGGCCGCCCTGACCACAGCTGGAACATTTTGAGCGCTTTGAGCAATTTCTAGCGAAGTGATCTGGATCACCACACACATAACATGCCGTTTGACTGAACCTTGACTTGATGGTCTGGTTTGCGTCGGATTTTGGGAAGTTGGCATATTTGCGCGAATTTTGTCGCAAACCCTTATCTGTTCCTTCAGGTCACTTACTGTTTTGGCTTGATAGAGATTTGCCTTGTTGGCCCTAGAGTCAGGTATACCCTCTATGAAATACTCCACTAAATTGAAATCGTCTAATTTAGCCGACTTTCCGATTTCCATTAAACTGTAGAGGTATTCCAGGTAATCCTCGTCCTGTCGCTTGTGACGGTTCTTTAATAATCGGTGGACCTCAATCGATGATTGGGCTGTGCCAAACTCCTTACGCAGTACTCGCTTGAGGGCTTCCCAACTGATCACCCCGGTTTGGCTGCGAACGGTCATTTTTGCGGCCCCCTTCAACAACTGTTTACCATAAATGAATTTTTGTAAGGGGTTCCAGTCGACGGCTGTGGCATTCTGCTCAAAATCTTCCAGCCATTGCTCCACACTAGGTTGCCCCGAACCAGAAAATTTAGTCATCGAGTTTTCGATATCGCGAAGAGTGAAAATCGACCTCTCTAGTTGAACCTCAACCACACTTTACCTACTTGCCGCCTCATCATAGTCAGACTCAATGTCGCTCGCAATCAAGCCGAAGTGTTCAATGAGCCTATCCTGCAGGGTTACTTTTCGCCCTACAGTCGACAACCGCAAACCTACTGACTTTTCTTTTAATTCTGCAACCGTCATTGCCAGTATTTCGACACGTTCTATTGAGCCGTCCGATTACAAAAGAATTACAAAAAACAAATACCTTGTGATTCACAACAAAAAAATGAAATAAATTTATGCCAGGTTACAGTTGGCGTTAAGCAAATGAAATATGAATGTAAGATCAAAGTTAAGATTATGGATACATATGTACGTTAACAGTTAAAATGATAAAAATTACATCAACACTACAAAATTTCATTTCTACTTATCAGCGTCACTATATTGCTGCCCGTCGCTGTATCTTCGCCAACGTGATTTGTAACCTTAAGCTGTAAACTTCGAAGTGCGTTCTGCCCAGTGGCACCGTTAGCCGCACCGTTTGATTTTCTGAAGTTTCCCCTCGCCGTTTAAGGTTTGCGCCTCGCTGCTTTGACTAAGCTCTTCGCTGCTTTGATTTACCGCTTCGCTGCTTTTATTTAGCGCTTCGCTGCTTTGGATCGGCGCCTTGCTGCTTTGGCTTAGAGCTACGCTGCTTTGATTCAGCGCTTCGCTGCTTTGGATTTGCGCCTCCCTGCTTTGACTTAGAGCTTCGCTGCTTTGATTTACCGTTATTTTCAAGTGCGTACCGCTGTTTGTGACATTCGTTGCTTGCCTCGAACTGCTGTTGTCCACACTTGCAAATGTTGAAAATCCTCTAATAATTATGCGAGTTGTTGCCTGCTGCTACTAGCAATGATTCCGCTGGTACGATGCGCTTTTCAATTTTGCTGATGCTTTTATTTTAGCCAAAATTCTGTCTGCGTCTTTGCTGGTTCGTGTTACGCTGCTACTAGTTGGTTGACGCTAATTGTTGCACAGCGTTTGCGACAGCGCTGTTTTACTTAAACCGTTTTTGCTGACGCCGCCTCGTTTGTTATAAAAATTTAATAAAACGCGATTTCTGGCTGGATTTTTATCGCACTCTGACACCACTTTGTGGGGATTGACTTTCCCTTAATAAAAATGACTCTCATTTAAGATATTCTGATTTAACAAACTTTATTTAAAACATTAAGATTTTGCTTAGTGGCGGTCGTCAGCACAGTTCGGTGGTAGAAAATTGAATGTCCGTGTCAAACGTTTCTTTCTCGTTCGTCTCTGCAGTTTCACTGTCAATCAGGGTTGCAAGGACTGAAGTTGCCATCCTGTCATTTTCCCACATGTATAATTTTGCAACCACAGTGATTGGCGATAGCCAGCCCAATGGATCAAATATTTGGGCGATTTGTGACAAAATACTCCTTTTTGTCATTTTCTTTCGTATTGAAAAACAAATTTTGAACTGGAACTGATCTTTCTTTGGATCCCAGTATAGCTTTAGTGTTTTCACTGCTTTCCTTTATTTGAATTATTTCATTTTCTCATATGGTGGTGATATTTTTGGTAATATTGTCGCAATTCGATAGCCATTTCCTCAAATGAAATCCAAATAATTGAAGATGCTTGCTGATTTCTTTTTGGATCATAATACATTGATTAACCGAATCCCCAGCAGTCATGAAATTATCCATATAAAAATCTTCCTTTATGATTTTTTGTAGCCAATTGTTTTCACTTGAGCACTTGTTGGCAATTCCAAATGATATGCGCACTGCTAAATATGGTGCTGACGTGGTACCGTATGTCACTGTGGTCAACCCGTATTCCTCTAATTTATTTGAAGGATATTCCCGCCACAAAATTCGGTGATACACTTGATCTTTTTCCGAAATTTTAATTTGCGGGAACTTTTTTTCAACGTTAGCTGTAATTACCACTTTCCATAGCCTCCACTTGAGAATGAAGTCAAACACATCCCTTTGAAGTTTGGGCCCTGTCAACATGATATCGTTTAGGCACTTTCCATTTGAAGTTTCGGCTGACGCATCAAAAACAACATGAAGTTTTGTGATGTATATTGGAACGATTTTTCGTCATCCCTTGTCCAATTTGGTTTTGATACAAGCCGGTTTCGGCGTTGTGCCATCATCAGTGTCGATTTTCGTTCTGATCTGTTGTTGTCGTTTGTCTTGTATTTATAGTTGGTAGCAGGTAACGTCAGCATGGGTGTCTGTTTGTGTACGCGTGTGCATGTGTTGTGTGTGTACATTCAGAAATGGGGGGGGGGGGGGGGGGGGGGGTTTGCATCGATCGGTTTTTGTGTGGTTAACTGAGGCAGGTAAAAGTTGGTGATTTTTGTTGTTTGACCTTTTTTGCTTGTTTGTTGTTTTTGATCTTTTGCTGTTGGTGCGTGTGTGCTTGTTGTACCTGAGTGGTTGCTTTGTTTTTTGTAAACCAATTTTAAAGGTTCGAATATTGTGTCGGAAACAGTTTTGAGGTGGTAGGTAGGTGAACGAGTATTTACTAAGCTCTACAGCCGCATTTAGGTGAGCATTAAAATGCCCCACAATGATTCCAATTGAAAAACACAGTGGTTGAGTCTTAAAGTCGGAATATTTTATTCGGCTCATCGCCGTTCCTTTTATATGCTTACAATCTACCTTATGAGTAATCTAATTTACAAACTTACATTGCTAAGTAGTTAGTCATGCTTATGATTCTACGTTGTTGTGCATACATACATAAATGTATATGGGTTCAATCGAGTTGATGTTATTGGAGAAGTGCAGCGCAAGCTAAATTGATTTGAATACTTTGGCCTAGTTATTGCCAAAAGTATATTTAACTTTTTACTTACAATTTGTTTTGCTTACCTGTCATGCTACACCTCCTCCCTTTAAAAGAATGCTCATACATTTGGGTTAATGTATGAGTATTCTATTTCAATGACCTAATCAGTAACAATTAATTAAAAATGTTTGGCTTACTGAACTTATCGTTTATTGTTATGCCATCGGAAAAAGGTTTTCTTACTTTATTTTGTT
The DNA here is from genome assembly GCA_949987695.1 of Merzomyia westermanni. NCBI lineage: Eukaryota > Metazoa > Arthropoda > Insecta > Diptera > Tephritidae > Merzomyia > Merzomyia westermanni. Next base: position 134,482,097 of record OX465292.1, on the reverse strand, counting down.
TACAGTTGTTTCACATGTGTCTTTATTTTACTGATATTTTTTTTTGTATTTTGGACATGATATGTTGTAACTAGTTTTCTTTGGTTTGTGCGCCTGTTTATTAAAATGGATAAATGAGTGTTTATTGTTTGGGTTTTTTTTTTCTTATTACTAGTGGAGTTCTTTTGTTTTAAGTCTATTCTTATGAATTATAATTTCTTTATTGTTTTTATTACTATTTCCTATGCTATGCGGTATTAAAGTAAAATTGTTGTTCTCATCGATATTTTTAACTTTGTAGTATCCGTTATATCTATTTTCTAGCTTATGGGAGGCCTCTTCTCTAACTAATACTAAATCTCCTATGTTTATTTCTTTACTATAGCTACTTTTATCATAATTTGTTTTTTGTTTTTCTTTAGCCTCTTGGACTAATCTCCTAGGTCTTTGCTGTGCTATTTGAAGTCTATATTTTACCTCTTTGTCATAAGCTTCGTGGTTATACAATGGGCTGATTTTATTTTCTTTTAAAAAATCGTAGTTCGGTGGGTTTTTTGCAAATATTAGTTCAAAAGGACAATATTTGTGTGTGGTTGATGGCGTCGTATTTTAACAATACGCGAAATACTTAAGATATTCATCCCAATCATTTTTGTCACTGGATATATATGAACGTATATACTCATTGAATGTCCGATGACTGCGTTCTACAGTACCCAAAGTTTGATGGTGATACGGCGTTGAAGTTCTGTGTTCGATTTTTAACAATTTACAAAGTTCTTTGAACAGGCTATTTTTGTATTCTGTGCCCATGTCTGTTACTATCGTCTTCATTTGTCCGTAAGTTAGGATGAAGTGCTCGAACACGGCTTTAGTTACTGTTATTGCGTGTTTGCTTGGGACCGGGATGGCTACTAGATACTTGGTTAGGTCGCAAATGATGGTAACTGCGTACTCGTTGCCATTTATCGACTTTGGTAAAGGTCCAATTGTGGCGATTTGTACAATATCAAATTCCTTCGGAGGTGTCTCCGTTATTGTCATTGGCTCTTTTATATGTTTGTTTGTCTTATTTTTCTTGCAGTGGATGCAGTTGTTTATATATTTTCTTATATCATTTTTCATGTTCAGCCAGCTATACTTCTGCTTGATCTTATCTGTCATGCGATTTATTCCTGGGTGGCCACCACTAATAGGCTCGTCATGATATTTGTGCAGAATTTCTTTAATTTTTCCGGGATTTGTCACATATATAACTTCAGGGGTCAGTGCTATTGTTAACTTTTTGAGAACTTTATTACCCTTTTCAATAAATTTGCCTACTGCAGTATAATTCTTTTTAAACAATTTGTCCCCTAAGGACAACTGTACTTGTACAAGTCCTAAATTGCCGGCTTCTCTTTCAAGCCTGGTAAAGAATTGATCTAAATCAATCTTATCCTCAACAATTAGGTTGCTTGTATCTAAATTGCTACAAACTTTCTTTCCTTTTTTGAAATTTAATTTCGGAGGATTGAAAACGAGCTCGACATGTCTTTTTACTTCAAATTTATTTAGCGCTTCATAAATTTTGGGGTTCTCTGTGTGACTTTCTTTTTTCTCAATATTATTGCTGTTCTTTTTAGCTGCTGATCTGATAGTTACTTTTAATATTTTGCTTGCTTCCACTGACAAGCGGGATAATGCGTCCGCTATATGGTTTTCTTTACCAGCTATGTACTCCACTTCAAAATCGTACTCTTCTAAATCTAGTCTTACTCGTGTCAGCTTTGAGGAAGGACTTTTCATTGAAAATAGGTATGTTAGTGGGCGATGGTCGGTTTTAACTAGGAATTTTCTGCCATATACGTATGGTCTGAAGAAGGCTATGGCCCAATGGATTGCGGCTAATTCTTTTTCTATTGTAGCCTTGTTGATTTCGCCATTTGTAAAGGACCTTGAAGCGTAAGCAATTGGTAACTGTTTGCCATCGTGTTCTTGGCTAAGGACTGCACCACAAGCGTATCCACTAGCGTCTGTTGTTATGCAAAACTCTTTTCCGAAATCTGGGTATTGCAAAAGTTTTGGACTAATTAATGCTTCCTTTAAGTAGACAAAAGCTTTTTGACATTCTTCTGTCCATTCGAAGGAAACATTCTTTTTGCACAGCCTAGTTAATTTTCTAGAATGTTCTGCAAAATTCGGTACAAATCTTCTGTAATAATTGCAGAAAGCTACGAATCTTTTAACGTCATCGGCTGTTTTCGGTATTGGATAGTTTTGAACGGTTTCAAATTTGCTTGGATCGGGTAATATTCCTTTGTTTGTGCATTTATGTCCTAAATAAGTTACTTCTTGACTGAAAAATAGGCATTTATCTGGATGTAATTTTAGGTTGTATTTTCGGCAAGTGGAGAATACGTCTCTTAGATTTTTTAGCATGTGATTTTCGGAACAACCTAATACAACTAAGTCATCCATGAAGAGGAATGCTTGGGATGGTTTGAGACCTGCGAATGCTAGGGTCATCATTCTTTGAAAATGAATTTGGTGCTACTTTTAAACCGTAGGGTAGTCTTTTGAACCTATATGTGCCATTTTCGGCTGTAAATGAAGTTATATCCCTCGAATCTGGGTGTAGGTGGATTTGATGAAAACCTGACATAAGGTCTAGGCATGAAAAATATTTTGCTCTTCCAAGTTGGTCTAAAATGTCATCAATTCTTGGAAGTGGGAATTTGTCCCCTGCTAGCTTTTTATTTACCTGTCTGTAATCGACCACTAGTCTCCATCTTTTTTCTGTTTTTCCTGGAAGTGATTTTTTAGGGACTAGTAGGATTGGGCTATTATATTCCGATTTGGAAGGTTCTATTATATCATCTTCTATTAGCTTATTTACTTGTTTGCTGATTTCTCCCTTCTGGGTTTGAGGCAATCTGTAGTTTTTTATGTAGACTGGGGTGTCATCCTTCATGTATAATTTCTGTTTGTAGAAATTATTATAGGTGATTGGTTCGGTTTCTAACCATCTATCTGTCTATAAATTCTGTGCAAAGTGTTGTTAATTGAGGGTTGACGAATTTTGGAAAATTTTTTGTTAATCTTTTTAATTTTTCTGTATCGGTGCAATTTTTACTGTGTGTTTGTGTTTTAATTAGTTTTAATCATCTAAGTTTTCGGTATTGATTTTGTAATTTTGGATAGTTGTGTTTTTATGTGTAGTGTTAATGATTCTAACGAAAGTTTGATCCTTATTTGTTATTGTGTTTGCTATGAAAATGCCTTCAGATAATTCTTGGTGTGGGATAAAAATGTTTTTGTTATCGGTATTTACTTTAATTTGTCTAATGACTTCTGATCTAGCAGGGATTGTGATTGTATTGACAGACAGACAATTTGTAAGATGCATTGTTATTGTTTGGGGAAAGTCATATGGTCTTAGGATTAATTTATCCTCTGTTTTTCCATAGTCTAGAATGCAATTGTACTTTTTTATGAAATCTAGCCCTATTATTCCATCGCATGGAATTGGGAAATCGTCGTCTACGACATGAAATTTATGGTAAATAAGAAGATCATCGCCTTTTAAGTCTGCTTTAATTGTGCCTAGAGTGCTGGTTATTCCCTGACCAATGCCTTTTAGATCTGTAATTTGTTCCGTATTTATTTTATGACTTTGATTAATTTGATTCTTTTTTATAATGGAGATGTCTGCTCCTGTATCGATTAAAAAGTTTGAAATTACATTATTTAGAGATGTCCTTGTTGCTATATAGCTGTTTAGATGTAAGTTTAGTACGCATATTTTTCTTTCTTTTACTCTTGAAGTGGAGCTTCTTGGTTTTCCGTCTGCGTGCAGCTGCACACGTTACGGGTCTGGTTGTAGGGTCTGTTGCTATTTCGGGATTGTGATCCTCTTTGGTTATTGTTATAACTATTATTGTTGGTACTACTTGGTCTAGAATTGTTGTTGTACCTTGGTTGCGGTCTAAATCTCCTATTTTGGTAATTCCCATAGTTGTTAATTCGGTAACCTCCACGGAAATTACTCCGATACTGACCTTGTTATCGTACATTTAAAATTGTATTAGAGCTGCCTGTAATTTTGGTACAGCTATTTGTAAATTTAGAGATTGCGTCGTTCATTGTTGTGAACGTTCCCGCCTGCATTATCATTTTGACTTGGGTGTTGGAGCAGTTTTTGCACATGGCTTTGACTGCTGCCGGTGTTGCATATCTCGTGGCTAGGTCTGGGTTTAATCCATCAGAGATATGCGCTCCTTCTAGCGACCTTGTTATTTTCTCTACTTCCGCTGTGTACTGATTTGCAGTTTTGCTACGCTGCTGGATGTTCAGGAGTTTAGCGGTTAAAACTTCTACTGATTCACCCTTAATCGCGGTTTTTAATTTTAATTTTATTTGTTCTATCGTGCTTTCGTTGCTTATAAAATTCCTTGCCGTGCCTTTTAGCTTGGTCTTAATCATGGTTATGGCTAAAGGTTCATGGTCATCCTTGATTTGTTCAAGTATATCCAGGGCGTCTAAAAAACTGTGTAAATTCTCGGGCTTACCATCAAACTCCGGTAGCACTGATGAAGCAGTTTTAATAAATTCGACTACTGTTTGTGGCATTGTGACGTTTATAATTGGAATGTTTGTCTTTTTATTTTCTTCCCCTTGATTTAAGGAAGGTGATGGAGTCCGGCTCCGGACACGTTCTGACAAAAGTAAGTTAAAATCAACCTGGAGGTTTTCCTCTAATGTGTTTGGTATTGTTGTTTCTATATTGTATCTAGCTAAGGAAGATACGAGTTTATCTCGCACGGCAGAGAAAAATTGGTACGCTTCTCTTCTGTGTTCTTCGGTAAGTCTGCTATTTGCAGCTTTAATTACCTGTCTTATGTTATTTAGAGCTTCTAGGATTATGTTCAAGTGATTTACTATGGTTTCTGTTGAGATATGATTGCTTTTATTTATGCATTTGTAAGACTTAATGGCTTGATTTTTCTCTTCAGCTAATGTGTCGCTGATTTCTTGCCATGTATTCATCTCTGGACATATGGCTTTTTTGTTTAAATTCGTTGTTGTACATTGTTTAATTGTCTCAGTTTATTCTTTATATAATTTTTTATTAGAATTGCAACTGCGACAATTAACAATGTAGTTACGCATGCGAAAATAGTCAGCCATTTATCAGAAAGCTCTTCCTTGTTTTCTACAATGGGGTGTGGTTCGTATTTGACTACCCTGTTTTCATTTGCATTGTTTACCGAACTTTCCTTACCTATTTCAAATCCTGCTAATCCTACTAAAATGCTATTTAGGGCTATTTTCCACCATGAGGCCATTTTTCTGTTAACAAAATATTTATTTAAAAAAAAATATGAATGAGAAAAACAATTTTCCTTGTTATTGTTAGTTCTTATTCTAACATGATCCTTTTGGTGTTGCTACGTTGTTATTGTTGCTGGGTTTCCACCCTTTTTTGCGCAATTCTTCTAATTTGGCTATCAACTTCTTCTTTTGTTGCCCTTTACTGATATTGATTATTCGTTGGAGTTCTGTACATTCTTTTTGGTGCCTTCGCTTTCTACCTCCACGTTTTTTTGGTTTATGTTCGCAGCTTATTCTTTGCCTAAACTCTTGTAAGTTGGCTTTTTGGTGGTTTTGTCTTTGGCGGTATTCCTCTAGGGATATTGGCTTGGGTCCTGCTACAATTTTTGTAGGGATGTATTTGGGGTATTCTTCTGGGTTTTTCGATCCTTTAGGAACGTATTCCTCTACCATAATGAACTGGCATAATCTAGTTAGAGTTGGAAGGGTCTAGATTTGGGTAAATTAGGATCTAGATTTGAGCTGCCAGGATCGCCATGAGGTGGTATTTAGGTGAACGAGTATTTACTAAGCTCTACAGCCGCATTTAGGTGAGCATTAAAATGCCCCACAACGATTCCAATTGAAAAACACAGTGGTTGAGTCTTAAAGTCGGAATATTTTATTCGGCTCATCGCCGTTCCTTTTATATGCTTACAATCTACCTTATGAGTAATTTAATTTACAAACTTACATTTCTAAGTAGTTAGTCATGCTTATGATTCTACGTTGTTGTGCATACATACATAAATGTATATGGGTTCAATCGAGTTTATGTTATTGGAGAAGTGCAGCGCAAGCTAAATTGATTTGAATACTTTGGCCTAGTTATTGCCAAAAGTATATTGAACTTTTTACTTACAATTTGTTTTGCTTACCTGTCATGCTACAGTTTCCACTCAGGTAAAACAAGCACACACGCACCGACAGCAAAAGATCAAAAACAACAAACAAGCAAAAAAGGTCAAACAACAAAAATCACTAACTTTTACCTGTCTCAGTCAACCACACAAAAACCGATCGATGCAAACCCCCCCCATTTCTGAATGTACACACACAACACATGCACACACGTACACAAACAGACACCCATGCTGACGTTACCTGCTACCTACTATAAATACAAGACAAACGACAACAACAGATCAGAACGAAAATCGACACTGATGATGGCACAACGCCGAAACCGGTTTGTCTTAAAACCAAATTTGACAAGGGATGACCAAAAATCGTTCCAATATACATCAATTATTCACCCTGTCGGTAAAATAAATAAAAAAAAAAGATGTTTTGTAGTTAATAACAGCCTGGTATAGCAAATAGTATTTTCCATTTACCTTCTCATTTGCTTTTATCATATGCCCAAGGTTTTGGTATTCGTGAATGAATTCCTTATAATCATTGCAAAGCTTTTCACTCTTTTTGAATTTAGCTTCCATGGACAGCAGCCGAGCAACTGCCTGTTTACGAGAGTCACCCAGCTCCATGTCGTCTTTAAATGGAATTTTCACAATGAATCTTTCCCATCTGTATCTTGTTTGGTGGTTTCCTCGAGCTTTTTCAAACATATTTCGTCTTCCACTTTAGCTTCTTCATTTTGTTCTTCCTCTAGCTCCAAAAATCTCTCAAGGCTGGTTACTGCCGATGTGACTTTGCCTGGGCTCTTTTGCCTAATTATTCCAGACAAAATCCAGCCAAACTTCGTAGCTTGTACAAGAACTCAATCACCATGTCAATTCTATCAGCTTTGTTATATAATGGGTCAGCAAGAGTGTAGTTTTCCCATTTTTTAAAGTTGAACCTTAAGGATTGATCATGTTGCGCAGTCGTGAGGGTTGATTAAACTATAGCATCCACTTCTTCGACGTGCTGGCTCAGAAAACGTGGTGTAATTTGCAATTTAATTTTAAATTTCGATTCACCAACCACAACATCTCCTAGGCCATAAAGCTTTGTCATCATTTTTTTCTTTGGTACACCTAATGTCTGTGTCCTCTTCAAAAATTTATGTTATTTGTGACCCTTAATAATATGTGCTCACCATTCGCAGCTTTTGCTCTCACTTGGACTGTGGCCAGAATTACCGTTGTTAGACCTGCTTTTGTGGACATTGCCGCCTTCTTTTGAACGTTATCGAAATGCAAGAGCCCATGATGACAAGATTCTCCTAATTTGTGAAGCAGGCACCTGTAGCAGATTTCATTGTTTTTGGCATATTTATGTCTTTCGTCCGTTGATATGCCCTTGAAACTTCTGTATTCGGTTATAATATGATTTGGTATTTTGCAGTAAGTGCACTGCCTGAATGGTTTCCTCGCGTTGATTTAAATATGTGCTGCTTTCGGATTTTGTAACCGTGCTCCTTTTCGGCTACAGCTTTCAATGTCTTTGCAGATGTTGTATTAATCTTGCAGCTTCGCCCTTCAAACAAAGGCGTAGGCATAGCATTTTTTCTGACTTTGATAATAGCTCATTTTTATGAACCATATCCCGGAACACATTGTAGAAATTAGCCCGTTATTTTATCTCGCCATAAAATATTGGAATTGAAAATTTTTCTAATTCCAAATTAGGGTGATAATTTATTTTTAGATCTTCTTTCACGCATCTTCCATTTCAGCATTGTAATATTTTGAAAAATCATTCGCGTACGCATTTTTGGATTCGTTATATAAACTTTCCAAATATTTAATTCGGTTATTACTGATTTTGCTCTCAAAGCGCATATCAGTCATTTTGTTTGTTAAAGTTTGAATTTTCTTCATGAAAATAAAAAAGTTTGGGTAATCTTTACCCACGCTTGTTGTTTGTGGTGATGTTCTTGGTGCTTGCGCCATAGGGTTAACTGCTGAAGGAGTATGCACTTTACCTAGTTGAAATGACTCTTCATCATTACGGGAGTGTTTGAAGCCTTGAATTACTTCGTCAATTTGCATTCTTATGGCACTGAATTTATCTTGAGTGAAATAATCCTCATTGCCAACGCCATCCAACAAAAGTTTCTCGTTGTTCAATTGTTTTTAGAGCTTCTCTACTTCTTTTGCTACCTCCTCGGCCATCGACCTAGTTACTGTTTTTCCTGCTATATTATTGAATATCTGCAGTACTTTTTCGCTAATGTCCAACTGAGATTCATGGATTTTTCCTCTGTTTATCCCCATGTTGCTTTTGTTTTACTTCACACTTTGTTATTCTCCAAAGGAATCGTTAGAGGATATCGGTTTGGTCGCCCGGTTGACCTTGCTGTGCCTCGACTCACAGCTGATGGTATTAATTTGGATTACAAATTTAATTGCGTATAACTTTCTCTATAATACGGCTTATTTCCACCTTTTAACAGTCGGTCGCCGTAACAGCGGCCGCCGTGGTGTGAAGGTAGTGTTGCCGGCCTACCACACCGAAGGTCCATGGTTCGAGCCCTGGTACAGGTAACATGAAAAGTGATTTGAAACAAGTTTTTCAAAACGGGGTCGCCCCTCGGCAGTGGTTTGGCAAACTCTCCGAGTGTATTTCTGCCATGACAGGCTTCTCAGCAAAAATTCGTCTCCTTTGTAGATGCCGTTCGGAGTCGGCAAAAAACTGTAGGTCCCACCAATTTGTAGGGAAAATTCAAATCGGCACACCACAAATTGGAAGAGAAGCTTGGCGCAAAAATCTCTTAGGAGGTTTATTATGATATACCTGTTGTATATCGCGCCATAGAGAGAGAGAGAACAGTCGCTTGAGCGCAATTCGAAGGCTCGATTGGACCAAATGTTAAGGCGCCAATGCACTCGATGGTATATCCTTACTGTCTAAGCTTTATGGAGGGCGAGTAGTTTTTTTAGTTAATGTTTGTAAGGTAGAAATGGAAGATAGTACCATACATTGTATGAATATATTCAGAGAAAAAAAATTAGTAACTCAGCATATTTTTCCAAATTATAGAAGTTGCAACTCGTTGATGTACTGATTTTACTTATATACTTTTGAAATAATGAACTCTTGGTTGACCAGTGCTAGTTAGTTTGATCGAGTAAGGTTACCAGAATAGTAAACTATTTTTTTTTCTTGAAATTTTCAAAGTACCTTTTGTATTGCTTTGTAACCCTTTACAAGAAAAAAACTTCCTTTTAAATGGTTTATTAGCTTACATTACTAAGCCTTTTATCACGGTCTCGTGTCAATCTTTAAACGTTTATTTCACACGTTTTATAAACGAGGAACTCAAAATAATAAATAAATAAAAGTTATATTTTGTTATTTGTCTCTAATTTTATGTCTGCCTGGAGGTATGTATTAGGGTGGAACCATCTGCTGCCAACTTGTCGTGGCAGATGGATAGATTTTCAGTGGAAGATTGGTGCATCTTTCTGCGTACGGGGTTTCTGTAGCCTACTTAGCGAGTGCAGTTGCTTTTTATGTTGCAGAAGGGTTCGTCCTTCTGCGTTAGGCTTTCTGGTGTCCTCGTTAAGGGTAGCGAGTGGAGAGTGTAAAATGTTGGGATAGGGGGTTGAAAAAGGTAGGAACAAAAAATGGAGGGGATGGTTACACACTTGGTTATCTTCGCTGGGTTGTTGGTTGGTAACTCTACCGAGCCTCCATTCGTTGGGAGATAAGTTGTCTTCTTTGATGACAACGAGATCCCCCACCTTAATATTTTGCTTCGGATGCTTCCACTTCACTCGTTTTTGAAGTTCGGATAAGTATTCCACTTTCCATCGCCTGCAGAAGGTTTGGTAAAGACCTTTGAGCTTCTGCCACCTATTGATAATGGAGGCAGTGCATCCAGCTGTTGTTCTGGCGGAGCCAGGAGATGACTTCCAGTGAGAAAATTCCCAGGGGTCAATGGCTTCAGGTCCGCGGGCTCGTTTGAGGATGGACTAAGTGGCCGTGAATTGAGGTATACCTCAATCCGGCACAATAGCGTATGAAACTCCTCATGCGTAAATTTCAGAGGCGAGCCTATCTTCTTGAAGTGGCTTTCAAAGCTCTTCACTTCAGCTTCCCAGAGTCCCCCAATATGTGGAGCCCCAGCCGGAATAAAATGCCATGTCATGGTTTCATGGCTATATTTGGAAATAGTCGTATCTCAGGCTTCGGAGAAAAATGCCTTAAATCCAGATCTTAAAGATCGTGGAGCTCCGACAAAGTTAGTACCTTTGTTGGAGTAAATGTTTCTTGGACATCCTCGTCTAGCGATAAAACGCGAAAACCCTGCTAGAAAGGATGGGTTACTAAGATCACTGGTCGCTTCCAGATGGATCGCTTTCGTGGTAAAACATACAAATAGGCAAACGTAGCCCTTCGATATTCGACATCCTACCGCGATAACTTTTGATGTGAAAAGGTCCGGCAAAGTCCACCCCGGTATTGGTAAACGCGCGGGTGAACATAGTGCGTTCGCAAGGAAGGGTACCCATAAGTAGGGTTTGCGCCCTTTTTTTTATAAATGGTGCAGACCTTACACTTATGGATGGTGGCCCTAATTATGTTCTTTACATTCGGAATCCAACATTGGTGCGGAGGAGACGGAACATTGGTTGGTTTTACCCATGAAGGGAGATTTTATGTATCATGTGTACAGTCAAACGCGTCAACCTACAATTGTGTGACGGTATGATTGGGTGGCGCTCGTTATAAACGAAGTCTTGAGATGCTCCAAGATGACCACCTGCCCTAATAATATCATCTTTGTCGATGAACGGGTTGAGTGGCTATATCTCGCTTTTGCTATCGATTACCTGCCCCTTCTTCAAGTTTACATATTCCTCACCATAATATTGCTTCTGAAACAGTTTAATCAAGAGTTGCGTCGTGGTCTTGATCTCATCGGATGAGATCAGGCACGATTTTTCTTGAACGGAAGCTTTTGCCTTGGGATGAGTTCTTCGAAGGAATCTCATAACATATGATAGTACCCTAAAAGCCCTCGGTGTATTCGAAAACCGGTCGAGCCAAAAAGGTCCCTGCCACCACAAAGAATTGTTGACCAAGTCCGATGCCGGTAGTCCTCTGCTTCCTAAGTCAGCTGGATTCGTTTCCGAGTTGACATGAAGCCAGTCCTTGCTGCCGACTAGATCGATGACTTTTTATCCTGTGTGCGACGAATGTTGAGCAGGAACAGCGTGGCTTCCTTATCCATGCCAACACGATGGTGGAATCCGTCCATAGATATTATTTCACTGGTCCCAGTTTGATGTTTCGGTATATTGATTCCATCATCTCCGCCTACAGTACTGCTCCGCAACGTTCCAAATGCGAAAGTGAGATGGTCCTCACTGGTGCTACTCTGGTTTGAGCAAGGAGTAGATTCACGAAGATATCATCATTCCTTTTCACTCGCATGTAGACAGCTGTAGCGTATGCCTTTTCCGAGGCATCGCAGAATCCATGTATTTCGACATCATCTTCTGGTGAAAAGTTTACCCTTATTCTGTCGATTTCGTGGTATTGATGTCTGAAGTTTTGCCATCGTTCCAATGCATTGGATGAAACTGGCTCATCCCAATCGGTGCCTTCTAACCAGTGGTTTTGCATCAAAATTTTGGCCACAATTACCATTGGTGCAAGTTATCCTAAAGGGTCGAAGAGCCTGGCGATGGCGGCTAGAATCGCTCGTTTTGTCAGCTTTTCACTTTCTTCGAGTGACCCTAATTTAAAGCAAAACAGGTCAAAATGGGCATTCCATCTTATGCCCAATGCCTGAACGGTGCTGGTATCTTCGAATGCCAGAAAGTCCTCGGTCAGCCGATCCGGTATTGGGATGTCCTTGAGAATTTTCTCAGCATTCGACGTCCATATCCGTAGTGGGAAGCCAGCAGAGAGTAAGACCTGGCGAATCTCATTCGTCGAATGCACTGCCGTACATGCCTTCCCTTAGTATGGTAGATGCTGTAGGGTGAAAACTCTATACTTCATCTGCTAGTTGCAAAAGGGTTCTAATTGCCAGATAAGGCGCGCAATTGACCCCGAAAGTCACCGTTTTCAGCTCGTAAAGACTTGAGGCGATGTTCGGTAAACAATCCATTAGAATTTGACGTGATCATCGCTCATCCAAATTTGCGTATACATCTTCTCGATTTCACTATTGAAAACGTACCGATACAGTCTCCATCGCAGTATAAGTACTCGAAGATCTGAGTGTAGTACTGGGCCTAGCACGAGAATGTAATTTAAAACTGTACCATTTGCCGTTGGGCTAGACGCATTAAAAACGACGCGTACCTTAGTGCTGGTACTCTACGCCTTTACTATGGCGTGATGGGGCAAAAAGTAGTTGTCCGCCGAATCGGCTGGTACAATGGTATCAACTTTTCGCATATGCCCTAATGTCTCGTATTCAGACAGGACCCTCATATATTATTTCCCTAATTCCGGGTTCTTTGCTAAACGAGCTTCATTCCGGAAGAATTGCGAACACACCCGCCTAAGGGAGCTTCCTATATTTCTCCTATCTGGGTAGTCCTGTCTGAATGGAAGAGAGACCACATATCTCCCATCCTCTCTACGACTCGTAGTTTCCCTATATAAATCTTCGCAGTACTTGTCATCTTCGTGTGGACTTTTATTTCTGGGCAGATTTTCAACTCAAAGAATGCTGTAAGCTATTTGTCCAAAGCAACTTCGCTGTAAAAGGACACTATATTTCTGGTTGCATTCGGTGCTTCTATGCGCCCGGTTAATATCCAACCGAACACCCTTTCTTGGGCGAGAAGTGTACTAAGTACATTCTTTTTCAGCCCACTCAATATAATTTGCAGATATACGTCTCCGCCAAGTATGATATCAACTTCCTCGTTGATGTAGAATCGCTTGTCTGCCAAAACTAACTTTGGGAAAGCCTGCATAGTCGTAGCATCGGTATGGCAGGATGGCAGATTCGTAGTTAATTTGACTAGAATTAGAACAGAAGTTGTTAAGCTGAAGCAAGGTGTAGCATTACTCAGAATGCTTTTCACTGTCAATGCACTTCAAATATTGACCCACTTAAATTATGCTGAACCCACGGGAGTTCAACAGCATATACCAACTGACACCTATCTATTTACAAATTGTCAACCCATTACTCAATGCGTCGCTTTGACCAACACACGTATCGATCAGCACGACTGATCGACACTATCGGTTGGTCAACGTGAACTACCAAATTATTTGCTGATATTGCACACAATGCAAATACTTTTAGTGTCTAAGTATTAGTGTAAGTTTGTATACGTAAGTTAAGCTAGAAATGTATAAAAGAGAATGCTTTTAAATAAAGAACAATCAATTCAACGATATACATCTGCGTACCTCATTTGAAGACTTTACATGGCGATCCTGCCAGTCTCACAACATAGCGAAAACTTTGCAATTAAATTTGCGAAATCGCTTAGAGACTGAGCAGAAGGAATTTCCAATCCCGTGTGATGGAATAATAGGACTAGATTTCATAAAGAAATACAATTGCATTTTAGATTATGGCAAAACAGAGGATAAATTAATACTAAGGTCATATGATTTCCCCCAAACATAAATGTACAACAAGGGAATATTACCCGATCCAGGCAAATTTGAAACCGTTCAAAATTATCCAACACCAAAAACAGCCGATGAAGTTAAAAGATTCGTAGCTTTTTGCAACTATTACAGAAGATTTGTACCGAATTTTGCAGAACATTCAAGAAAGTTAACTAGGCTATGGAAAAAGAATGTTGCCTTCAAATGGACAGAAGAATGTCAAAAAGCGTTTGTCTACTTAAAGGAAGCATTAATTAGTCCAAAACTCTTGCAATACCCAGATTTCGATAAAGAATTCTGCATAACAACAGACGCTAGTGGATACGCTTGTGGAGCAGTCCTTAGCCAAGAACATGATGGCAAACAGTTACCAATTGCTTACGCTTCAAGGTCCTTTACAAAAGGCGAAACCAACAAAGCCACAATAGAAAAAGAATTGGCCGCAATCCATTGGGCCATAACCTTCTTCAGACCATATGTCTATGACAGAAAATTCCTAGTTAAAACCGACCATCGTCCTTTAACATACCTATTTTCAATGAAAAGTCCTTCATCTAAGCTGACACGAGTAAGACTCGATTTAGAAGAGTACGATTTTGAAGTGGAGTACATAGCCGGAAAGGAAAATCATATAGCGGATGCATTATCCCGCATAACAATAACAAACTTAAAAGATATGTCAGTGGAAGCAAGTAAAATATTAAAAATAACAACAAGATCAGCAGCAAAAAATATCAGCAAAAGTAATGTTGAAAATAAAGAAAGTCACAAAGAGAACCCCAAAATTTACGAAGCGCTAAATAAATTTGAAGTAAAGAGACATGTCGAGCTCGTTTTCACTCCTCCGAAATGTTATTTCAAAAAAGGAAAGAAAATTTGTAGCAATTTAGATACAAGCAACCTAATTGTTGAGGATAAGATTGACTTAGGACAATTCTTTACCAGGCTTGAAAAAGAAGCCGGCAATTTAGGACTTGTACAAGTACAGTTGTCCTTAGGGGACAAATTGTTTAAAAAGAATTATACTGCAGTAGGCAAATTTATAGAAATGGGTAATAAAGTTCTCAAAAAGTTAACAATCGCTCTAACCCCAGAGGTTATATACGTGACAAATCCCGGGAAAATTAAGGAAATTCTGCATAAATATCATGACGATCCGATTAGTGGTGGCCACCCAGGAATAAATCGCATGACACATAAAATCAAGCAGAAATATAGCTGGCTGAATATGAAAAATGACGTAAGAAAATACGTAAAGAACTGCATCCACTGTAAGAAAAATAAAATTACCAAGCATCTAAAAGAACCAATGACAATAACGGAGACACCTCCGAAGGCATTCGATATTGTACAAATCGATACAGTAGGCCCATTACCGAAGTCGATAAACGGAAACGAATATGCAGTTACCATTATATGCAATCTAACCAAATATTTGGTAGCTATCCCAGTTCCAAGCAAACACGCAATAACAGTCGCTAAAGCCGTGTTCGAACATTTCATATTGATTTACGGACAAATGAAAACAATCTTAACGGACATGGCCACAGAATATAAAAATAGCTTATTCAAAGAACTGTGTAAATTGTTTAAAATTGAACATAAAGCTTCAACACCGTACCATCATCAAACTCTGGGCACTGTAGAACGCAGTCACCGGACATCCAACGAGTACATACGTTCATACATATCCAGTGACAAAGACGATTGGGATGAATACCTCAAATATTTCGCGTATTGTTACAATACGACGCCATCCACCACACATAAATATTGCCCTTTTGAACTCATATTTGGAAAAAACCCACCAAATTACGAATTTTTAAAAGAAAATATAATCAGCCCATTATACAATCACGAAGCTTACTTCTTTTCTTCTTTTATGGCGCGATATACAACAGGTATATCATCATAAACCTCCTAAGAGATTTTTGCGCCAAGCTTCTCTTCCAATTTGTGGTGTGCGGATTGGAATTTTCCCTACAAATTGGTGGGACCTACAGTTTTTTGCCGACTCCGAACGGCATCTACAAAGGAGACGAATTTTTGCTGAGAAGCCTGTCATGGCAGAAATACACTCGGAGAGTTTGCCAAACCACTGCCGAGGGGCGACCCCGTTTTGAAAAACTTTTTTCAAATCACTTTTGATGTTACCTGTACCAGGGCTCGAACCATGGACCTTCGGTGTGGTAGGCCGGCAACACTACCTCCACACCACGGCGGCCGCCTTAAGCTTACTACAAAGAGGTAAAAGATAGACTCCAAATAGCCGAGCAAAGAGCTAGGAAATTAGTCCAAGAGGCTAAAGAAAAACAAAAAACAATTATGATAAGAATAGCTATAGTGAGGAAATTAACATAGGAGATTTAGTATTAGTTAGAGAAGAGGCCTCCCATAAGCTAGAAAATAGATATAATGGACAATATAGAGTTAAAAATATTGATAAGAACAACAATTTTACTTTAATTCCACATAGCATAGGAAATAGAACTAAAAACAAAAAAGAAATCATAATTCATAAAAAAAGACTTAAAACAGTATAACACCACTCACCACCAGCTATCCAGTTTACTCACTTTAATAAACAGGCACAAGCCAAAGAAATACAAACCACATATTATGTTCAAAATACAACTATACACTAAATAAATAAATGTAAACAACTGAAAATAAAAAAACAAAAAAAATATGCAATAATGACAAACGAGAAACAAATGTAAACAAGTGAAAACAAAAAATTCGAATGCAATAATGGCAATAAGAGCCGAAAAACAATTAAAATTTTGTAAACGCAAACAAACCCTAAGTAGGTCAATAAGTCGCATTAATAGTCGTATACAATTGCCTTCAAGTGTATACGACTATTCAGAATGCTTTTCACTGTCAATGCACTTCAAATATTGACCCACTTAAATTATGCTGAACCCACGGGAGTTCAACAGCATATACCAACTGACACCTATCTATTTACAAATTGTCAACCCATTACTCAATGCGTCGCTTTGACCAACACACGTATCGATCAGCACGACTGATCGACACTATCGGTTGGTCAACGTGAACTACCAAATTATTTGCTGACATTGCACACAATGCAAATACTTTTAGTGTCTAAGTATTAGTGTAAGTTTGTATACGTAAGTTAAGCTAGAAATGTATAAAAGAGAAAGCTTTTGAATAAAGAACAATCAATTCAACGATATACATCTGCGTACCTCATTTGAAGACTTTACAAAGGGTCCACTGGTGAACGGAGTTCAATATTGGTCAATATTGGATGCCTCCTTGACTTGAGCCGAGACCGCATTAGTGATGCCCGAAACTTGAGCATGCATCCGTTTTGCCGGTAATTTGATTCTGCGTTTGAGTCGTTCTGTCATAACTAGATTTTTCAGCTTCCCGCCTCTTTTGTGCCTGTTTTGAAGTTGAGGCAGCATTACCAGCATGATACTGATTAGCGCTGGTGGTTGGCTGCGTCTGAAGAGACTCCGCATGCAGGAGCGTGCGAGAGCACCTGCTGCAGTCGTAAGAACTGGTGCACTACGACACAGTATGTCCTGGGGATAGGCAGTTCAAGCAGCCCTTAATGGATTTGACAAAATTAATTCTCTTCATCGAAGTTAGTTTAAGAAAACGGGGACAGTTTCGTAATCTGTGGGCATTCGATTTGCACTTTGTGCAAAATAATTTAGTCAAGTTTGCTTGGTATGTACCAAGTCTTTTTGCAGGGGTTCGTTGGCATTCCGCGTACTTTGCGGGTTTTGCGCTTTAGAAGAACTCCGTATAAACAAAGACACTGTTGCGAGTGTCTGAAAGCTGTTGGAGAAAATTTTGTCTATATCCGCCCACTTGGATATTTCCACTTTGTGGTCTATGCTTTGCTCCCATAGACAAAGCGTGCTTTCCAGCATTTTCGTCGAACACAAATATGTAATAATTGCATTCCAGTTCGAAGTGTAAATTTTATAACTTCGCAGGGACGAAAGGCAATTATTTATTTCGCGCTGAAGCGTTTTAATCGCGCCACCACACTCACTCTCTACCTTTTTCAAGTTAAACAAAATTTGGAGTTGCGAGTTAACTAAGGTACGTTTGTTTTCGTATCTCTCGCGTAAGTTTCTCCAGGCCGTATCAAGTCCCTCATTCGTGAGCGGAAATTTTTTAACAATATCTTTTGCCTGATATTTTGTCTTTTTGTTCATATGGAACAATTTCTCCACAGGTGTTAGGCGTTTGTTCAAGATACATATGGCCGTGAACATGTCACGAAATGTTGGCCATGACAGATAATCGCCCTTGAAAACTTCAGTATCACATGGAGGCAGGCGGGTACTGTGTTCAAATTCGGGCTTTTCTTCAGTTTTATTTTCTGGTTTATTGTATGTCGCTTGGCTTGTAGCCATATCTGACATGCAGCCTAATGAAACTTTCCATATTTTGGATATCCAGAATAAAAACAAAACCGAAAAAGAGATTTTTGCGCCAAGCTTCTCTTCCAATTTGTGGTGTGCCGATTTGAATTTTCCCTACAAATTGGTGGGACCTACAGTTTTTTGCCGACTCCGAACGGCATCTACAAAGGAGACGAATTTTTGCTGAGAAGCCTGTCATGGCAGAAATACACTCGGAGAGTTTGCCAAACCACTGCCGAGGGGCGACCCCGTTTTGAAAAACTTTTTTTCAAATCACTTTTGATGTTACCTGTACCAGGGCTCGAACCATGGACCTTCGGTGTGGTAGGCCGGCAACACTACCTTCACACCACGGCGGCCAATTATATTTATTCATAGTTAATTTTATTCATATATTGCAGACTTGGCCGATTTGTCTGACAATTTTTTTTTTGCTACACTAGCAAAAATTTAAACACGGGCTCTGTGGCTTATTCGCCACCCACACGTATAAAGGGATATATTTATGGAAATATGTGTATATACTCGTATGTTTCCGCAATAAAGAAGTACACAAAACCACAGATAAAGTGCGCGGTGTATCAAACGAGCGAAAGTGAATATTAAATGAAAAAATGTGATAACAAATGAAAAGTGCTATAAAATTAGTAAATTTAATAAAAAAATAATAAACTAGCCTTCGATTGAAATGCTGTTGTGTATATTATTGCAGGACCATGTAAATTCGTGAGAGGTGCTAACTTAGAGCGCCGTGGCTTAAAAGCACCGCTGTCGAATTTCTGCTCGAAAAAAATAAATAAAAAAACGGGAGTTCTCGTTATAATTAAGTGGCCGTGTATTTGGGGAAAATATAATTACAAAATAATTGGTCTACCTTTTTAAATTTGGCTGAGCGTGGGTGAAAAAATCCTGATGGCTGATGTGACTGGGTCGACTGTCGCTGAAAAAGTAGACGGTGTCCAAGCGAGGACAACCGTTAAACCCGAAAATTATCCTCCGGTTTTAAGGGGAGGTTAACCCACACATGCACACCCACATGCATGTATATGTGTGCTGACAAAATCAAATATGCATGCATGCACACGCCGGTGGGTGGCTTGGTGTTAGTGATTGGAGGGGCGCTAAAAAGGCATTAGGGTGACACATTTTTTAGGAATTTAGGCATCTCGCCTAAACATGCAGGCCCCCTTGCGATACGCAACATCTTAACCCGCCACAGGATTTACCACCACGCATTCTCTTAAGCTACGGACTTAAAACTAGCATGGTGAGTGCCGGCCGAAGCTGTCACACCCGTCTGCCTCCGAACTACATCCCGAAGTTTGGCGTTTTGACTCTGGTGGCTCCATCGTTTCGCACCTAGAGCCAAGAGAATAGGAGGAAGAAACTTTAAAAATAAAAACGTTGCATATTTCTTGCCAGGAAATTGTTTATTTTATAAATTTTTTGTTAAAGGAAAAACAAAAAAAAGAAAAAAAATTTATTTTAAGCTTAAACCTAACCTTACATACTACATGCCTCCGATAGCACAAAGCAAAAGATAATGATTTGGGCAAGCAGTGGGCCAAGCGACGGTGGGGACGTCCCCACCTAGTACGAGGTGGATGGGCGCTGAGACGAAAAACTGCGGATCAGCCAGCCGAATATGCTCATAAGGAGCGCCAATTCGGGCGCCGATGTTCTGGGCTGGCCTGATCCGCTGCAAATTGTGCACGCATAACGCGTGCGCCGTTATACTTTTCGGGTTTCCATGTTTCCCGCGGACTCGGAGGAAGCAGCCGCGTTCTCCGCCCGAATGGGTCGTATGCAGCCCTAATTCTTCTGGCAAGCTGCGGTCGATAACTGTGCGGGGGGAGCAGGCATCAATGACCACACGAATGCGTCGCAGTCCCCCACCGGTTTCCAGCTTCACAATCGCAGTCGGCGAAAGAGTGGTCATGGGGCGCAACGGAGTGCTCACCTGGGAGAGAGCACGGCTGAGACCGTGTCGGAAGCCTGAAACTCGTGGTAGCTGGCCCGGCTGGGAGGCCAGTCTACGCTCATCGGTATGTGAAGGTGTGTGGCGATTGTGGGTGACGTGGTTATTACGTAGCTGGCGCGGCGTGGCCAGTCTACGTTTCTGACTGTTTCGGTGTTCGCGGCGTGGAGTACGGTCGGGAGCGTTGCGATGAGCGCGAGTGATGTTCTGTTCGAGGTTGCGCCGCTCGTGAGCTAGAAGGGGCCAGAACGGCAGTGAGTCCGATACCCCTTATGCCAGTCGGAGCGGCCGTGGTTCGGGTGTCGGCTCGATGATTTCGCCGTATTCTGGCGACCAAGCTGCCTCCGACGTGTGCAATGAGAGCGCCTCTTCTTCGATTGCGTCCAGTAACGCTTATTCCTGTTCGGCCTCTTCCACTTGTTGGGCCCAGCTTTTATAGGCCGTCGGCGTGGATTGCAGATCGTCCATTGGCGCGTATGGTTGATGGTCCATTGGCAGGTGGAGGGTGGTGTGATTCTTGCCACCACATCGTCGGCACCTGAAGTCGCTTGTGCAGTCCCTGGCACTATGGGCCATCGACATTGTCGCAATAGCCCGCCCATATTACCTCCTTGAGGCGCTGCAGAGCTGCGTGCACTCACGTAGTGGGTGGCACTCGCCACACAGCGGGCATGGCTTTGGTTACCGGGCGGCTAGACGTTTGGCCCTCTTGCGCAAGGATGCGTAGCGAGTCATGCTGCAGATGACCGAAAAAGAAAAGAAACAAAAGAAACTTTGTGAATATTTATACGGACGCCCGTATACGTGGGTGACGAGGAGCCCTCTTTCCATAGTTATTATGGTTTAAGGTGAAATTTTATAATAACAATGATAATTACAGTCGAGCTTCCATAAATCGAATCGCCGAAATCCCCAAAAAAAGTTCGAGTTATAGAACCTTTAATTTTTAATAAAAAAAAGTCAATTTCATGCATGTTTGTATTTTTTAAACTACATTTGAATGGCAATTTTTATTTTAAAACATTGTTTTACAAAAAACTATTAAAGAAAGTTACAATGCAGTGAAATATTCTGAAATGAATGACTGAAAGTTTACTTTTTTTGGTTGTTTTGTTTTTATATTTCTCTTCAATCGACAAAGATTTTAAAACTCGTTTAGCTGCCATTATAATGAACAAACTGCGTCTACTCCAGACCTGACGTTGAACTGACTTATAACACACAAAAAAAGCTGTTCATGTACAAAAAGGGATGTCCCCGGTTTATGAAGCTAAATTCAAAAACAAATATGCATTACTTCGAGTTAGAGAAATCCTTTATATGGATGTGTATGGATTTTCTTTCGAGTTAGGGAGAACTTCGAGTTATGGAAGTTCGAGTTACGGAAGAAAATTTGTATGTAAATTCTCTCTTAACGCTACTGCCAAGCATTTTCGTTCGAGTTATAGAAAATTCGAGCTATAGAAGTTCGAGTTATGGAAGTTCGACTGTAGTTATTTTTTTCCCGCACGGCACGGTAGCGACAAGTTGCTTGCGTTAAGAAAACCTTTTATATTAAAGGCGTTGATCACCTTGTAATTCTTTTCGCCACTGGCGCTCATGCAGAGATTGATTACTCATTCTCACTTGCCTCGTCGCCGTCATAAGTGGTGTTAGTGCCGCGCACACAGCGACATTTTCGGTACTCGGATTTCGGTACCGAGCCGGGTAGAGAGTGTGTAACTGGTGGGATTATTTGTTGTTTTGGTGGGCAAAACAGTCCTGCCCCTCCGAAAACAAACAAAAACCCGAGAAAAAATGGTTAACAAAAAAAATTTTTCCTTAGCGTGAAACAAACAACAACAAAAAAAACCAAAATTTTTTATTTTTTTTTAATTCAGCCGTATTACTTTTACATGTTTAGTATAGGGAGCCCGTTTCTAGTATTTATTTAATTACCTTTACACCTTGTATGTATTATTATGTAATATGGTAAATAATGCTTCAACCACTTTATCTACACCTAAAACCTCTAAAACTATTTGGGTATGCAATTTTAATAGCTCTTCAACAACTAATTCCCTATTATCGCATAACCGATCGGCTAAGCATTCGCGCAACAATTCCCCATTTTGGGGACGTGTGCGATAATCATTTAAATTGGCTTGTGAAGTTTGTAGTGCAAAGGCGCGTATTTTGCGGGTATGATAGAATAGCTCACAGATATCAGTAGCGCTGGGATCAAAAGTTTTCAAACGGAAGCCCAACCCCTTTTCAGTCCACCACGTTTGCTTGCTTCTACATTGCCTGATGATAGCCCCTCTTTTACGGTACGATCAAATGCATTAGGGTATTCGCTTGAGCTGAGTCATCTTTAATATAACATCTTCCATCAACGGAAGCCCAACCCCTTTTCAGTCCACCACGTTTGCTTGCTTCTACATTGCCTGATGATAGCCCCTCTTTTACGGTACGATCAAATGCATTAGGGTATTCGCTTGAGCTGAGTCATCTTTAATATAACATCTTCCATCAGATGTTCCAAAAAACGCTTTCAATGCATCCATTCTGTGTAGCCCAAAAGAGGAAAGTGTTTTCCTTAAAACGCACTTTTGCACTCTCTCGGTTATCAAAAAGGAATACCAAAAATTAGACCGCTGTTGTACGTAGGCATTCTGTCTCTCTCTATGGCGCGATATACAACAGGTATATCATCATAAACCTCCTAAGAGATTTTTGCGCCAAGCTTCTCTTCCAATTTGTGGTGTGCCGATTTGAATTTTCCCTACAAATTGGTGGGACCTACAGTTTTTTGCCGACTCCGAACGGCATCTACAAAGGAGACGAATTTTTTGCTGAGAAGCCTGTCATGGCAGAAATACACTCGGAGAGTTTGCCAAACCACTGCCGAGGGGCGACCCCGTTTTGAAAAACTTTTTTCAAATCACTTTTGATGTTACCTGTACCAGGGCTCGAACCATGGACCTTCGGTGTGGTAGGCCTGCAACACTACCTTCACACCACGGCGGCCGACGTAGGCATTCCAGCGATATATTATCTGCGCGTTCTACAAGCGCATTACCCAACGTGGTTGTTAGTTTTGTGTGGCCACTATTGACCGGCTGATGCGCAATCCACAATTTCTGATTGCGTTCCTTTCCACAATGATGGTAACATCGGGACAATGTGCCACTCCTCTAAGCATACAAACTGAGTTGAGTTTGTAGCGAGTGGGCACGTGCGCCCACTTCCTGCAGTTACCGCTGGTATAGCGCCAACGGCAGGCCACCAGCATCATCATGACGAACATCAACACCGTAACCATGGACATGGTGGTCAACGTTCCCATTCACATGGCCATGATCACACATCACATCATGTTGGCGCGGAAGCGCCAACGAATCACAACCACTTAGAGGGGATCCATATACGGCAATTTATAATGCGATAATCGATTTCAATGGCGGTGAAAGTAGGCAGTAATGTGCGATATGTGCCTTGTAAGTAGACGTACAAGTTACTTTGGTATTTAATTTTACTCGGGGAATTTAAAACTAATCGTTTAGAGTTCGTATTTGGAACTACTTTATTTCATATTTTAAACTTGTTTATATACAATTTCTTAAAACTATGTTCCTAAACTAATTGTGTATGTTTGTGTGTATGTTGATATGAAGGGACTGATTCTAATCTTATTTAGGGGATTTATTTTATTGCATTTTTATTACTTTTGCGTATTCGATGCACTTGCTTAAGTGCATGCATGTGCATCTCTATTTTGGAGATGAACAAAAGCCGACAAGGGTGCTTCGCTGGAGCGGCCGTGGCTCAAAAGCACCGCGGTCGATTTGTGATTTTGATACGAGAAAATAAATAAGAAAAAACGAGAATTCTCGTTATAAAAAAGTGGGCGTATATTTATATAAAATATAATTATAAACAATTAGTTTACCTTGACGAATAATTGATACGGTCGAAAAATCCTGGGCTGGTCGTGTCGACTGTCTCTGGAAAAGTAGACGGTTTTGCAAACGAGGACAACCGTTGAACCTGAAAATTATCCTCCGGTTTTAAGGGGAGGTGAACCCACACATGCACACTCCCATGCATGTATATGTGTGCTGACAAAACACGAATATGCATGCATGCCCACACAGGTGGGTGGGTTGGTGTGAGTGATTGGAAGGTCGCTAAAGTTACATTAGGGTGGCACATTTTAAGAATTTAGGCATCTCGCCTAAACATGCCGGCCCCCTTGCGATCCGCAACATCTTACCCCGCCACAGGATTTCCCACCACGCATCCTCTTAAGCTTAGGACTTAAACTAGGACGGTAAGTGCCGGCTGGCGCTGTCACAGCCGTATACCTCCGAACTGCCTCCCGACGTTTGAGGTTTGGTCTCTGGTGGCTCCATCGTTTCGTACCTAGAGCTAAGAGATAGGAGGAAGAGACTTTAAAAAAATAAGAACGCTGTATATTTCTTGCCAGGAAATTATTTGTATTATTTATTTTAAATAAAACAAGAAAAAAAATTTAAAAAAATGTTATTTTATGCTTACATCTAACCTTACATGCTAACGGCTCCCGATAGCACAAATCCAAAAATAGTGCATTGGGCAAGCAGTGGCCCAAACGACGGTGGAAGAGTGCCCGCTGTTATTACGTCGGCATAGACGTCCCCACCTAGTACGAGGTGGATCGGCGTGGAGATAAAAAACTGCGGATCAGCCAGCCGAATATGCTCATAAGGAGCGGCAACTCGGGCGTCGACGTTCTGGGCTGGACTGATCCGCTGCAAATTGGACACGCATAACGCGTGCGCCGTTATACTTTTCGGGCTTCCATGTTTCCCGCGGACTCGGAGGAAGCAGCCGCGTTCTCCGCCCGAGTGGGTCGTATGCAGCCCTAACTCTTCCGCCGAGCTGCGATCGATCACTGTGCGGGGGGAGCAGGCATCAATGATCGCCCGGATGCGTAGCAATCCCCCACCGACTTCCAGCTTCACAATCGCAGTAGGCGAAAGAGTGGTCATGGGGCGCAATGGAGGGCCCACCGGGGAAAGGACATGGCTGAGACCGTCGCGGAAGCCGGAACCCCGTGGCAGCTGGCGCGGCTGAAGGGCCAGTCTACCGTCGAAATTCGCGTTGATGCGTAGCTGGCGTGGCTGGGAGGCCAGTCTACGCTCGTCTATATTTGGGCTGCGATTATTGATGAGAAGTCGCTGGCGCGGCTGAGTGGCCAGTCGACGTTTGCCGCTATTTCGGTGGGCGCGTCGTGGGGTCCGGTTGGATGTGTTGCTGTGATGTCCGGTCTCACTGGTGTTGCGTTGTGGTGAGCGCGGGGTATGGCGTTGGAAGGCCCGCCGCTCGTGGGCTAGAAGGGGCCGGAACGGCAGTGAGTCCGATACCCCTTCTGCCGGTCGGAACGACGAGAAAATAAATAAGAAAAAACGAGAATTCTCGTTATAAAAAAGTGGGCGTATATTTATATAAAATATAATTATAAACAATTAGTTTACCTTGACGAATAATTGATACGGTCGAAAAATCCTGGGCTGGCCGTGATGTGGTCGTGTCGACTGTCTCTGGAAAAGTAGACGGTTTTGCAAACGAGGACAACCGTTGAACCTGAAAATTATCCTCCGGTTTTAAGGGGAGGTGAACCCACACATGCACACCCCCATGCATGTATATGTGTGCTGACAAAACACGAATATGTATGCATGCCCACACAGGCGGGTGGGTTGGTGTGAGTGATTGGAAGGGCGCTAAAGTTACATTAGGGTGGCACATTTTAAGAATTTAGGCATCTCACCTAAACATGCCGGCCCCCTTGCGATACGCAACATCTTACCCCGCCCCAGAATTTAACACCGCGCATCCTCTTAAGCTAAGGACTTAAACTAGGATGGTGAGTGCCGGCTGGCGCTGTCCCAGTCGTTTGCCTCCGAAATGCCGTTTGAAGTTTGGCGGCTCCATCGTATCGCACCTAGAGCTAAGAGATAGGAGGAAGAAACTTTAGAAAATAAGAACGCTGTATATTTCTTGCCAGGAAATAGTTGGTATTATTTATTTTTAAATAAAAACCAGAAAAAAAATTAAAAAAATGTTATTGTATGCTTACATCTAACCTTACATGCTAACGGCTCCCGATAGCACAAATCCAAAAATAGTGCTTTGGGCAAGCAGTGGCCCAAACGACGGTGGTAGCGTGCCCGAGGTTACGACGTCGGCATAGACGTCGCCTCCGAGCACGATTTGTATCGGCGCCGCCTTGTAAAAATTTGGATCTGCCAACCGGTTGTGCTGGTACGGAACAGCAATCTGGGCGTCCGCGTTGTGCACCGGACTTATTCGGCGCATATGGTTCACGCACAATGCGTGGGCGGTGACCGTTTTATTGTTCCCGTGGCTGCCGCGGATTCGGAGGAAACAACCGCGCTCTCCGCCCGAGTAGGTGGTGTGCAGCCCTAGCTCTTCCGCCAGCCCGCGGTCGATGACTGTGCGAGGGGAGCATGCATCGAAAAGCGCACGGATGCGCCGTAGTCCCCCCCCCCCGGATTCCAGTTTCACGATCGCGGTTGGCGCAAGAGCAATCATGGGGCGTAGCGGTGGACCCACCTGGGTAGAGCGCGGCTGAAACCGTCCCGGAAACCAGTAGTTTGTGGTAGCTGGCGCGGCTGTAGGGCTAGTCTACCGTCGATGGGATCGTTGTAGGTGGGCGCCGATTATTGGTGAGAAGTCGCTGGCGCGGCTGAGTGGCCAGTCGACGTTTGCCGCTATTTCGGTGGGCGCGTCGTGGGGTCCGGTTGGATGTGTTGCTGTGATGTCCGGTCTCACTGGTGTTGCGTTGTGGTGAGCGCGGGGTATGGCGTTGGAAGGCCCGCCGCTCGTGAGCTAGAAGGGGCCGGAACGGCAGTGACTCCGATACCCCTTCTGCCGGTCGGAACGGCCGTGGTTCCGGTACCGGCTCGGTGATTTCGCCTTCTGGCGACCAAGCTGTCTCCGATGCATGGAGGGACAGCATCTCCTCCTCCATCGCGTCCAATGTAGCTGCTTCCAGTTCGGCCTTTTCTACTTGTTGGGCCCAGCTTTTATAGGGCGTAGGCGCGCGTGCTTGATCGTCCATGGGCGTGTGTTGTGGGTCGTCCATGGGCAGATGGAGGGTGGTGTGGTGTTTTCCACCACATCGTCGGCACCTGCCGTCGCTTGTGCAGTCCCTGGCAATATGGACCATCGACAAACAGTTGTCGCAGTAGCCCGCCCGGATAACCTCCTTGAGGCGCTGCAGAGGTTCCATCCCCTGGTATCGGGTGCACGCACGCAGTGGGTGGCTATCGCCACACAGCGGGCATGGCTTTGGGTACCGGGCGGCTAGGCGTTCGGCCCTCTTGCGCAAGGATGCGTAGCGAGTCATACTGCATATGACCGAAAAAGAAAGAAAGAAACAAAAAAAAATCCCCTTGAATATTTCTATATTTGTATGGACGCCCATATACGTGGGTGGCGAGCGACCTCGTTCGGAGTTTATCAATGCCATATAATGTGGCATTATTCTCGATTCTACTGAGAAATTTGATAATTGCAATGCATATTACTCGTACCTGGGAATTGGTTATTTTTTCCCACACGGCACGGTCGCGACAAGTTGATTGCGTTGATCACCTTGTATTTCGATTCGCCACTGGCCCTCAAGCAGAGATTTATTTTTCATTCTCACTTGCCTGGTCGCCGTCATAAGTGGCGTTAGTGCCGTGCACACAGCGACATTTTCGCTTTTTTAGGTACTTTGTTTCGGTACCGAACTGGGTAGAAAGTGCGAATGTGGTAAATGTTCGGGTTTTGTTGTTTTGTGGGCAAAACAGTCCTGCCCCTCCGAAAACAAACAAAACCCGAGAAAAAAGAACAACAACAAAAAAAAAATTTTTGTTTGCGTGAAACTAAAAGCCCTTTTTTTTCAAAAAAATTTTTTTTTTTTTCGAAAACTTATCGAGCCGCATTAGTCTTACATTTTAACATAATCGGCATCTTCGCCGGTCGGGTACGAACGTAGATTTCGTTACCCTATTGATCCCGCAGTGAATGGTACCGATTTTGGCAGATCGGGATTTCGGTACCCGCTGACTAAAATATAGCATCACTAGCGTGATGGTAAAATTATGCATATATACATATATACATATGCTAGCAAATTTTTTGCGACGAAATGAGAGCTCGCATGGCGTGATGGTTGAAGATTTGCACACATTGGAACAATTCATAATTTTCTTGTTTCCGGCACGCGTGGGTCAGCAGCTCTGCAAGGTAAGTAGCAAAAATTGTAAATTTTATTGACAAATTGTATGTATTTAACCTAATTTTTTCTTTTCTTTTCAGGTGTACCAAGGACAAATGGAGATGCGGCTATGGAGGATGCCTGGCCGACGCATGGACAATATCTGGAGAAGGTAAGTATTTGTTAGCGCTGCCCGAAACTCTGTATTGTTTCGGTAGCAGCGCAAATTACTAGGAAACAAAAAAAATGTGTCTCACACGCTGTGGCGGCCGGCGCATGCTTTGAGACACATTTTGTATGTATATGCATATATGTCGCAATTAATTGTATGCAAATATTAATGATTTTCTTTCTTTTCATCGCAGGTGATCAATAGCAATAATCATTCGACCCGTATCTGGATGAATAGTGATTTTGTTAAGCTAAAACCCAACGTTTTACGCTGAATAAGCGAATTTAATATTTTTCCAAAGTTAAAAAACGCAATGTATTCGTTGAAATGGCAACGATACCTTCACTACATTATCCACTGGAGAATCCTGAAGCGTATTCAAGTGTTTCATATGATAGTGGTGTTAAATGGAAGCGATTCTGATAGTATGATAACCAAGTACGACTAGACATGGCAAGAACCGCTTCAGAGCCTTGCATGCGTATGCGAAATAGTTGGACTGGACGTGAACCAAGATAATGTGTACGTGTATCAGCTAAAACGCCAGATATTGGACCCACACAGTTCGGAAAGGTACACCATTATTTTTTTGTTTGGAATGAAATTTATTTATCGATTATAGTTACTTACGAGTATACATAGAGGTTTTATTATTGTGTGCAAAATACTACACATACAAATTGTTCCAGGGAAATTCGTGCGAGCATTGATTGTGATAAAGCAATGATTAAACCACACATGTTTCACATACGATTTATATAACAAAAGCAGCCAAGCTGAATGAGTAAATCCTAGAACAAAAAACTAAACATTACATAACAAAATATAGTAAAAAAAAATTAACAATTAATTAAGTTTGAAAAAAGTTTTATTCAGGTATACGACGGCGCCATGCCGATAGACTCACTATGGGAATTTGAGAGCTCTGACAACTCACCGGCTTATTGAGCGGTAAATCGGCTTGCTCAAAAGCCGTCGGCGGCATATTTACCAAAGTTAAGTGATCCGCATTATCACAGATCAAACGAGCCATACTCGCTTTGCGTATCTCCTGCAGCTGCTCAATTGTAAATGCGGCCGGATTGACTTCCTTACCGTCCTCGTAGAAGTAGCTATCGCCATGTTTTGGACCCGAAAACTGATCTGCAATGATTTCAGCAAAAGTATCGCCAACAATAGCATCCTTCATAGGAGTTTCTAGCAAACCGCGAACCCAAAGATCAATGTAATCGGGAATGATGATAGAGTTCGGCGAGTGTACGACCAATCTCTTTAGGTAAATCCGAAAAGCCCCTTAACTTCCAAGTATTCATTATAGCCACGAAGCGCATGATCTCTACCGCGTTGTATATTAATAGCTGCCAGATCCAAATCAAACAGACTATCGCCACGAACCAAATAGTGGCTTAGACCATGGGTAATATGACGGTTAACCTTTTGCATCGGCTGTGTACATGCCCTCCACATATTGTCGTAGAACGAACGGGTTCTCATACGCGATGGATTGAGCATTACATCGGGTATATTAATCATTTCGTGAATTTGATTATCCTGCCCAGACATATGAAATCTTCCATAGACCGTCGAATGTCCCATACGAAAAGCGGCACCCTAAAACTCATTTATATTTAACAAAAATAAACTGTTCCTTTTTTTAAATAAAAGTTGAATCCATACTGCCTTGGGATTTTCGGGCAGTTCAGATACAGCCATTTCACTGACTTCTAAACCATGATGCCAAACACGTAATGAGGAGCGTGGCCCGCGTCCACATAACACGTAAAGTTGTGGTGTATCCTCGTTAGCTAAGTCAGCTACTTGTGACGAAATAATTGGTGCAAAAGAAGACATTTCGTCAACCATAACAAGATTTTTCAGTTTTCTTGGTGCGAAAAAGAAAGTTTCACCCTCTTCTAGCGGCATGGCAGAGCTGAATTCAGGTTCGTCATCATCGTCGCCAAGATGTGCAATTTGATAAAGATAGTGGTTGCCAAATTCACATGCTGCAAAAAGAAACCCAGTTTTTTTAAAAACACACATTGCTATGGCAGGTGGTACAGTGAAACATTTGCGTGGCATTGATACGCATGTTCTTACTGCGCAGGAATGCATTACGGCTGGCGAACTACAAAATCGTCACCCAAATCCATTTAAATACGGCTCTAGTAATTATTTTGGCTCGAAATTTGTTACAGTATAAGTGTTTGAGTCGCGCTTCAAAGAAATAACCCTTAGTCGGTCCAACACCGGCTACGCGGTCCACAGTACTCCTGCGCAGAACGCACCTTTTGCGCCTTTCGGTATACCCTAATCTGTGATTACAACAACCACATGAAATCAGAAAATTTCCAACTTTGATTTCAGATATCTCTTCACTGAGGCAAAAACTCGAAAGTCCGCTTCCGGATTATTGTTACCGGGGTCAAAACGCGTCTTTTGATACCTTGCCCGATAATTTCGGACGTGTGTTAGTAGTTGTCTCCTCAAGGTAACAATTACCAAAATTCACTTCACGTTCGCCATATCCTGGTTTACCTAACGATTTTGTCGGTTATTTATTCACTTCAAAGTATATGTTTTGCTTTTTATATGGATGTCTATACCTCTTGAAACATCCTAATGTCTGTCCTATTTTCAGGTCCGTGAACAAGTGCGGTATTGCGGTGACGGTGAGCGGTAAGCCTCCAGCGCGCCACTAGACAATATGGGATTAGAGCTATATTCGAGATTCCCAGGATAGGGATGAGAAATTGCATATGTATATTTGAAAAAAAAAATATATATGTATATGTATACGAGGGTGGGACCATCTGCTACCAACTTGTCGTGGCAGATGGATAGATTTTCAGTGGCAGATTGGTCCGCCTTTCTGCGTTAGGTTTCTGTGGCCTCGTTCTCGAGAGCAATTACCTTTTCTGTGGCAGAAAGGTTCTTCTTCTGCGTTAGGCTTTCTGGTGTCCTCGTTAAGGGTAGCGAGTGAAGGGTGGAAAATTTTGGGATAGGGGCGCTTAAAACGGCAGGGAGGTGATGGAAGGGGATGGTTAAAATGAGGCCCCGGGCCTCTCGCCAGCCATTCCCTCCATAGGGAGCAGAATCAGCTCAACCAACGATCTTCTGATCTGCCCCTTCTCGGTCATGAGGTCCACTACACGCACTCGGTTATCTTCGCCGGGGTGTACGTGGGTAACTCGGCCGAGCCTCCATTCATTGGGAGACAAGTTGTCTTCTTTGAGATCCCCCACCTTAATATTTTGTTTCGGATGCTTCCACTTCACTCGTTTTTGAAGTTCGGATAAGTATTCCACTTTCCATCGCCTGCAGAAGGTTTGATGAAGAGCCTTGAGCTTCTGCCACCTATTGATAATGGAGGCAGGGCTCTCATTCACCTCGGGTTCTGGCGGAGCCAGGAGATGACTTCCAGTCAGGAAGTGCCCAGGAGTCAAGGGTTCCAGGTCCGCGGGCTCATTTGAGGCTGGACTAAGTGGCCGCGAGTTGAGGCATGCCTCAATCCGGCACAATAGCGTATGGAATTCCTCATGCGTGAATTTATGAGGCGAGGCTAACTTCTTGAAGTGGATTTTGAAGCTCTTCACGCCCGCCTCCCAGAGTCCCCCCATATGTGGAGCCCCGGCCGGAATGAAATGCCATGTCATGGCTTGATGGCTATACTTGGAGATAGTCTTGTCTCGGGCTTCCGAGATAAATGCTTTAAATTCAGATCTCAAAGATCGTGAAGCGCCGACAAAGTTGGTACCATTGTCGGAGTAAATGTTTCTCGGACATCCTCGTCTAGCGATAAAACGTGAAAACGCTGCTAGAAAGGATGGGGTGCTAAGATCACTGGTCGCTTCCAGATGGATCGCTTTCGTGGTAAAACAAACAAAGAGGCAAACGTAGCCCTTTGATAATCGACATCCTCTACCGCGGTAACTTTTAATGTCGAAAGGCCCGGCAAAGTCCACCCCGGTATTGGTGAACGCGCGGGTGAACGTAGTGCGTTCGCAAGGAAGGGTACCCATAAGTTGGGTTTGCGCTTTTTTTTATAAATGGTGCAGACCTTACAGTTATGGATGGTGGCCCTAATCATGTTCTTGACATTCGGAATCCAATATTGGGTGCGGATGAGACGGAGCATTAGCTGGTTTTCCCCATGGAGGGAGATTTGATGTATCATTTGTACAGTCAGACGCGTCAACCTACAATTGTATGGCAGTATGATTGGGTGGCGCTCGTTATAAGCGAGGTCTTGAGACGCTCCAAGACGACCACTCGCCCTAATAATATCATCTTTGTCGATGAATGGGTTGAGTGGCAATATCTCGCTTTTCTTATCGATTACCTGTCCTTTCTTCAAGTTTACATATTCCTCATTATAATGTTACTTCTGATAGAGTTTAATCAAGAGTTGCGTCGTGGTCTTGATCTCACCGGATGAGATTAGGCACGATTTTTCCTGAAAGGAAGCTCTTGTCTTGGGATGAGTTCTTCGAAAGAATCTCATAATATATGATAGTACCCTGAAAGCCCTCGGTAAATTCGAAAACCGGTCAAGAATCTCGATCTCTTTTTGCGTTGATATTGCGTAGGCCTGCGCTCTCTTTTCCTCCACGGATGTATTATACTCCTTTTCTTGTACTGGCCATTGGAAATTGTCTTCTTGTAGCCAAGAAGGTCCCTGCCACCACAAAGAATTGTTGACCAAATCCGATGCCGGTAGTCCTCTGCTTCCTAAGTCTGCTGGATTCGTTTCCGAGGTGACATGAAGCCAGTCGTTGCTGCCGACTAGGTCGATGATTTTTGTAATCCTGTGTGCGACGAATGTTGACCAGGAACAGGGTGGTTTCCTTATCCATGCCAAAACGATGTGGAATCCGTCCATAGATACTCTTTCACTGGTCCAAGTTTGATGTTTCGGAATATTGATTCCATCATTTCCGCTAACAGTACTGCTCCGCAAAGTTCCAAACGCGGAAGTGAGATGGTCTTCACTGGTGCTACTCTGGTTTTGGCAAGGAGTAGATTCACGAAGATATCATCATTCCTTTTGACTCTGTAAGATTTAAGTTGATTACGCAGGGAATTTACCTAATCCAAGCCAAAAATAAAAGACGTCCACACCGTTTAGGAGGCAAAGCGAGAGAGCGAAAAAAAGTTTATTCATATACATGACTGTTCTAAATTCCATTGTTTCTTTTGACATTTCAATTTGTTTATAACTTCCAATAACATTCCAATAGACTCGCATGTAGACAGCTGCAGCGTATGCCTTTTCCGAAGCATCGCAGAATCCATGTATCTCGACCTCATCTTCTGGTGAAAAGTTTACCCATCGTGGTATCTTTATTTTGTCGATTTCGTGGTATTTATGTCTGAAGTTTTGCCATCGTTCCAATGTATTGGACGAAACTGGTTCATCCCAATCGGTGCCCTCTAACCAGATGTTCTGCATCAAAATTTTGGCCACAATGACCATTGGTGCAAGCCATCCTAAAGGGTCGAAGAGTCTGGCGATGGCATATAGAATCGCTCGCTTTGTTAACTTTTCACTTTCTTCTAGTGACCCTGCTTTAAAGTAAAACAGGTCTGAATGGGCATTCCATCTTATGCCCAATGCCTTAACGGTGCTGGTATCTTCGAATGCCAGAAAGTCCTCGGTCAGCCGATCCGGTCTTGGGATGTCGTTGAGAATTTCCTCAGCATTCGAAGTCCATTTTCGTAGTGGGAAGCCCGCGGAGAGTAAGACTTGTCGAATCTCATTCCTCGCGTTAATGGCCGATGCGAGTGTGTGTCCCCCCGCTAGTACGTCATCTACGTACATGCCTTCCCTTAATATGCTAAATGCTGTAGGGTGAGAACTCTCTACTTCATCTGCTAGTTGTAAAAGGGTTCTAATTGCCAGATAAGGCGCACAATTAACCTCGAAAGTGACCGTTTTCAACTCGTAAAGGCTTATTGGTTCTTGAGGCGATGTTCGATAAATAATCCGTTGGAATTTTATGTAATCATCGTTCATCCAAATTTGCCTATACATCTTTTCGATGTCACTATTGAAAACGAAGCGATACAGTCTCCATCGCAGTATAAGTACTAGAAGATCTGATTGTAGTACTGGGCCTGGCAGGAGAATGTCATTTAAACTTGTACCATTTGCCGTCGGGCTTGATGCATTAAAAACGACGCACACCTTTGTGGTGGAACTCTCCGCCTTTACTACGGCGTGATGGGGCAAAAAGTAATTGTCCGCCGAATCGGCTGGTACAATGGCATTAACTTTTCGCATATGCCCTAATGTCTCGTATTCAGACAGGACCCTTATATATTCTTTCCCTAATTCCGGGTTCTTTGCTAACCGCGTCTCATTTCTAAAAAATTGTGAACACGCCCGCCTAAGAGACCCTCCTATGTTTATCTGATCTGGGTAGTCCTGTCTGAATGGAAGAGAGATGACATATCTTCCATCCTCTCTACGACTCGTAGTTTCTCTATATAAATCTTCGCAGTACTTGTCATCTGCGTTTGGGCTTTTATTTCTTGGAAGATTTTCCAACTCCCAGAATGCGGTCAGCTTTTTGTCCAAAGCAACTTCGCTGTAAAAGGACACTATATTTCTGGTTGGATTCGGTGCTTCTATGCGCCCGGTTAATATCGAACCGGACACCATTTCTTGGGCGAGAAGTGTACTAAGTACATTCCTTTTCAGCCCACTCAATATAATTTGCGGATATACGTCTCCGCCAAGTATAATATCAACTTCCTCGTTGATGTAGAATCGCTTATCTGCCAAGACTAAGTCTGGGAAAGCCTGCATAGTCGTAGCATCGATATGGCAGGATGGCAGATTCCCAGTTAGTTTGGCTAGAATAAGAACTGATGTTGTTAAGCTGAAGCAAGGGTCCACTGGTGAACGGAGTTCAATATTGGAGGCCTCCTTGACTTGAGCGGACACGGCATTAGTGATGCCCGAAACTTGAGCATGCATCCTTTTTGCCGGTAAATTGATTCTGCGTTTGAGTCGTTCTGTCATAAACGAGAACTCTGAACCCGAATCAATCAGTGCTCTTGCTGGGAAGTCTGTACCATTATGGTGAATGTTTACTCGAGCTGTCCCTAGCAGCACACCTGCGCTTGAATGCACATGGCAGGATTTAACGTTTCTCTTTATGGCCGAAACAGATTTTTCAGCTTCCCGTCTCTCTTGTGCCTGTTTTGAAGTTGAGGCAGCATTATCAGCATGATACTGATTAGGGCTGGTGGTTGCCTACGTCTGGAGAGAATCCGCCTGCAGGAGCGTATTATGTCGAGAGTGGCACTTGTTGCAGTCATAAGAACTGGTGCACTTCGACACAGTATGTCCTAGGGATAGGCAGTTCAAACAGCCCTTGGTGGATTTGACAAAGTTAATTCCCTCCACCGGAGTTAATGTGAGAAAACGGGGACAGTTTCGCAATCTGTGGGCATTCGATTTGCACTTTGTGCACAGTAGTTTAGTCACGTTTTCTTGGTATGTACCAAGTCTTTTTGCAGGGGTTTCGTTGGCAATCCGCGTACTTTGTGGCTTTTGCACTTTCGAAGAACTCCCTATGTTTCGAGTATCTGGAAGCGGTTGGACAAAAATTTGTCCATATCCTCCCACTTGGATATTTCCACTTTGTGGTCTATGCTTTGCTCCCCAAGCGTACTCTCCGGCAATTTCGTCGAACACAATTTTATGACTTCGCAGGGAAGTGTCAATTTTATGACTTCGCAGGGACGAAAGGCAATTATTTATTTCGCGCTGAAGGGTTTTAATCGCGCTACCACATTCACTCTCTACCTTTTTCAAGTTAAATAAAATTTGGAGTTGCGAGTTTACTAGGATACGTTTGTTTTCGTATCTCTCGCATAAATTTCTCCAGGCCGTATCAAATCCCTCATTCCTGAGCGGACATTTTTTCACAATATCTTTTGCCTCACCTTGTGTCTTATTGTTCAGATGGAACAATTTCTCCACTGGTGTTAGGCGTTTGTTTAGGATATATATGGCCGTGAACATGTCACGAAATGTTGGCCATGACAGATAATCGCCCTTGAAAACTTCAGTATCACATGGAGGCAGGCGGATACTGTGTTCAAATTCGGGCTTTTCTTCAGATTTGTTTTCTGTTTTGTTGTATGTCGCTTGGCGTGTAGCCATGTCTGACATGCAGCGTAAATATACTGCATATGATCTCTTATATTTCTGTTTGACAGAAGCTATACCAGTGGCCTCTAACTTATCTGAATTAAGTAAGTCGTCATAAGCCGTTCTGGTTTTCCTCCACATTGCTTTCAAGTCCTCTTGTTGAAGTCCAAGAGTGTACTTGCTGTGGACTGAATCCTCTAATTCATTGTAGTCTGATTCGAATTCAAAAATCGAATCAGCCAGCCTAATGAAACTTTCCATATTTTGGACTTAGAGGATCTGTAGAATCAAAACAAAACCGAAAAAATATAGCTGAAGGTACGATGAACTGCTCAACCGTACAAGATAAATGCTGAATAGAAAAGGTAAAGCCAGTATTTTACACAGGAAAATCAAAAAAACCCACCTCAATAAAATTTCAATCAACTCAATTAATGTATATATTACTTCAATTGTATTTATTTATAATTAATTTTATTCATATATTGCAGACTTGGCCGATTTGTCTGACGAATATTTTGTTTGCTACAGAAGCAAAATTGAAACAAAATCTCTGTGACTTACTCGCCACCCACACGTATAAGGGGAATATGTATATAAATATGTGTATGTGTTGCCGCAATAAAGAAATACACAACAAAACACAGATAAAGTGCGCGGTGTATCAAACGAGCGAAAGTGAATATTAAATGAAAAAATGTGAAAACCAAAGAAAAGTGCTATAAAAATAGTGAATTTTACCAGAAAATAATAAACTAGCCTTCGATTAAAATTCTGTTCTTTATATTACGAAAAAAAACAAGCTGAAGATCGAAAGGCTTAGTGAACTTATTGTGAAAATGAGGTTATGTTACCTCTTGCCTTGCGCTGTGTCCAAAAAACCTTACCGCTGGTGGGGGGATAATCCGGATTGTCACAAGGGTTTTTAAGCGTTTAATTTAATTTAAAATTTAAAGAAAAATAAAGCACTTAACTGAACAAAAAAATCACTATTGTTAAATATTCACTAAACGCACTTACGTTTGATTACACTAGCAGGCGGCACTTTTATACAATTGTATGCAACACAAAAAAAACTAAGTGGCAAGAAATATACAACTTACGTGCTTTGATGTGGTGATTGGTCGAATTGAATTTGTTGTATATAGTTTGTGTTGTTGGTTGTGGTATGTGGCAGAGTTGTTTGTTGTTGTTGGTTGTGGTATGTGGCAGAGTTGTTTGTTGTTGTTTGCGATGATATTGGGGCAGTGCGTGAAATATTGAGGTTTCTTATGGCAGCTTCTGGTATTGACCCAATTATGGTTATTTAGTATGAAATCTCCAATTTTTGTTGTTGTGGACTGTATGCTGGTTCCTCTAGACGGGGAGATGGACCATGAACAAAACTCGACAAGGGTGCTTCGCTGGAGCGGCCGTGGCTCAAAAGCACCGCGGTCGATTTGTGATTTTGATAAGAGAAAATAAAAAAGGAAAAAATGAGAATTCTCGTTATAAAAAAGTGGCCGTATATTTATATACAATATAATTATAAATAATTAGTTTACCTTGACGAATAATTGATGCGGTCGAAAAATCCTGGGGTGGCCGTGATGTGGTCGTGTCGACTGTCTCTGGACATTCCCACAACAGCCGGTTCTATCGCACCGGAATGACCCGGGTTTTTTCACCCGGCCAAGGGCTGTTATTTCAGTGTAACCCTGTCCAATCTGGGGCAGGGCGAAGGACTGTTAACAACAACAACAACAACAACAACTGTCTCTGGAAAAGTAGACGGTTTTGCAATCGAGGACAACCGTTGAACCTGAAAATTATCCTCCGGTTTTAAGGGGAGGTGAACCCACACATGCACACCACCATGCATGTATATGTGTGCTGACAAAACACGAATATGCATGCATGCCCACACAGGCGGGTGGGTTGGTGTGAGTGATTGGAAGGGCGCTAAAGTTACATTAGGGTGGCACATTTTAAGAATTTAGGCATCTCGCCTAAACACTCCCTTTGAATTTGAATATAAGCTGTGTCAATAAATGTCTTGCATGCTATTGATTTACGATTATGTAAGTATGTTTGTAAATTATAAAGTGTGTATTTGTGTGTGGATATCTTTAAGCACGCTGCAAAAAATTGTGTGACTAATCTCTAAACAGAGCGATCCGCGATTAATCTCTTTAGTCTACTGTTGGCAATAATTCAATAAACATAACTAAATTTTTATTTGTGTAGCATGCTTATAGGGGTGTACGTCATTTTCAGTTTTTGTGGCATACATATGGGAGTTAAAAGTACCCGTTTCGATGAAATTAGTCCTTTCGTATTCGTTCGGGTATAAATGGGTACAATTGGTCTCTCCATAGAAAATGCTAACAAATGTGAACAGTTAACCCCATACAAAGTGATCAGAACTGGAATTAGTCGCAGCCTCCCTTCCGACTCGTCCCGGAATGATCCTAGACTAATCGCATGTCTTGCAGGGCAACGTTTATGTGTGTATAAATACGTATATCAGCATTATCAGATACATACTAATGAGGGAAAATATTTGTTTGTATACAATACTTTCTTTAATTTTAGTGGAATGTATTTACTTATGTATAAAATGTTCAAAGATATTTGAACAGTATGAGAAGAAGAAGAGAGAGCCCTATTAATAATAATAATAATAATTCCCAACGGATTACCCACCATATCCCGCCCGACCGGCGCGAGGGGCGCATCCGCATAACGCGCGGATTATTCGTTCGTGCCGAGTCGTTGAAAGGCTTTGGTTTGTTAATCGTCGAGATCTAAAACTGCTCAGCTACAGAGAAAACCTCATCAGCTAAGTAAAGTAGATATAGGATAGATTATACATTAAGAAATAACTAGTTAACAGAATAAAATTATTGTTAAAAGTTAAAATAGAAGTCAAAGAATAAAAAACAATTAGTAGCTATGAATTTAGGACAGAAAGAATTGATTTTTTTATGCTGAAAAGTGAGTCTGAAATATCAAATCTACCAGAAAGAGAGTTATAATCTTGACACAAACAGCGAAAAGGCTCATTTAACTGAAAATTGGTTCGGCACTGTTTTAAGACTAGAGGTTTAAAATGCCTTGAAGGACGAGACGGTACATTGAAGTTCACTTCACTTAGAAGAAATGGGCTGGATAGTGAACCATTTAGCAATTTAATCATAAAAATAATTCCAAGCATTTCCCTCCGACTAGAAAGTGTGTGTAGATTAATGAGTTTTAAACGATTCGTATAGGGTGGCAGATTGTACGAGGGATCCCAATGAAAATCTCTTAAGGCAAATAGTAAAAATTGTTTTTGAACTGATTCAAGGCGATCTACATGAACCTGGTAACGCGGGTTCCAAATTATAGAACCATATTCAAGTATCGGTCTGACTAATGTAGTGAAGAGGGCTTTAGTTACATAAGGGTCGCTAAATTCTTTAGACCATCGTTTAACGAATGCTAGGACACCTCTAGCCTTATTGACTGTTGTATTAATATGGCGGTTGAAACTGAGTTTATAGTCCATAGTAACCCCCAGGTCAACAAAATCATACACTTGCTCAAGACTATAATTTTTAATTGTATAGGAAGCCGGCTGAGAAATTCCACGCGAAAAACCCATGTGTTTACATTTTTTAAGGTTAAGTGGCATATAATTTAAATCGCACCAAGTAACTAGTGCATCTAGATCTGATTGTAGCTTATTTCTATCTTCAAATGACGCGAATGACATGAAAAGCTTTACGTCGTCGGCATACATTAACATTTTTGAAAATTTTATTATTGTAGAAATATCATTTATAAACAACAAGAACAGAATCGGGCCAAGATGGCTTCCTTGAGGAACCCCCGAAGAGACATAAATGACATCGGATACTAAATTTTTAAACATTACTCTTTGTGTCCTGTCACTAAGGTAAGAAGAGATCCAGCGATTGAGACCCGGCTGGAAGCCCAACTGATCGAGTTTATGAATAAGTAATGAGTGACACACTTTGTCAAAAGCTTTGCTGAAATCCGTATAAATAACGTCGGTTTGCAGATTTTTTCTAAAGCCATTTGAGACATGACTGGTAAACTCAAGTAAATTCGTAACTGTGGACTTTCCCTTACTGAACCCGTGTTGGCAGTCAGCTATCAAAGTAGAGATCGGACCCGTAAGTTGATTTGTAACAATAGCTTCAAACAATTTTGGGATGGCAGAAAGCTTTGCGATGCCACGATAGTTCTCTATAGAAGACCTACTCCCGCTTTTATGCAGCGGTAGAAGAAACGATTCTTTCCACGCAGTTGGAAAAACACCACACTTTAGTGATAGATTGAACAAATTGGTAAGGGGTTGGTAAATATGGTTCGCACACTTTTTCAAGAAACATGTAGGAATCCTATCAGGACCATATTTAAAAGATTCTTTTAAGGTTTTAAGGTAAATTAGAACATCTTTGGTGCATATAATTGGTGAATTAATTGAATTTGTCCCGTGTAGCTTATAGGGATAGTTTTGAAAGTTTGAATTGGTGACAACAGAATAGTTAGAAGTGAAAAATTGAGCAAAAAAATTTGCGATACATTGATTATCGCTAGATATAATGTCTTGATATTTCATGGCTGAGGGAAACCCTGATACTTTACGTTTAGAATTTACGAAACCATAAAATGACTTAGGATTGAGAATAATGTCTCTTTTCGTTTTAGAGATATAAGCTTTATAGCACTTTTTATTTAAATCTATGTACTTCTGACGTAGAATGGAATACAGTAGGTAATGTTTATTTAATCCGGATTTCTTATATAAATTAAATGATCGCGTTTTCCTATTTTTAAGAGCCTTAAGCTCTTTAGTAAACCAAGCTTGCGTAGGATGATCATAAGTTACTTTACGTTTAGGAATAAACTTCTCAAATAGGCAGTAAATAGTGTGATTGAAATGTGAGACGTTTAGATCGATATCACAACCAAATTCAGGCCAAGTTAATTTAGACAGTTCTTTATTTAATTTCTTGTAGTTTGCTTTGGAAAAGTTATAATCAAAGCTACTACATGAGTAGCATTGAGTGCCTTGGCCATTACTTATGGTTTCGTAGACTATTTCCATAGAAGGGTGGTAAAGGTCTTCTGGTAAAACCAACGGATCACAACGATTTACAGTAAATTGGTTTATATCATTAACATACACTAAATCTAAGACTTTCCCAAACTTGTTAGCGGTAACATTTATTTGATTAAGGCAAAGATCGGAAATTCCATCTAAAAAGTCATTGAACCCCAGTTTGGACGGATTTGGAATAATGTTACCATCAGATATGTTCCACGATATATGAGGTAAGTTAAAATCACCCAAAACAATAATTGAATCTGAAGCTTTAGTCATAAGGTTAACAGTTTTGAGCAGAGAGACATGTTGCATGTAGACTGAAAAATCTGATGCTGGAGGGATGTAGCAAACATATAAGTACATAGAGACGTTCTCTAGCTGGATGCGGATGCATTTGAACTCAATGAAATCGATGTTAGGAATATTAACCTCTTCTGAAGGGATGGAGGAATGAACGGCAAGTAGAACACCACCTCCGACTCTGTTCAAGCGATCATTTCTATATACTTGATATTCATTACATAAAAACTCTGAATTGAAAACATGAGGTTTTAGCCAAGTTTCGGTAAAAGCAATTACGTTATAATTACAATGAAAAGATTTCAAAAAGAGATCAGTTAATTTGGTATTTAGACCTCTGACATTTTGATAAAAGATATTCACGGATTTAGTGCTCAGTTTTTTGACTCAACGTTATTACGAGAAATTTTCGCTACATTTTGAACATTCCTATTCGGTCTGTATTCAAACTCCCGCACAAGAGCCCCGGGAGGCCAAAAAGAGCTGTCCAAAAGAGTATCGAAATCTTTCCCAGATACATCAATCTTAAACGAAGACATACTTCTTTGATATGTGAAATTAAATTTTCTAACAGTTACGCTTTGATCTTTAACTTTAGAAGAAATATGGTACAACAAATCATCCTCGGTAGTGTCTGGATGGAACCTAGACACAAAAATAGATTTTTTGCGAGGAACCACAACCAGCTTACCAACGATTGGTTCAGACTCCATTGCAATAGTTGGAATTTCCTGGTTTTTCCTAGTGGACATTTTTGAAGGGGCGTTCTTCGACGTTGCTCGGACAACCGTACTAGGAACTGGAGAAGCCAAATCTATAAGTTCAAGGGGTTGAGGCAGGTTCGGGACTGTTGAGGTAGTAGGCCGATCATCCGTACGCCTGCGCTTGTTTTCGCGATGATCAGGGCATTCCAAATGAGGCGAATTCTCCAAAGTTTCCAAGGTTTTGAAAATATTTTCATATTTTTGGAACTTTTCAGTCAGCAATGAAAAATCTTTGCTTATTTCAGAAAAACCGTTTCTGATATGCCTAAAGATTTTACACAGATCAACTTCCGTCGACCGGCATTTGGAACAAGACCAGCGCAGGCCTTTTCCTTCGTTAAGCAGGTCAGCTATTCTACCGGTTAACCCAGTGCACTTGGCGTGGACAAGTCCATCACACAGCCAGCAAGCTACAAAGCGTTCGGACTCGCTTTTTAACTGGCAGTTTGCTATCATGCACGACATTTTCATATAAATACTTATATAAATTTATAATAAAAATTATAAGCAAACTGAAATAATAAGGACAATCAGCTGAGTTGATTTAGCCATGTCCGTCTGTCTATCTGAACGCCAATTCTACCAATATAAAACGTGCGTGTATTGGTATTTTGAAAAAATGTGGCTAGTAGTGTTTGGTAGGGAAGCTAATAATAAACAAATATATTAATTGACACCTCAAAACTCATAACAGAAGTGGTTTTATTGAAAACGATCAGCTGGCTTTATAATACGAACTGAACAGTATTAAAATAGACCTGCGTAAATTGGTATGCCATAATAGATCACTACTAGGTATATAATGTTCGGTTCCACCCGAACTTAGACTTCCTTACTTGCTTTGTTTTATAGTTATTTGGTTGTTTGCCGTATTGGTAGAAAATATTTCTGACTCATTTTCCACATCAGCTTTTGCATATATAAAGCGTCGTTTGGAAATTTTGTCTTTGTGAGGTACTGTTAAGCGCATCGTCAAAGATGCAGGTAGGCCTACCATATTCTTATGAGTCGGAATCGTTGTACTGTTTAGATCCTGTGAGATGAACAAATTTTCTTTTCTATAGGCATTTTTTTGTAAACAAATTTAACTTATTTCATAGCGATATCAGCACTGAAAATATTGATTTTACACGGGTCTTAATATATTGATCTGTAAGGTACTGAATTAGGTGAAAACTCCTTTAATAATATCTGTAAAGATAAATAGCCTTTTTTCGTCAAAATATCTTCCACAATGTGACTTTGCTGAACTTTGCATCCAAGAACTACCAAAAAGCTATGACCCGAAAATAGAAACGTTGACCTCGTATATTTAAATAGTAGTAAACATAAAAAATAGAAGTAAAATAGTAATAAATGTATGTACGAAAACGTACTTATTTTTTACAACAACAACACTTTTGCGGATACAACATTTGCTTCACATTTTCAGATAGCCGAATGACAGAACAAGAAAGAAATTCGAGCAAGACAACTGACAGCTTACTTCACCTTGTTGATTACACTATGGAACAAAACGAAGTAACTGGCATTTGTTTCTCTTTTAGTATTGCTATTCGGAATCC
Organism: Merzomyia westermanni; assembly: GCA_949987695.1. Lineage (NCBI taxonomy): Eukaryota > Metazoa > Arthropoda > Insecta > Diptera > Tephritidae > Merzomyia > Merzomyia westermanni. The sequence continues at coordinate 134,437,581 of OX465292.1, read as the reverse complement.
TGATAAAAAAATCGAATAGTTTCTTAATTTGCAAATGAAGAATAACCAAGTAACTCAAAATTTACAGAAAACTTAAATGAGTGCACGACAGAAACGAATGACCTCATGTGCTATATTAAAATAATTCAATCGTTGGGTGCACATAATTCACTTTTAGAGAGTCGTTTAAAACAAAGCGTTTTTAATATTACTTAAGAAGCTTATTCATTAGGTTCCTTTGTCTAAATCAACGATCGAGTTTGTAATTTAGTCGGTTTAGAAAGAGTGAAGTAGAATATCAAATCAATAAAATGTTAAACAACGGGATTATTCGCCTATCAAGGTCACCATATAATTCGCCTGTTTGGGTCGTTGCAAAAAAAAAACCGACTCCTAGGGTAATAAACAATACCCGATTGTTATCGAATATCGCAACCTCAACGCAATCACTGTAGCAGACCGGTACCTATTACCTAAATAAACGAAGTGCTGTCACAACTCGGATCAAATAAATATTTTTCCGTTTTGGATCTTAAAAGCGGATTTCATCAAATCCCGCTTAAGGAATATGAAATAGAGAAAACCGCTTTCTCAATAAATAACGGTAAAACGAGTTCACTATATTACCATTCGGACCCAAAAATGCCCGTGGGTAAGAATTTCAGAATCGGATCACTTAAAATTGTAAAAATTTATTTTCGATCAATATTGGTGTCAATATGCAAAATATTACTTTCTAAGATATTCTGTTGAACAAAAAAAATTGCCCGGTATTATGATAACTTGAACACTTTCTGCTCTGTGATTTTTAAACAAAATTTAATGTTTATTTCATAATTCTGTAAAAATCTATGAGCTAGACAAAGCATTCTGCTGGAATAATTACGTTTGAAAGAAATGGGCACGAAAAGTATGAATGAGATCTTGTCCACGAACATCCAGAGTATCAAACTGCGTTTTTAGTCAGATATTGGCGGCAAGTTTTGGCGAAATATCTGACTCTAACCCTTCTGAAGCCCCACGAAAGGATATATTTGACCAAAAAATCTGTTCCACGATAGCGATTTGGTATTTGTTGGTCTAGATGGGTTCTATTACTTACATGTATCGAGAAAAACTACACTTAAAAAAATGAAGAATTATTATTAAATTAAAGAATTTATTATACCTAGTAGTGGTACGCACACAAGGTATACTCGTATTAACCTTAGTCGCCTAAAGTAGGTACATAACGGCATAAACGGATCGAGATAGATATTGACTTATATATATCAAAATGTTCAGGAAGAAAACAGAAATTGATTAAGCCATGTCAGTCCGTCCGTCTGTGAACACGATAACTTGAGTAAATTTTGAGATATCTTAATGAAATTTGGTATGCGGGTTCCTCGCCAATCATCTCCGAGCGCTTTTTAAAATTGGCGAAATCGAATAACAGCCACGCCCACTTTTTTATATATAGAATATTTTCGAAAACATAAAAAAGGGATTACTCAGTACATAATACATCTATAAGGATAAAATTTGGTGCATACATTGAGATTGAAGCATAAAATACAAATTTTAAGAAATTTTTGAAAATGGGAGTGGCACCGACCACTTTTGATTAAGTCAAATTTTGAAATACAGTGCACCCGCGAAAACCCGAACTAATGAAAACCAGCCCTGTCCGAGTTATCGAAATGTTTGAGTTTTCGAACGTTGTGTATTTTTAATATAAATGTATGTATTCGTTTTAACAGTTTTCATACCCTGTCCATTTTGATGGCATAGTTAATCAAAGAGATTCTCTGGTTTCATGTTTTGTAGCTCATTGCCAGTTTATTTAATAAAAAATATTAGCAAATATGAATGTTGCTTACAAATTATTAGAAAAAAAGCAGTGATCTTGGTTTGATGTTTCTTATTTTCTACCGCATTCAATACAGCCTTTTCGCGCAGTGATTGTAGCACATTAACTTTTCTCGGGCTAATTTTTTCAGCAGTTGCCCATGCTATAGCTTTGTTGAAGATTGTTACTTCTATAGCTTCAATATGATCCTCTTCAATCAAGTCTTCGTTATTCCAGTCTCTTATTTCTTCTTCTGTGAAAGTAGCCTAATAAATATTTATTATTGTTATCGTGTTCTTTTTTATTTACATCAAAACCATAACTACCTCAGGATTTAAGTGTTCGAGAATTTCAGCAGCTTCTTTTTCAGGTTTGCAAAGTTTAAAATATTTGCCAACGTCTCCTGACTCAATTTATTCCAAGCTCTAATAAATTTGATCTTAACCGCGCAAAATCCCGTGTATCACTGACAAATATCAATCAATTTAAAAGAAAAGTTCTGTAATTAGCAAGAAACCTAGCCAGTGCGGCCCCTTAGAATGAAACAAAAGACGCACATAACGACAAAAATTTGAATATCGGCCGTTACAGCGGGATCGGTTAAGGTCTACGCCCACTTTTATATAAAATTGTAGATATATTGAATAGGCAATAACTTTGCGTAAAATAGCTTTGCATCATTTATATTTCCCTTTTAAAGTTTCCGTAAACAGAGAAATACAAAACCTTAAAATTTTCGAAAATGGGCATGGCCCGCCCCTTTTGTAGTGGACTATTCCACAAAATGTCGAAACGAAATTTGGTGATAATGTTCAAAAAGGTAACTGTTTGCTGTAAAAATGGGCGAAATCGGTTAATGTCCACGCCCAGTTTTTTAACATAGTTCTTAAAAATTTTTTTGTAAAATTTAAAATTTTGTCAATTTTGAAGAAGTAGGCGCCGCCCACTTTTCAGCATAAAATTTCTGCTATTTTCGAAGGCAATCGCTTATAACTCAATATTGATATTGTGAGGTGGGTTTCATCGAAGGCTGGGGTAATGCTCAGCCTATCCAGAGTCGAGTAGAGGTCCCACTTCCTTTACTAGTAAGAACACGGTGATTTGATGGTGTTATTTCAGTCGGACACAAGGGTATCTAGTCGGGTACGATGAATAGGATGTGTCAGTAGCGACGTATAACGTGGCTGGTAGGGGGATCGGTGCTAATCACGGATGGCGGGTTGGTGGATCAGTATTAATTACCGATGACGTGTTGGTTGGTCGGTATGAATCACCGAAGACGGGTTGGTGAATGCCGGTGGATCGGTATTCTGGAGTTTTGGTCCTTCGACCTGCACTACCTAGGGTTAAGCCCTGGTATTATTTACCTCCGAAACTAGTGTTCGAAGGCTCGGACGGTGTGTGTATGTCGTGACCTTTATTATTTATGTAAAAAATTTTTTTTTTTTTTTTTTTCCAAATTACATTTCATTTAACATTTTGTATATATATTTCATTCATTTTACATTTCATTTATATTTCATTACATTTCATAGTAGTGTAATAAGTAAATACATTCAAAAAATGCGTAGCAATAAATAAATAAAAAAATTGTATTTGTTCAGTCTCGTTCGGTGAATTGAACGTATGCTACTTGACCCTCATATCATACGTCCGCGCCCTGCTCTCTGACGTTTCGGATCAGATACCTCTTCCGCTTATACTAGTGGAACCACCGCCTTCCTTTTTCATTGGTTGGGTTCGGGATAGTGCTTCAGGTCTTGTAGGTGGACATGTAGTGGTTTGGCCCTTGGGCGGTTAGCATCGACTATGTTCACGGTGTTGGTTGACATGTATTCTTTTATCGTGTATGGACCCGAAAACTTGTTGACTGCCGAAGAGAGCGGGTGGTTACGTTTCATTACTCTCTCTCCTACTTTCGGTTTCCATGCGCGGCGGCGTAGGTCACAATATTTCTTTTGTTGTTTCGATGCCGCGACGAGGTGTTCTTTGATTTCTTGCCATAATTCGGTGTTTACTGGTGGTGTGGTTGGCATTTCGTCAGGTACTGCCCCCTCGTTTCTGCTCTGGCACGGCGCTAGGAGGTTGCGTCCAAAGTTTATTTCCGCCGCCGAAGTTTTGGTCGACTCGTGTTGCGCTGTATTAATGGCGAAAGCTATCTCCGATATGTGTTGGTCCCATGTGCGGTGGTCGTTCTTCGAACGTTGGGCGATCATAGTTTTTATGACGCGATTGGTTCGTTCGGTTGGGTTTTCATGCGGCGCGTAGATGGCCGCTAGCCGGTGTTTATCTTGTGCTCGTTCAGGAACTCTGTCAACACTTTCCCAGTGAATTGTTTTCCGTTGTCGCTTCGAAACACCTTCGGGAACCCATGGCGGTAGATAATCCTTTCGAGCAATGCTTTAATCACGGACATGGCGGTCGCTTGGCGCAGGGGTACTAACTAGTTCCACCCACTTGGAGAACTTGTCCACCAGTACTAGCAAGTAGGAGTTTCCTTGTTTAGAACGTGGCAATGGTCCGACGAAGTCTCCGGTGACTATTTCCCATGGATGGGAGCACGGCATCGTTGCCATTGGCCCGACGGGTCGTAGCTGTTGTACTTTATACTCTGCGCAGCTCAGGCAAGTGCGCACGTGGTTTACCACGTCTCTGTACATGCCTGACCAGTAATAATTTTCCTGCGCTCGCTTCCGTGACTTCTTCGCTCCCAGGTTCCCGGCGGTGGCGAAGTCGTGTATTTCCTTCAGGATGTCATCTCTTACGGTGTGGGGTATACATAACTTCCATTCTGGCGAGCGGGAGAGTTTGTTCTCTGGCCGGATGTTTCGAAAAAGTCTATTGTCGATTATCTGGTAGTCGGGATAACGGTGCGGGTGGCTGGTAACCTGCGTTACCTTGTTTGCGTACCAATCCATCCGGCGAGCCTTAATCGCGTGTAGTACGTCGTTGTCAGCTTCCGTTGTCGGCAGCGGGCATCGGGAGAGGGCATCGGCGACGGCATTGAGTGTTCCTTTCCGGTACTCAATTTCGAAATTATATTGTTGCAATTCCAAAGCCCACCTTGCCAGTCTACCGGACGGATTCTGCAGCTTGTGCAGCCATTTAAAGGAATGGTGATCGGTGAGGACGGTGAATCGGTATCCTTCCAGGTACGACCTCATTTTTCGAATGCCCCATAGCACCGCTAGACTCTCCTGTTCCGTGGCGGAGTAGCGTTTCTCCAGGCTAGTGAGGCTACGACTAGCTTACGCTTTGACTCGCTCTTGTTCACACTGCCGCTGGCGTCTGTTTGTAGAAAGAAGGTTGAAATCTGGGCAACATAGTACCGGTGCGCTGGTCAGCCTGTCTTTAAGGGTTGTAAACGCTTCTTGTTGTGCGTCCTCCCATATCCAATGTTGGTTTTTTTTAAGAAGCTGGTGTAGTGGTGCTGCGATTGTCGCGAAGTCGGTGGAGAATCGACGGTACCAGGAGGCGAGGCCGAGGAATCTTCGTAGCGTTTTTATGTTGGTTGGGGCGGATATTTGTTGTACGGCTGATATCTTAGCCGGGTTGGTGTGAATGCCTTCCGCACTAACGACGTGTCCCAGATAGTTGAGCCGGTTTTGCATGAAGCTGCATTTGTCAAAGTTGAGTTGCATGTGGCTCTTCTGGAGCCGCCGAAATATTTCCTGTAGGTTGGCCAAGTGTTCTTCAAACGTGTTGCCTAGTATGATGATCTCGTCAAGATAGGCAAATACTTTAGGCTGAAGCTCCGGGCCCAGTATGTAGTCGAGCGGTCGTTGGAACGTGGCTGGTGCGGAGTGGAGACTGAATGGCATCACTTTCCACTGAAACAAACCTCGTCTGGGGACGGTAAATTCTGTGTATTGCCTTGATTTCTTGGCCAGCGGTATCTGCCAGTATCCGTTTTTCAGGTCAAGCGTTGAAATAAATTAAGCTTCCTTTAGCTGGTCTAGAATCGCGCCGATCGGTGGGAGCGGGTAGGCGTCCGGCATGCTTGCGGTGTTAAGTTGGCGGAAGTCGATGCAAATGCTCCAGTTGCCCTGTTTCTTGCGGACGAGCACTATAGGTGAGCTGTACGCACTCTTGGATGGCTCTATACGATCCGCCTGGAGTAGCTCGTCTACCTCGCTGTTGATTATTTGCTGCATCGCAGGATTGCGCGGGTAATGTCGCTGCTTCAGTGGTTTGTCGTGTTTCAGCGTGATGACGTGTTCCGTGATCGTGCATCGCCTATTCGTACGGGCGAAAATTTCCTTGTGGTGCGAGAGGACTGCCTGTAGTTCGCGTGGTTGGTCTCCTGGGAGATATTCCCATGTAGTCAGGGCATTGAGTCGAGCCGGTGATGATGGATCGCTCGGCATGGTGGGCGGCAGTCGTTCCCCATCCACCGTGATGTTGATCCTCCGGCTGTGCAGAAAATCCATTCCTAGTATCATCTGTTCCGCTAAACTGGCCAGTGCTGATACCAATAGGCTGCTAGTCTTATCCTGGAAAGTTATTTTAGCTCGGAATAGGCACGAACTTGATATGTAGGGTTGGCCGGCTAACTGGATTTGACGTGAATTTGGATGGGACCGTATTTAGCGGCGGTCCAGGTTCCTGTGACCACCAGCGCGCGAACCTCCATGCCTTCTATAGTTACTTGGATATAGAAACGGCTAGCGTTGGTTGTGGCACTCGTGGTCGTGTTTATCCCTAGCGTGCGTTGACAGGGGCAATCCCTAGACAGGATTTCATCACGGCCACATTTGGAGCAGAACAGGCGGGCTAGTCGGCGGCAGTGCTCGTGCTTGTGGCCCCGTCCTTTACATCCCCAGCACGTTCTGCGACTGTCGTAATTTAGCATGGCCAGACTGTGGGTAACTTTCTGAGCCTGTTTGGTCTCATCTACCCTTAGCAGCTCGTACTCATCGGTTAAGTCCATGAGCTCCTCAATCGTTCGGAATTCTCCCCTTTTTATGAAAAGTCGGTAATCTACTCGTAGGCCGTCATAAATTCGGTCTAAATGCTCTTCTTTGGCCATCGTCGGGTGTTTGCGGATGAGAGTTTGCAGTGCCAGGATGTAGTCCTTGGCCGTCTCACGATCGTGCTGTTTTCGTTGTCGGATGGCTTCTTCCAGCTGGCTCAGGTGTCGCCGTGGCAAGAAAAATCGTTCCGCTTCTTTACGGAACTCTGTCCACCTTTGGATATGTGGTTTGCGTACTCGGAACCACTGCAGCGCCTTACCACGAAGGAGTTCTGGTAGCGTTATGAGCAGCTTGTCCAGTGGGATTCGGTAGCACTCTGAAAGTTCTTCTATCCTCTCCAAGAAGTCATGGAGCGTTTCACCCTCCTCGTAATGGACGTCCCACCGGTGGACGGTGGTCATTATTTCGGCGTCGCTTAGCTCATATTTGTGGTGGCGCACTTGCTTAGGATCCGTTGCGTGGCGTTCCACAATAATTGCTAGGATGGTATCTCTCTGCGTCTTAACGGGTATTTTCTCCTCGGCGGCGACTTCCATTTCTAATTCTTTCAATAAGTTTTCGGTTGACGCTCTTTTCCTTTTTGCTCGAACGTACGTGCCCAATGCGTTGCGTAAGTCGGCGGCGGTGTATCCTTCCACAAAAATGCGGTGTCGCTTGCACTCCTCGATTAGCTGTTCCTTCCTCAGTAAATAGATCCAACTGAGGGAATCGACCTGTAGTGTGTTTTGTGTGCTGTCCGTTTCTTCTGATGTGTTCGGTGGACTCGCTCCTGCAGTGTTGGTGCTTTCCGTTGTTTTAGCACAGTCGCCTGTAGAACCGAGTCCCTGCTCGGTCGCCATTTGTGAGGTAGGTTTCATCGAAGGCTGGGGTAGTGCTCAACCTATCCAGAGTCGAGTAGAGGTCCCACTTCCTTTACTAGTAAGAACACGGTGATTTGATGGTGTTATTTCAGTCGGACACACACACACAAGGGTATCTAGTCGGGTACGATGAATAGGATGTGTCAGTAGCGACGTATAACGTGGCTGGTAGGGGGATCGGTGCTAATCACGGATGGCGGGTTGGTGGATCGGTATTAATTACCGATGACGTGTTGGTTGATCGGTATGAATCACCGATGACGGGTTGGTGAATGCCAGTGGATCGGTGTCAGGTTACCAATCACCGGTGGAGCGGTGTAAGTCACCAACGACGGGTTGGTGGATGCCGGTGAATCGGTGCCAGGTTACCGATGACGGTGGAACGGTGCAAGTCACCAACGACGGGTTGGTGGATGCCGATGAATCGGGTCCAGGTTACCGATGAGTTGCCGGTTGGTGTAAGGCGATGGCCCGTGAGTACACACCGGTAAATGTATTTAGTGGTCCCGAAGGACTCACCACTGCTCTTGGGAACGAAGGTGCAACCGTTAGGGTGCTTTTCTACGTCCCGTAGACGCAACCAAAAAGTTGATCGATAGCGGAGGGTTGTGCAGGGTAAGGGTGGAAGTTTCTCACGATATGTTGTGGTACTTGCCGTCTCACTTACCGAAACCACACTTTCAATAATTTCTGAAGCGCGAATAATCTTCTTATACATAAGGTGGGATGAACTAATTGCGAATTACAGGTGCGCATAAGCATTTGATTCGCAAGAACGAAATCATGTTAGGCGCTCACTTGCTTTGTGCTTTGCTTGCCTTTTCACTCGCAGTGGGTAGAGTGTAGGTGTGAAGTATTGTAATGCTACTTAAAGCGGCATTACAATATTTCAATGAAAATTGGTCAGCTGCTTCTCAGTAGTACGAGTATAAAATATCATTAACTTGAATCAAACAAACTCCTAACTATACCGAACTGCGGCTTTATATAATCTGGGGGCTTTTCCAAAAGCAATATACAGATTGTGTCGTGCCCAGCGAACTCCTGAACCTATCGTGAAAGTTCTAGAGCAAAAACAAAACACAAAATATGTGGGCGTGGAACCGCCCACTTTTGAAAAATTATGTAGATATTGACTAATTTCATTAATTTAGACCAAAAAAGTTCGGAGTTATGACGAATTGAAACTTTATATAGCCTGGGGGCGTGGCTCCTCCCACTTTTCCGAATCTATATATTCTCTAGGCTGTACCCAGTGAACCCAAGTATATATTGTGAAAATTTCATAAAGATCGGTTAAGGCGCCTATAAAAGACACACATTTCTTATATCTAAATTTGTTACGCGCACAAGGTATATTACTTCATTCGGCATAAACGAATCGAGACATATATTTATTAATATATATCTAAACGTTCAGGATGAAAAGTAAAATATCCGGGCAAGTAGTTAATACCCCACTGCAAAAGCGAAGTTGTACGAGTATATCTTTTTTGATACTCATACCTTTCATGAACATGAAATGTTTGTACGTATACTGAAATGATCAGGAGGATGAGCTGACTCGATGTAGCCATACGTCTATCTGTCTGTCTGTCTGTCTATTTGAACGCAAATAGGAACTGAGAGTATTAAAATAGACCTGCGTAAGTTGGGATGCCGTAATAGATCACTACTAGGTATATAATGGTCGGTTCCACCCGAACTTACACTTCCTTACTTGTTTTTATTTCAGGCACTTCCTTGTAATTTCAATGCAAATGAAATAAAGCCACATGATTTCTTAAGAATTATTCGTGCTGAACACTAATCCCTCCTCAAAAGTTTTCCGCCCTGTCTAGTTCTCCCGGAAAAGGGGTCTAGAACCCCAAAATTGATATAATTTGAACATCCCCCCGCGGTTTGTGTCCACATTTATAATTCGAATGTCAGCCTTGTTATAGAATAATGTTCAAAAAGTGTTATACGACATAAGAAAAGTTTGTAGCTAGTTACAATTATTTTATACGATTTTTCAAAAATGGTCGAAAACAGAATGTTAGGGTTTTGGCTATTTTTGAAAATATTACATGGCCCTTAGTCTTTAAATGAGTCCAGAATCAAATTATGAATGTGCACCCCAACCACGCGTGGCATGTTCTAATTACACCAATTTTACGGTTTTAGACTAATTTTTCGGGAGAACTAGACATTTTGGGAAATTTTTGACCACGGATTCGAGGTCATTACGAAAAACCCTTTAGGAAACATTTGGTTTTATTGCATTTGCATTTAAAAAACAGGGAAGTGTAACTAGTGTCTGAAATAAGAATAAATTATTTAATTTAGTAGTAGTTCTGCAATTTTTTTTTAAAAGTGTATTCTAGTTTAGAACCCATATATATTAACGTCTTCAGCAACTCCGAGGAAGAGCACGCCCTCCACTTACAACAATTTTTTAAAACGGTCGAAGATGCCAATATGAAGGTCCAGCTGAACAAGCGCCATTTTTCAGGGACTCCGTCGAGTTCTTAAGCATCATTATTTCTTCAAAAGAATCCCGGAAAGGTACATCAGTAACTTCAACATACCAATTTAATATAATATTTTCTACTTACACATCCATATTTTAGAGGCACCAGAATATAACTCAGAAATTTTAGTAAACCGTCTCAAAAGATACGTTAATCCCTCCGAAGTAAACTGCATCAAAGCAGACGAAAGAATTATGGGCAAAATTCAGAAAATTTATCCCACACATTTTAGTAATTACAGAATCCGATTCACCCAACTGCAGGATGTTACAGACGAACAAGAACAGGAGGAAATTATAATCAAGACCCATAAGAGAGCACATAGAAACGGCCGAGAAAATAAAATCAAAATTATAGAAAATCATTATTTTTTATCTATGGCCAAAAAAATAATTAAGATAATTCAGCAATGCTCCTATTCCCCAATTCACAGGACAAATATTACACATTTAAAGCTGTGTTCAATATGATAGTAGTGAATTAAAATGGATATCGTTAGGCGAAATAAAAAAAATCTGTGATTTTAATACATTTCTTTGAAAATATAGCGAATTCCATAACAGAAACAACATAAAAAGATATTTCATAGTTTACACAAAGTTCATAAAAGCTAATTAAACTTTAAAAAATAGCCACCAAAATCTTCAATTTTTTGCGCAGAATTCCTAGAAAATTTTCGAATACGCCTGTTGCAGACCAATCCATTTTAGTTTAACATTGTGAAAGTTAGAATTCGCTCAAAAATTTCCCTGAATTTTTTTAGCAAGGGTGCTGAGTGATTTCTTCTATGCAACGCATGAAGAAAAATAAATTTTGTATGGAAAAAAATACCCAACATTCTTAACAAAAAAATTATAAAAATTCTGCCCAAAAATATTGAAATTTAATTGTAAATTTTATTGTAAATTTTTAAAAGTTTCATTAACTTTCCTGAACTTTGTGTAAACTTTGAAATTTCTTTTTATGTGGTTTCTGTTATGGAATTGGCTATTTTTAAATGAAAATTATTAAAAACAGCTTCTTTTTATTTCGTCGAACGATATCTAATTTAATTACACTACTATTATATTGAACACATTACCAACCGGAACATAGTTCTCACAGCAATTAATAATTTTTTAAAGTATGCACAAACAAAAATAATCAAAGAGAACATGTCAAGGAACCTCTACGCGAACTACTTTTTCAATTCGGTGTACCCGAAACAGTCGTAATAGATAACGAAACCTCCCTGAACTAAGGCTCCATCCGATTTTTATTGGAAGACACCCTAAATATAAAAGTCTTCTAAATACCGCCTTATATAAGTTCCGTTAACAATCAAGTGGAGCGTTTTCACTCAACCCTCACGGAAATAATGCGTGGTTTAAAAGCGGAACGCAGCTTCAACTCTTTCGCTGAACTACTAAACAACTCTGGCTATGAATATAACTACACAGTTACACACTGTACAACAAAAAATAAACCTTTAGAAGTACTTTTCGGGAGAAGAATATCCACAGACCCAAGCCAATTCAAGTAAGCAAGAAAAGAGAATGTCTCTGAACAAAGGTAACTGAAAGTCCTGAAAAAGGCATCCGAAAGTAATTTCCTATTATAATAAAAACCGTCATCCCGCAGAAAAGGAAACAATCCCAGAGACATAACTTATGTCAAAATCAATAAAAGGCTAGATACAAAGATGTCACCGAGATTTAAAAAAGAAGTGGTAGCAGATGGCAGAAATTCTACGGTTCTAACAGAATCAAGAAAAGAAGTCCACAAAAGCAACATTCGAAATTAAAATGTATCCTTAAATTTTTCAGACTCCTTTTGATTTACTCTGTATCGGCGACGACTACTATAACGCACAACTAGTCACAATTAATGACGGACTAGCAAAAATTCAGAACGGTGCATTTAGGTTAATGTACATTATCGACCTCATCAAATACGAACAATTTCTAACGGACATGTACAAAGTAATTTCTTCGGACTTCCCTAAGGACAATATCCTATATCCTATCCTAAAGCACGCACTAACCCAATCCTTGCAAATCTTGGAAACCATATAGCCGGTCGAAGGTAGATAGAAAAGAGCAATAAATATCTTAGGATCGGCATGGAAATTCATTGCCGGAAGCTCAGATCACGAATATCTGGAGGTAATGATGAATAACCTTAATGAGCTTAATAGTAACAATAATAAACAAGTTTTAATGATTCAAATTTTTAATCAAAAAATAAAAAATATTACAACTATAGTAATTATATAATTATTATTAATATATAAAAAAATTCGTAAATAGAAAATGAATTTATTGTTATTTTGCAAAATAAAGTAAGACTAATTAAAGAAGAATTAATTAATGTAAAATATGCCATACAATGAACAAAGAAAAGCTAGAAAATTATGCAATACCTTTTAAAAATGCAGAAGAAGCATTGGAAATATCAAATACGAATGTCATTAGCAAAAATATGACAATTTTTTACGTGGTAAAGATACCATTAACTATTAAGGAAATTTTTCAAAAATTATTATTAGACCTGTTGTTAAGTTAAATAAAACTGTAATTAAAACTAGATTTGAGAGAATTTTAAAAGGAAATAAAAATATATACGGAATTAAGAAAAGTTTCGATAGCTATAAGAAAACAGAGATTTGTAAACCAAGTAAATTAGTTAACATGAGTAATGATAGTTGTATACCTCGAATAATTAACAGTTTAAATTCATCTTGCACAATAAGTAACGGCCACCACATCCAACAAATTGAAGAAATAAATCCTGGTACTTTATAGCTTTCAAAGGGAAATAAATACTGACGGAATGCTAAAAAATATATCGGGAGCCCATCTTATGAATTTTCAAAATTCAACGCTAAAAATAAATAACCAATCTTATATCAACTACGATTTGCTTCCACTGGCCGCCTTTCCTGCATGTTAACATGGCACATGTCAAACATGGCATATGTCAACTATTGCTATGAACTGACGGTTTCAAAACCCCGCAACGTTGCACCCTGTGATCATGTTGCAGGGCAGGTGACTGTAATTCAGAACAAACTGCCTTACGGGAAACTCGTATTACAAATTATTTCCCACACCAAAAAGCCACACGCACCGTGATTTCACAAGCGCAACCCAATACTGAAAATTCGAGGAATCTGCACAACAACAAACAAAATAGTGGCCGATGCCAGTTTTATGCAAAAAATTGTATTGCCTTTAGTCTTAAGTTGATCGTTGAAAATAAATAAGCCAAACCGGCACAAGCCGGCAAAAATTAATTTTTTTAAATCAAAAGACTCCGAAGGATTGAACATAATAATTAAATATTACCAAAAGGACTACTTAATCGAGCACAGTTGGTCGAGAAGGGAGTCATTATCATGTAACTCATATTGTTGAAGCAGATGAATAACCAGTTTAAGAAATAACGATACAAACCTGAAATAAAATGTAAAATAAAATGAAATACATACATGCATATCTCTTATTACTTTAAACGAGCTATTCTTGTATATTTGTATATCCAGACTATCTCGAAAACGGCTCAACCGATTTGGATGAAATTTGGTATGTAGATAGTGTACCACATTCTAAGAATTTTTATTTAGGTGTTGCCACATAGGTTATTTTTTGGGGTTGCCACTTATCTGGATTTTTTTTATATGAAATAATATATGCTAATACAGGTATCAAAAGAAAGGGGTTTTCCTGCGTTTTGAAAAAAAAAAAAATACATTTCTAAGTAGGATTGCCACTTACTGTTGCCATTTGAGCTTATTATATCTTTGAACTTTTAACGAGCTATTCCTATATATTTGTATATTCGAATATCTCGCAAATGTATTAACCGATTTGGATGAAATTTGGTACGTACATAAGGTACCACATTCTAAGAATTCCTATCTAGGTGTTGCATTATAGGAGTTTTTACGGAGTTGCTACCTATCAGATTTTTTAAAAGAAATGAAATATTCCAATATGGGTATCAAACGAAAGGTATTTTCCTGCGTATTAAAAAAAACTATTTCTAAGTAGGGTTGCTACTTTTGTTCGATAAGAAAAATCCGGCAAAGAAGCTCATATACCGAGAATCGCACTCATCCAAGGAGTCGCTAAGGTGCAACTTCCAGTAAGGCCAACATTTGCCATGACTGCGCATACAGATCAGGAATAAACTCTTGAGTTTGTAGAAGTGGAGTTAAATTCATCGATGTTCATGCATGCTATGTTATATGTGGCGTTTCAAAAGTTAAGTGACCGAATAAATTTAAAGTAATGTTTCCAGAAAAAAGGAACGTACTCGGAACATGGTATGGAAGGAAGTGTTGCAACAGATTTTATATACTCGTATATTGAATATAAAAAGTTTTGCATATTTCTATCTGTTAGCGATAAAGAAAACGCCTGAACTCGTCCAATGTTCAAAAGCTAATGATTTTATTTTCTGATTGAGAGACAAGACAAAGTGTGATAATGGAAACAACGGGTAAATATATACATACGAGGTGTGTTCAAAAAGTATCGCGAATTTTGTGTTTTTTCAAAAATTATTTATTTATTCATGAATATCTATTTTGTCCCCTTCAAAGTAATCCCCATGAGATATTATACACTTGTGCCAACGGTTTTTCCAATCTTCGAAGCACTTCAAAAAATCATTTTTTTGTATCTTGTTCAGCTCCTCCTTCGATGCCGTCTTTATCTCGTCAAATCTCGTGATTAGCTAGTGAGCGGCGCTTTATCATGGGCTATTGTTGTTGATGAACTTTTGTGAGTACAAATTGGTGTTCGCGGAAATCTTAAGGTGTACTCACACGCCACATACTGAACATCCTGCCCGGTCGAGTCATTGGACTCAAAATATTCGCTGTCAAGCAATCTGCACAATTTTTGTACTACCCGAGTAATTCTGCCGTTCATAGTCTGCAGCTTAACATTACGAACTAGTCCATCGCTGCCCGGTAAGTAGCGGTTATGCGTCCTCATCGCCAGTGAGTGGGGGGCAAGTTCTCATGCCTCACAAGAACCACCAAGAGCCACTGTTTTATGCGATTGAGTGGAATCGAAGTGACCTCGGCTTCAGGAACTGCCACTAAAGAATCACCAATCAAAAAGTCGGCGGGCGTCAACGCTCACTTGGATCGTCATACAAAGGTGTGATTGGCCGCGAATTTAAGCATGCCTCAATGCAAGGCGCCAACGTCTGTAGTTGGTTATACCATAGGGTCTGCGCTCCAACGAGACGTACTAAATGACGCTTGGCTGATTTCACCGCCGCCTCCCACAGCCCGCCTTCGTGCAATGAAGTGCCAATTTGTCCCGAAGTTAGCCACGAAATATGCATCAGTTCCAATGAAAACTGTGGCCTTGCCCTTTCGTTTGACACACATATTGAACGCATACATCAAGGTTTTATTCGAACCACATTTTGATAACACGATAACAACTTTATCGATAAATATATCGATATACCGAAAAGTTCAAATGAAAGCTGTGGCCATGTCCTTTCGTTTGACACCCATATTGGACGTATACATAAAGGTTTTATGAGAACCACATTTTGACCGATAACACATCTATCGATAAATATATCGAAATATGGATTAGTTCAGATGAAAGCTGTGGCCTTGCCCTTTCGTTTGACGCCCATATTGAACGCATACATCAAGGTTTTATGAGAAGCAAATTTTGACCGATAACACATTTATCGATAAATATATCGAAATATGGATTAGTTCAGATGAAAGCTGTGGCCTGCCCTTTCGTTTGACACCCATATTGAACGCATATATCAAGGTTTTATTGGAACCACATTTTGACCGATAACTCATTTATCGATAAATATATCGAAATATGCATCAGTTCAAATGAAAGATGTGGCCTTGCCCTTTCGTTTGACACCCATATTGAACGCATATATCAAGGTTTTATTGGAACCACATTTTGACCGATAACTCATTTATCGATAAATATATCGAAATATGCATCAGTTCAAATGAAAGCTGTGGCCTTGCCCTTTCGTTTGACACCCATATTGAACGCATACGTCAAGGTTTTATGAGAACCACATTTTGACCGATAACACATCTATCGATAAATATATCGAAATATGGATTAGTTCAGATGAAAGCTGTGGCCTTGCCCTTTCGTTTGACGCCCATATTGAACGCATACATCAAGGTTTTATGAGAACCAAATTTTGACCGATAACACATTTATCGATAAATATATCGAAATATGGATTAGTTCAGATGAAACTGCGGCCTTGCCCTTTCGTTTGACACCCATATTGAACGCATAGATCAAGGTTTTATGAGAACCACATTTTGACCGATAACACATTTATCGATAAATATATCGAAATATGGATTAGTTCAGATGAAAGCTGTGGCCTTGCCCTTCCGTTTGACACCCATATTGAACGTATACATCAAGGTTTTATGAGAACCACATTTTGACCGATAACTCATTTATCGATATATATATTGAAATATGGATTAGTTCAGATGAAAGCAGTGGCCTTGCCCTTTCGTTTGACACCCATATTGAACGCATAGATCAAGGTTTTATGAGAACCACATTTTGACCGATAACACATTTATCGATAAATATATCGAAATATGGATTAGTTCAGATGAAAGCTGTGGCCTTGCCCTTCCGTTTGACACCCATATTGAACGCATACATCAAGGTTTTATGAGAACCACATTTTGACCGATAACTCATTTATCGATAAATATATCGAAATATGCATCAGTTCAGATGAAAGATGTGGCCTTGCCCTTTCGTTTGACACCCATATTGAACGCATACATCAAGGTTTTATGAGAACCACATTTTGACCGATAACTCATTTATCGATAAATGTATCGAAATATGCATCAGTTCAAATGAAAGATGTGGCCTTGCCCTTTCGTTTGACACCCATATTGAACGCATACATCAAGGTTTTATGAGAACCACATTTTGACCGATAACTCAGTTATCGATAAATATATCGAAATATAGCAAAATCCAAAGCAAAGCTGTGGCCTTGCCCTTTCGTTTGACACCCATATTGAACGCATACATCAAGGTTTTATGAGAACCACATTTTGACCGATAACTCATTTATCGATAAATATATCGAAATATGCATCAGTTCAAATGAAAGATGTGGCCTTGCCCTTTCGTTTGACACCCATATTGAACGCATACATCAAGGTTTTATGAGAACCACATTTTGACCGATAGCACATTTATCGATAAATATATCGCAATACGGATTAGTTCAAATGAAAGCTGTGGCCTTGCCCTTTCGTTTGCCACCCATATTGGACGCATATATCAAGGTTTTATTGGAACCACATATTGCCCGATAACTCAGTTATCGATAAATATATCGAAATATAGCAAAGTCCAAAGGAAAGCTGTGGCCTTGCCCTTTCGTTTGACACCCATATTGAACGCATACATCAAGGTTTTATGAGAACCACATTTTGACCGATAACACATTTATCGATAAATATATCGAAATATGGATTAGTTCAGATGAAAGCTGTGGCCTTGCCCTTCCGTTTGACATGCATAATGAACGCATATATCAAGATTTTACGGGAACCACATTTTGACCGAGAACACATTTATCGATAAATATATTGAAATATGGATTAGTTCAGATGAAACTGTGGCCTTGCCCTTTCGTTTGACACCCATATTGAACGCATACATCAAGGTTTTATGAGAACCACATTTTGACCGATAACTCATTTATCGATAAATATATCGAAATATGCATCAGTTCAAATGAAAGATGTGGCCTTGCCCTTTCGTTTGACACCCATATTGAACGCATACATCAAGGTTTTATGAGAACCACATTTTGACCGATAGCACATTTATCGATAAATATATCAAAATATGGAGTAGTTCAGATGAAACTGTGGCCTTGCCCTTTCGTTTGACACCCATATTGAACGCATACATCAAGGTTTTATGAGAACCACATTTTGACCGAGAACACATTTATCGATAAATATATTGAAATAGGGCTGAGTTCAGATGAAAGCTGTGGCCTTGCCCTTTCGTTTGACACCCATGTTGAACGCATACATCAAGGTTTTATGAGAACCACATTTTGACCGATAACACATTTAGCGATAAATATATCGAAATATGGATTAGTTCAGATGAAAGCTGTGGCCTTGCCCTTCCGTTTGACACGCATAATGAACGCATATATCAAGATTTTACGGGAACCACATTTTGACCGATAACGCAGTTATCGATAAATATATCGAAATATAGCAAAATCCAAAGGAAAGCTGTGGCCTTGCCCTTTCGTTTGACACCCATATTGAACGCATACATCAAGGTCTTATGAGAACCACATTTTGACCGATAACACATTTATCGATAAATATGTCGAAATATGGATTAGTTCAGATGAAAGCTGTGGCCTTGCCCTTCCGTTTGACACGCATAATGAACGCATATATCACGAGATTACGGGAACCACATTTTGACCGATAACGCAGTTATCGATAAATATATCGAAATATAGCAAAATCCAAAGGAAAGCTGTGGCCTTGCCCTTTCGTTTGACACCCATATTGAACGCATACATCAAGGTTTTATGAGAACCACATTTTGACCGAGAACACATTTATCGATAAATATATCGAAATATGGATTAGTTCAGATGAAAGCTGTGGCCTTGCCCTTTCGTTTGACACCCATATTGAACGCATAGATCAAGGTTTTATGAGAACCACATTTTGACCGATAACACATTTATCGATAAATATATCGAAATATGGATTAGTTCAGATGAAAGCTGTGGCCTTGCCCTTCCGTTTGACACGCATAATGAACGCATATATCAAGGTTTTATGAGAACCACATTTTGACCGAGAACACATTTATCGATAAATATATCGAAATATGAATTAGTTCAGATGAAAGCTGTGGCCTTGCCCTTTCGTTTGACACCCATATTGAACGCATAGATCAAGGTTTTATGAGAACCACATTTTGACCGATAACACATTTATCGATAAATATATCGAAATATGGATTAGTTCAGATGAAAGCTGTGGCCTTGCCCTTCCGTTTGACACGCATAATGAACGCATATATCAAGATTTTACGGGAACCACATTTTGACCGATAACGCAGTTATCGATAAATATATCGAAATATAGCAAAATCCAAAGGAAAGCTGTGGCCTTGCCCTTTCGTTTGACACCCATATTGAACGCATACATCAAGGTTTTATGAGAACCACATTTTGACCGATAACACATTTATCGATAAATATATCGAAATATGGATTAGTTCAGATGAAAGCTGTGGCCTTGCCCTTCCGTTTGACACGCATAATGAACGCATATATCAAGATTTTACGGGAACCACATTTTGACCGATAACGCAGTTATCGATAAATATATCGAAATATAGCAAAATCCAAAGGAAAGCTGTGGCCTTGCCCTTTCGTTTGACACCCATATTGAACGCATACATCAAGGTTTTATGAGAACCACATTTTGACCGAGAACACATTTATCGATAAATATATCGAAATATGGATTAGTTCAGATGAAAGCTGTGGCCTTGCCCTTTCGTTTGACACCCATAATGAACGCATATATCAAGATTTTACAGGAACCACATTTCGACCGATAACTCAGTTATCGATAAATATATCGAAATAAAGCAAAATCCAAAGGAAAGCTGTTGCCTTGCCCTTTCGTTTAACACCCATATTGAACGCATACATCAAGGTCTTATGAGAACCACATTTTGACCGATAACACATTTATCGATAAATATATCGAAATATGGATTAGTTCAGATGAAAGCTGTGGCCTTGCCCTTCCGTTTGACACGCATAATGAACGCATATATCAAGATTTTACGGGAACCACATTTTGACCGATAACGCAGTTATCGATAAATATATCGAAATATAGCAAAATCCAAAGGAAAGCTGTGGCCTTGCCCTTTCGTTTGACACCCATATTGAACGCATACATCAAGGTTTTATGAGAACCACATTTTGACCGAGAACACATTTATCGATAAATATATCGAAATATGGATTAGTTCAGATGAAAGCTGTGGCCTTGCCCTTTCGTTTGACACCCATATTGAACGCATAGATCAAGGTTTTATGAGAACCACATTTTGACCGATAACACATTTATCGATAAATATATCGAAATATGGATTAGTTCAGATGAAACTGCGGCCTTGCCCTTTCGTTTGACACCCATATTGAACGCATACATCAAGGTTTTATGAGAACCACATTTTGACCGAGAACACATTTATCGATAAATATATTGAAATATGGATTAGTTCAGATGAAAGCTGTGGCCTTGCCCTTTCGTTTGACACCCATATTGAACGCATACATCAAGGTTTTATGAGAACCACATTTTGACCGATAACACATTTATCGATAAATATATCGAAATATGGATTAGTTCAGATGAAAGCTGTGGCCTTGCCCTTCCGTTTGACACCCATAATGAACGCATATATCAAGATTTTACAGGAACCACATTTCGACCGATAAGTCAGTTATCGACAAATATATCGAAATATAGCAAAATCCAAAGGAAAGCTGTGGCCTTGCCCTTTCGTTGAACGCATACATTAAGGTTTTATAAGAACCACATTTTGACCGATAACACATTTATCGATAAATATATCGCAATACGGATTAGTTCAGATGAAAGCTGTGGCCTTGCCCTTTCGTTTGACACCCATATTGAACGCATATATCAAGGTTTTATTGGAACCACATTTTGACCGATAACTCATTTATCGATAAATATATCGAAATATAGCAAAGTCCAAAGCAAAGCTGTGGCCTTGCCCTTTCGGTTGACACCCATATTGAACGCATACATCAAGGTTTTATGAGAACCACATTTTGACCGAGAACACATTTATCGATAAATATATCGAAATATGGATTAGTTCAGATGAAAGCAGTGGCCTTGCCCTTTCGTTTGACACCCATATTGAACGCATAGATCAAGGTTTTATGAGAACCACATTTTGACCGATAACACATTTATCGATAAATATATCGAAATATGGATTAGTTCAGATGAAAGCTGTGGCCTTGCCCTTCCGTTTGAAACCCATAATGAACGCATGTATCAAGATTTTACGGGACCGGCATTTTGACCGATAACTCAGTTATCGATAAATATATCGAAATATAGCAAAATCCAAAGGAAAGCTGTGGCCTTGCCCTTTCGTTTGACACCCATATTGAACGCATACATCAAGGTTTTATGAGAACCACATTTTGACCGATAACTCATTTATCGATAAATATATCGAAATATGCATCAGTTCAAATGAAAGATGTGGCCTTGCCCTTTCGTTTGACACCCATATTGAACGCATACATCAAGGTTTTATGAGAACCACATTTTGACCGATAGCACATTTATCGATAAATATATCGCAATACGGATTAGTTCAAATGAAAGCTGTGGCCTTGCCCTTTCGTTTGCCACCCATATTGAACGCATATATCAAGGTTTTATTGGAACCACATATTGCCCGATAACTCAGTTATCGATAAATATATCGAAATATAGCAAAGTCCAAAGGAAAGCTGTGGCCTTGCCCTTTCGTTTGACACCCATATTGAACGCATACATCAAGGTTTTATGAGAACCACATTTTGACCGATAACTCATTTATCGATAAATATATCGAAATATGCATCAGTTCAAATGAAAGATGTGGCCTTGCCCTTTCGTTTGACACCCATATTGAACGCATACATCAAGGTTTTATGAGAACCACATTTTGACCGATAGCACATTTATCGATAAATATATCAAAATATGGAGTAGTTCAGATGAAACTGTGGCCTTGCCCTTTCGTTTGAAACCCATATTGAACGCATACATCAAGGTTTTATGAGAACCACATTTTGACCGAGAACACATTTATCGATAAATATATTGAAATAGGGCTGAGTTCAGATGAAAGCTGTGGCCTTGCCCTTTCGTTTGACACCCATGTTGAACGCATACATCAAGGTTTTATGAGAACCACATTTTGACCGATAACACATTTAGCGATAAATATATCGAAATATGGATTAGTTCAGATGAAAGCTGTGGCCTTGCGCTTCCGTTTGACACGCATAATGAACGCATATATCAAGATTTTACGGGAACCACATTTTGACCGATAACGCAGTTATCGATAAATATATCGAAATATAGCAAAATCCAAAGGAAAGCTGTGGCCTTGCCCTTTCGTTTGACACCCATATTGAACGCATACATCAAGGTCTTATGAGAACCACATTTTGACCGATAACACATTTATCGATAAATATGTCGAAATATGGATTAGTTCAGATGAAAGCTGTGGCCTTGCCCTTCCGTTTGACACGCATAATGAACGCATATATCAAGATTTTACGGGAACCACATTTTGACCGATAACGCAGTTATCGATAAATATATCGAAATATAGCAAAATCCAAAGGAAAGCTGTGGCCTTGCCCTTTCGTTTGACACCCATATTGAACGCATACATCAAGGTTTTATGAGAACCACATTTTGACCGAGAACACATATATCGATAAATATATCGAAATATGGATTAGTTCAGATGAAAGCTGTGGCCTTGCCCTTTCGTTTGACACCCATATTGAACGCATAGATCAAGGTTTTATGAGAACCACATTTTGACCGATAACACATTTATCGATAAATATATCGAAATATGGATTAGTTCAGATGAAAGCTGTGGCCTTGCCCTTCCGTTTGACACGCATAATGAACGCATATATCAAGGTTTTATGAGAACCACATTTTGACCGAGAACACATTTATCGATAAATATATCGAAATATGGATTAGTTCAGATGAAAGCTGTGGCCTTGCCCTTTCGTTTGACACCCATATTGAACGCATAGATCAAGGTTTTATGAGAACCACATTTTGACCGATAACACATTTATCGATAAATATATCGAAATATGGATTAGTTCAGATGAAAGCTGTGGCCTTGCCCTTCCGTTTGACACGCATAATGAACGCATATATCAAGATTTTACGGGAACCACATTTTGACCGATAACGCAGTTATCGATAAATATATCGAAATATAGCAAAATCCAAAGGAAAGCTGTGGCCTTGCCCTTTCGTTTGACACCCATATTGAACGCATACATCAAGGTTTTATGAGAACCACATTTTGACCGATAACACATTTATCGATAAATATATCGAAATATGGATTAGTTCAGATGAAAGCTGTGGCCTTGCCCTTCCGTTTGACACGCATAATGAACGCATATATCAAGATTTTACGGGAACCACATTTTGACCGATAACGCAGTTATCGATAAATATATCGAAATATAGCAAAATCCAAAGGAAAGCTGTGGCCTTGCCCTTTCGTTTGACACCCATATTGAACGCATACATCAAGGTTTTATGAGAACCACATTTTGACCGAGAACACATTTATCGATAAATATATCGAAATATGGATTAGTTCAGATGAAAGCTGTGGCCTTGCCCTTTCGTTTGACACCCATAATGAACGCATATATCAAGATTTTACAGGAACCACATTTCGACCGATAACTCAGTTATCGATAAATATATCGAAATAAAGCAAAATCCAAAGGAAAGCTGTTGCCTTGCCCTTTCGTTTAACACCCATATTGAACGCATACATCAAGGTCTTATGAGAACCACATTTTGACCGATAACACATTTATCGATAAATATATCGAAATATGGATTAGTTCAGATGAAAGCTGTGGCCTTGCCCTTCCGTTTGACACGCATAATGAACGCATATATCAAGATTTTACGGGAACCATATTTTGACCGATAACGCAGTTATCGATAAATATATCGAAATATAGCAAAATCCAAAGGAAAGCTGTGGCCTTGCCCTTTCGTTTGACACCCATATTGAACGCATACATCAAGGTTTTATGAGAACCACATTTTGACCGAGAACACATTTATCGATAAATATATCGAAATATGGATTAGTTCAGATGAAAGCTGTGGCCTTGCCCTTTCGTTTGACACCCATATTGAACGCATAGATCAAGGTTTTATGAGAACCACATTTCGACCGATAACACATTTATCGATAAATATATCGAAATATGGATTAGTTCAGATGAAACTGCGGCCTTGCCCTTTCGTTTGACACCCATATTGAACGCATACATCAAGGTTTTATGAGAACCACATTTTGACCGAGAACACATTTATCGATAAATATATTGAAATATGGATTAGTTCAGATGAAAGCTGTGGCCTTGCCCTTTCGTTTGACACCCATATTGAACGCATACATCAAGGTTTTATGAGAACCACATTTTGACCGATAACACATTTATCGATAAATATATCGAAATATGGATTAGTTCAGATGAAAGCTGTGGCCTTGCCCTTCCGTTTGACACCCATAATGAACGCATATATCAAGATTTTACAGGAACCACATTTCGACCGATAAGTCAGTTATCGACAAATATATCGAAATATAGCAAAATCCAAAGGAAAGCTGTGGCCTTGCCCTTTCGTTGAACGCATACATTAAGGTTTTATAAGAACCACATTTTGACCGATAACACATTTATCGATAAATATATCGCAATACGGATTAGTTCAGATGAAAGCTGTGGCCTTGCCCTTTCGTTTGACACCCATATTGAACGCATATATCAAGGTTTTATTGGAACCACATTTTGACCGATAACTCATTTATCGATAAATATATCGAAATATAGCAAAGTCCAAAGCAAAGCTGTGGCCTTGCCCTTTCGGTTGACACCCATATTGAACGCATACATCAAGGTTTTATGAGAACCACATTTTGACCGAGAACACATTTATCGATAAATATATCGAAATATGGATTAGTTCAGATGAAAGCTGTGGCCTTGCCCTTTCGTTTGACACCCATATTGAACGCATATATCAAGGTTTTATTGGAACCACATTTTGACCGATAACTCATTTATCGATAAATATATCGAAATATAGCAAAGTCCAAAGCAAAGCTGTGGCCTTGCCCTTTCGGTTGACACCCATATTGAACGCATACATCAAGGTTTTATGAGAACCACATTTTGACCGATAGCACATTTATCGATAAATATATCAAAATATGGAGTAGTTCAGATGAAACTGTGGCCTTGCCCTTTCGTTTGACACCCATATTGAACGCATACATCAAGGTTTTATGAGAACCACATTTTGACCGAGAACACATTTATCGATAAATATATTGAAATAGGGCTGAGTTCAGATGAAAGCTGTGGCCTTGCCCTTTCGTTTGACACCCATGTTGAACGCATACATCAAGGTTTTATGAGAACCACATTTTGACCGATAACACATTTAGCGATAAATATATCGAAATATGGATTAGTTCAGATGAAAGCTGTGGCCTTGCCCTTCCGTTTGACACGCATAATGAACGCATATATCAAGATTTTACGGGAACCACATTTTGACCGATAACGCAGTTATCGATAAATATATCGAAATATAGCAAAATCCAAAGGAAAGCTGTGGCCTTGCCCTTTCGTTTGACACCCATATTGAACGCATACATCAAGGTTTTATGAGAACCACATTTTGACCGAGAACACATTTATCGATAAATATATCGAAATATGGATTAGTTCAGATGAAAGCTGTGGCCTTGCCCTTTCGTTTGACACCCATATTGAACGCATAGATCAAGGTTTTATGAGAACCACATTTTGACCGATAACACATTTATCGATAAATATATCGAAATATGGATTAGTTCAGATGAAAGCTGTGGCCTTGCCCTTCCGTTTGACACGCATAATGAACGCATATATCAAGGTTTTATGAGAACCACATTTTGACCGAGAACACATTTATCGATAAATATATCGAAATATGGATTAGTTCAGATGAAAGCTGTGGCCTTGCCCTTTCGTTTGACACCCATATTGAACGCATAGATCAAGGTCTTATGAGAACCACATTTTGACCGATAACACATTTATCGATAAATATGTCGAAATATGGATTAGTTCAGATGAAAGCTGTGGCCTTGCCCTTCCGTTTGACACGCATAATGAACGCATATATCAAGATTTTACGGGAACCACATTTTGACCGATAACGCAGTTATCGATAAATAAATCGAAATATAGCAAAATTCAAAGGAAAGCTGTGGCCTTGCCCTTTCGTTTGACACTCATATTGAACGCATACATCAAGGTCTTATGAGAACCACATTTTGACCGATAACACATTTATCGATAAATATGTCGAAATATGGATTAGTTCAGATGAAAGCTGTGGCCTTGCCCTTCCGTTTGACACGCATAATGAACGCATATATCAAGATTTTACGGGAACCACATTTTGACCGATAACGCAGTTATCGATAAATATATCGAAATATAGCAAAATCCAAAGGAAAGCTGTGGCCTTGCCCTTTCGTTTGACACCCATATTGAACGCATACATCAAGGTTTTATGAGAACCACATTTTGACCGAGAACACATTTATCGATAAATATATCGAAATATGGATTAGTTCATATGAAAGCTGTGGCCTTGCCCTTTCGTTTGACACCCATATTGAACGCATAGATCAAGGTTTTATGAGAACCACATTTTGACCGATAACACATTTATCGATAAATATATCGAAATATGGATTAGTTCAGATGAAAGCTGTGGCCTTGCCCTTCCGTTTGACACGCATAATGAACGCATATATCAAGGTTTTATGAGAACCACATTTTGACCGAGAACACATTTATCGATAAATATATCGAAATATGGATTAGTTCAGATGAAAGCTGTGGCCTTGCCCTTTCGTTTGACACCCATATTGAACGCATAGATCAAGGTTTTATGAGAACCACATTTTGACCGATAACACATTTATCGATAAATATATCGAAATATGGATTAGTTCAGATGAAAGCTGTGGCCTTGCCCTTCCGTTTGACACGCATAATGAACGCATATATCAAGATTTTACGGGAACCACATTTTGACCGATAACGCAGTTATCGATAAATATATCGAAATATAGCAAAATCCAAAGGAAAGCTGTGGCCTTGCCCTTTCGTTTGACACCCATATTGAACGCATACATCAAGGTTTTATGAGAACCACATTTTGACCGATAACACATTTATCGATAAATATATCGAAATATGGATTAGTTCAGATGAAAGCTGTGGCCTTGCCCTTCCGTTTGACACGCATAATGAACGCATATATCAAGATTTTACGGGAACCACATTTTGACCGATAACGCAGTTATCGATAAATATATCGAAATATAGCAAAATCCAAAGGAAAGCTGTGGCCTTGCCCTTTCGTTTGACACCCATATTGAACGCATACATCAAGGTTTTATGAGAACCACATTTTGACCGAGAACACATTTATCGATAAATATATCGAAATATGGATTAGTTCAGATGAAAGCTGTGGCCTTGCCCTTTCGTTTGACACCCATAATGAACGCATATATCAAGATTTTACAGGAACCACATTTCGACCGATAACTCAGTTACCGATAAATATATCGAAATATAGCAAAATCCAAAGGAAAGCTGTGGCCTTGCCCTTTCGTTTGACACCCATATTGAACGCATACATCAAGGTTTTATGAGAACCACATTTTGACCGATAACACATTTATCGATAAATATATCGAAATATGGATTAGTTCAGATGAAAGCTGTGGCCTTGCCCTTCCGTTTGACACGCATAATGAACGCATATATCAAGATTTTACGGGAACCACATTTTGACCGATAACGCAGTTATCGATAAATATATCGAAATATAGCAAAATCCAAAGGAAAGCTGTGGCCTTGCCCTTTCGTTTAACACCCATATTGAACGCATACATCAAGGTCTTATGAGAACCACATTTTGACCGATAACACATTTATCGATAAATATATCGAAATATGGATTAGTTCAGATGAAAGCTGTGGCCTTGCCCTTCCGTTTGACACGCATAATGAACGCATATATCAAGATTTTACGGGAACCACATTTTGACCGATAACGCAGTTATCGATAAATATATCGAAATATAGCAAAATCCAAAGGAAAGCTGTGGCCTTGCCCTTTCGTTTGACACCCATATTGAACGCATACATCAAGGTTTTATGAGAACCACATTTTGACCGAGAACACATTTATCGATAAATATATCGAAATATGGATTAGTTCAGATGAAAGCTGTGGCCTTGCCCTTTCGTTTGACACCCATATTGAACGCATAGATCAAGGTTTTATGAGAACCACATTTTGACCGATAACACATTTATCGATAAATATATCGAAATATGGATTAGTTCAGATGAAACTGCGGCCTTGCCCTTTCGTTTGACACCCATATTGAACGCATACATCAAGGTTTTATGAGAACCACATTTTGACCGAGAACACATTTATCGATAAATATATTGAAATATGGATTAGTTCAGATGAAAGCTGTGGCCTTGCCCTTTCGTTTGACACCCATATTGAACGCATACATCAAGGTTTTATGAGAACCACATTTTGACCGATAACACATTTATCGATAAATATATCGAAATATGGATTAGTTCAGATGAAAGCTGTGGCCTTGCCCTTCCGTTTGACACCCATAATGAACGCATATATCAAGATTTTACAGGAACCACATTTCGACCGATAAGTCAGTTATCGACAAATATATCGAAATATAGCAAAATCCAAAGGAAAGCTGTGGCCTTGCCCTTTCGTTGAACGCATACATTAAGGTTTTATAAGAACCACATTTTGACCGATAACACATTTATCGATAAATATATCGCAATACGGATTAGTTCAGATGAAAGCTGTGACCTTGCCCTTTCGTTTGACACCCATATTGAACGCATATATCAAGGTTTTATTGGAACCACATTTTGACCGATAACTCATTTATCGATAAATATATCGAAATATAGCAAAGTCCAAAGCAAAGCTGTGGCCTTGCCCTTTCGGTTGACACCCATATTGAACGCATACATCAAGGTTTTATGAGAACCACATTTTGACCGAGAACACATTTATCGATAAATATATCGAAATATGGATTAGTTCAGATGAAAGCAGTGGCCTTGCCCTTTCGTTTGACACCCATATTGAACGCATAGATCAAGGTTTTATGAGAACCACATTTTAACCGATAACACATTTATCGATAAATATATCGAAATATGGATTAGTTCAGATGAAAGCTGTGGCCTTGCCCTTCCGTTTGACACCCATAATGAACGCATGTATCAAGATTTTACGGGACCGGCATTTTGACCGATAACTCAGTTATCGATAAATATATCGAAATATAGCAAAATCCAAAGGAAAGCTGTGGCCTTGCCCTTTCGTTTGACACCCATATTGAACGCATACATCAAGGTTTTATGAGAGCCACATTTTGACCGATAACTCATTTATCGATAAATATATCGAAATATGCATCAGTTCAAATGAAAGATGTGGCCTTGCCCTTTCGTTTGACACCCATATTGAACGCATACATCAAGGTTTTATGAGAACCACATTTTGACCGATAGCACATTTATCGATAAATATATCGCAATACGGATTAGTTCAACTGAAAGCTGTGGCCTTGCCCTTTCGTTTGCCACCCATATTGAACGCATATATCAAGGTTTTATTGGAACCACATATTGCCCGATAACTCAGTTATCGATAAATATATCGAAATATGGATTAGTTCAGATGAAAGCTGTGGCCTTGCCCTTCCGTTTGACACGCATAATGAACGCATATATCAAGATTTTACGGGAACCACATTTTGACCGAGAACACATTTATCGATAAATATATTGAAATATGGATTAGTTCAGATGAAACTGTGGCCTTGCCCTTCCGTTTGACACCCATATTGAACGCATACATCAAGGTTTTATGAGAACCACATTTTGACCGATAACTCATTTATCGATAAATATATCGAAATATGCATCAGTTCAAATGAAAGATGTGGCCTTGCCCTTTCGTTTGACACCCATATTGAACGCATACATCAAGGTTTTATGAGAACCACATTTTGACCGATAGCACATTTATCGATAAATATATCAAAATATGGAGTAGTTCAGATGAAACTGTGGCCTTGCCCTTTCGTTTGACACCCATATTGAACGCATACATCAAGGTTTTATGAGAACCACATTTTGACCGATAACACATTTAGCGATAAATATATCGAAATATGGATTAGTTCAGATGAAAGCTGTGGCCTTGCCCTTTCGTTTGACACCCATATTGAACGCATACATCAAGGTTTTATGAGAACCACATTTTGACCGATAACACATTTAGCGATAAATATATCGAAATATGGATTAGTTCAGATGAAACTGTGGCCTTGCCCTTTCGTTTGACACCCATATTGAACGCATACATCAAGGTTTTATGAGAACCACATTTTGACCGATAACACATTTAGCGATAAATATATCGAAATATGGATTAGTTCAGATGAAAGCTGTGGCCTTGCCCTTCCGTTTGACACGCATAATGAACGCATATATCAAGATTTTACGGGAACCACATTTTGACCGATAACGCAGTTATCGATAAATATATCGAAATATAGCAAAATCCAAAGGAAAGCTGTGGCCTTGCCCTTTCGTTTGACACCCATATTGAACGCATACATCAAGGTTTTATGAGAACCACATTTTGACCGAGAACACATTTATCGATAAATATATCGAAATGTGGATTAGTTCAGATGAAAGCTGTGGCCTTGCCCTTCCGTTTGACACCCACAATGAACGCATATATCAAGATTTTACAGGAACCACATTTCGACCGATAACTCAGTTATCGATAAATATATCGAAATAAAGCAAAATCTAAAGGAAAGCTGTGGCCTTGCCCTTTCGTTTGACACCCATATTGAACGCATACATCAAGGTTTTATGAGAACCACATTTTGACCGAGAACACATTTATCGGTAAATATATCGAAATGTGGATTAGTTCAGATGAAAGCTGTGGCCTTGCCCTTCCGTTTGACACCCACAATGAACGCATATATCAAGATTTTACAGGAACCACATTTCGACCGATAACTCAGTTATCGATAAATATATCGAAATAAAGCAAAATCTAAAGGAAAGCTGTGGCCTTGCCCTTTCGTTTAACACCCATATTGAACGCATACATCAAGGTCTTATGAGAACCACATTTTGACCGATAACACATTTATCGATAAATATATCAAAATATGGAGTAGTTCAGATGAAACTGTGGCCTTGCCCTTTCGTTTGACACCCATATTGAACGCATACATCAAGGTTTTATGAGAACCACATTTTGACCGATAACACATTTAGCGATAAATATATCGAAATATGGATTAGTTCAGATGAAAGCTGTGGCCTTGCCCTTTCGTTTGACACCCATATTGAACGCATACATCAAGGTTTTATGAGAACCACACTTTGACCGATAACACATTTAGCGATAAATATATCGAAATATGGATTAGTTCAGATGAAACTGTGGCCTTGCCGTTTCGTTTGACACCCATATTGAACGCATACATCAAGGTTTTATGAGAACCACATTTTGACCGATAACACATTTAGCGATAAATATATCGAAATATGGATTAGTTCAGATGAAAGATGTGGCCTTGCCCTTTCGTTTGACACCCATATTGAACGCATACATCAAGGTTTTATGAGAACCACATTTTGACCGATAGCACATTTATCGATAAATATATCAAAATATGGAGTAGTGCAGATGAAACTGTGGCCTTGCCCTTTCGTTTGACACCCATATTGAACGCATACATCAAGGTTTTATGAGAAC
Organism: Merzomyia westermanni; assembly: GCA_949987695.1. Classification (NCBI taxonomy): domain Eukaryota; kingdom Metazoa; phylum Arthropoda; class Insecta; order Diptera; family Tephritidae; genus Merzomyia; species Merzomyia westermanni. The sequence continues at coordinate 134,405,545 of OX465292.1, read as the reverse complement.
CACATTTTGACCGATAACACATTTAGCGATAAATATATCGAAATATGGATTAGTTCAGATGAAAGCTGTGGCCTTGCCCTTCCGTTTGACACGCATAATGAACGCATATATCAAGATTTTACGGGAACCACATTTTGACCGATAACGCAGTTATCGATAAATATATCGAAATATAGCAAAATCCAAAGGAAAGCTGTGGCCTTGCCCTTTCGTTTGACACCCATATTGAACGCATACATCAAGGTTTTATGAGAACCACATTTTGACCGAGAACACATTTATCGATAAATATATCGAAATGTGGATTAGTTCAGATGAAAGCTGTGGCCTTGCCCTTCCGTTTGACACCCACAATGAACGCATATATCAAGATTTTACAGGAACCACATTTCGACCGATAACTCAGTTATCGATAAATATATCGAAATAAAGCAAAATCTAAAGGAAAGCTGTGGCCTTGCCCTTTCGGTTAACACCCATATGAACGCATACATCAAGGTCTTATGAGAACCACATTTTGACCGATAACACATTTATCGATAAATATATCGAAATATGGATTAGTTCAGATGAAAGCTGTGGCCTTGCCCTTCCGTTTGACACGCATAATGAACGCATATATCAAGATTTTACGGGAACCACATTTTGACCGATAACGCAGTTATCGATAAATATATCGAAATATAGCAAAATCCAAAGGAAAGCTGTGGCCTTGCCCTTTCGTTTGACACCCATATTGAACGCATACAACATGGTTTTATGAGAACCACATTTTGACCGAGAACACATTTATCGATAAATATATCGAAATATGGATTAGTTCAGATGAAAGCTGTGGCCTTGCCCTTTCGTTTGACACCCATATTGAACGCATAGATCAAGGTTTTATGAGAACCACATTTTGACCGATAACACATTTATCGATAAATATATCGAAATATGGATTAGTTCAGATGAAAGCTGTGGCCTTGCCCTTCCGTTTGACACCCATAATGAACGCATGTATCAAGATTTTACGGGACCCACATTTTGACCGATAACTCAGTTATCGATAAATATATCGAAATATAGCAAAATCCAAAGGAAAGCTGTGGCCTTGTCCTTTCGTTTGACACCCATATTGAACGCATACATCAAGGTTTTATGAGAACCACATTTTGACCGATAACTCATTTATCGATAAATATATTGAAATATGCATCAGTTCAAATGAAAGCTGTGGCCTTGCCCTTTCGTTTGACACCCATATTGAACGCATATATCAAGGTTTTATGAGAACCACATTTTGACCGATAGCACATTTATCGATAAATATATCGCAATACGGATTAGTTCAAATGAAACTGTGGCCTTGCCCTTCCGTTTGACACCCATATTGAACGCATACATCAAGGTTTTATGAGAACCACATTTTGACCGATAGCACATTTATCGATAAATATATCGCAATACGGATTAGTTCAGATGAAACTGTGGCCTTGCCCTTCCGTTTGACACCCATATTGAACGCATACATCAAGGTTTTATGAGAACCACATTTTGACCGATAACTCATTTATCGATAAATATATCGAAATATGCATCAGTTCAAATGAAAGATGTGGCCTTGCCCTTTCGTTTGACACCCATATTGAACGCATACATCAAGGTTTTATGAGAACCACATTTTGACCGATAGCACATTTATCGATAAATATATCAAAATATGGAGTAGTTCAGATGAAACTGTGGCCTTGCCCTTTCGTTTGACACCCATATTGAACGCATACATCAAGGTTTTATGAGAACCACATTTTGACCGATAACACATTTAGCGATAAATATATCGAAATATGGATTAGTTCAGATGAAAGCTGTGGCCTTGCCCTTTCGTTTGACACCCATATTGAACGCATACATCAAGGTTTTATGAGAACCACATTTTGACCGATAACACATTTAGCGATAAATATATCGAAATATGGATTAGTTCAGATGAAACTGTGGCCTTGCCCTTTCGTTTGACACCCATATTGAACGCATACATCAAGGTTTTATGAGAACCACATTTTGACCGATAACACATTTAGCGATAAATATATCGAAATATGGATTAGTTCAGATGAAAGCTGTGGCCTTGCCCTTCCGTTTGACACGCATAATGAACGCATATATCAAGATTTTACGGGAACCACATTTTGACCGATAACGCAGTTATCGATAAATATATCGAAATATAGCAAAATCCAAAGGAAAGCTGTGGCCTTGCCCTTTAGTTTGACACCCATATTGAACGCATACATCAAGGTTTTATGAGAACCACATTTTGACCGAGAACACATTTATCGATAAATATATCGAAATGTGGATTAGTTCAGATGAAAGCTGTGGCCTTGCCCTTCCGTTTGACACCCACAATGAACGCATATATCAAGATTTTACAGGAACCACATTTCGACCGATAACTCAGTTATCGATAAATATATCGAAATAAAGCAAAATCTAAAGGAAAGCTGTGGCCTTGCCCTTTCGTTTGACACCCATATTGAACGCATACATCAAGGTTTTATGAGAACCACATTTTGACCGAGAACACATTTATCGATAAATATATCGAAATGTGGATTAGTTCAGATGAAAGCTGTGGCCTTGCCCTTCCGTTTGACACCCACAATGAACGCATATATCAAGGTTTTATGAGAACCACATTTTGACCGATAGCACATTTATCGATAAATATATCGCAATACGGATTAGTTCAAATGAAAGCTGTGGCCTTGCCGTTTCGTTTGCCACCCATATTGAACGCATATATCAAGGTTTTATTGGAACCACATATTGCCCGATAACTCAGTTACCGATAAATATATGGAAATATAGCAAAGTCCAAAGGAAAGCTGTGGCCTTGCCCTTTCGTTTGACACCCATATTGAACGCATACAACAAGGTTTTATGAGAACCACATTTTGACCGAGAACACATTTATCGATAAATATATCGAAATATGGATTAGTTCAGATGAAAGCTGTGGCCTTGCCCTTTCGTTTGACACCCATATTGAACGCATATATCAAGGTTTTATGAGAACCACATTTTGACCGAGAACACATTTATCGATAAATATATCGAAATATGCATCAGTTCAAATGAAAGCTGTGGCCTTGCCCTTTCGTTTGACACCCATATTGAACGCATATATCAAGGTTTTATGAGAACCACATTTTGACCGATAGCACATTTATCGATAAATATATCGCAATACGGATTAGTTCAAATGAAAGCTGTGGCCTTGCCCTTCCGTTTGACACCCATAATGAACGCATGTATCAAGATTTTACGGGACCCACATTTTGACCGATAACTCAGTTATCGATAAATATATCGAAATATAGCAAAATCCAAAGGAAAGCTGTGGCCTTGTCCTTTCGTTTGACACCCATATTGAACGCATACATCAAGGTTTTATGAGAACCACATTTTGACCGAGAACACATTTATCGATAAATATATCGAAATGTGGATTAGTTCAGATGAAAGCTGTGGCCTTGCCCTTCCGTTTGACACCCACAATGAACGCATATATCAAGATTTTACAGGAACCACATTTCGACCGATAACTCAGTTATCGATAAATATATCGAAATAAAGCAAAATCTAAAGGAAAGCTGTGGCCTTGCCCTTTCGTTTGACACCCATACTGAACGCATACATCAAGGTTTTATGAGAACCACATTTTGACCGAGAACACATTTATCGATAAATATATCGAAATGTGGATTAGTTCAGATGAAAGCTGTGGCCTTGCCCTTCCGTTTGACACCCACAATGAACGCATATATCAAGATTTTACAGGAACCACATTTCGACCGATAACTCAGTTATCGATAAATATATCGAAATAAAGCAAAATCTAAAGGAAAGCTGTGGCCTTGCCCTTTCGTTTGACACCCATATTGAACGCATACATCAAGGTTTTATGAGAACCACATTTTGACCGAGAACACATTTATCGATAAATATATCGAAATGTGGATTAGTTCAGATGAAAGCTGTGGCCTTGCCCTTCCGTTTGACACCCACAATGAACGCATATATCAAGATTTTACAGGAACCACATTTCGACCGATAACTCAGTTATCGATAAATATATCGAAATAAAGCAAAATCTAAAGGAAAGCTGTGGCCTTGCCCTTTCGTTTAACACCCATATTGAACGCATACATCAAGGTCTTATGAGAACCACATTTTGACCGATAACACATTTATCGATAAATATATCAAAATATGGAGTAGTTCAGATGAAACTGTGGCCTTGCCCTTTCGTTTGACACCCATATTGAACGCATACATCAAGGTTTTATGAGAACCACATTTTGACCGATAACACATTTAGCGATAAATATATCGAAATATGGATTAGTTCAGATGAAAGCTGTGGCCTTGCCCTTTCGTTTGACACCCATATTGAACGCATACATCAAGGTTTTATGAGAACCACACTTTGACCGATAACACATTTAGCGATAAATATATCGAAATATGGATTAGTTCAGGTGAAACTGTGGCCTTGCCCTTTCGTTTGACACCCATATTGAACGCATACATCAAGGTTTTATGAGAACCACATTTTGACCGATAACACATTTAGCGATAAATATATCGAAATATGGATTAGTTCAGATGAAAGATGTGGCCTTGCCCTTTCGTTTGACACCCATATTAAACGCATACATCAAGGTTTTATGAGAACCACATTTTGACCGATAGCACATTTATCGATAAATATATCAAAATATGGAGTAGTGCAGATGAAACTGTGGCCTTGCCCTTTCGTTTGACACCCATATTGAACGCATACATCAAGGTCTTATGAGAACCACATTTTGACCGATAACACATTTATCGATAAATATATCGAAATGTGGATTAGTTCAGATGAAAGCTGTGGCCTTGCCCTTCCGTTTGACACCCACAATGAACGCATATATCAAGATTTTACAGGAACCACATTTCGACCGATAACTCAGTTATCGATAAATATATCGAAATAAAGCAAAATCTAAAGGAAAGCTGTGGCCTTGCCCTTTCGTTTAACACCCATATGAACGCATACATCAAGGTCTTATGAGAACCACATTTTGACCGATAACACATTTATCGATAAATATATCGAAATATGGATTAGTTCAGATGAAAGCTGTGGCCTTGCCCTTCCGTTTGACACGCATAATGAACGCATATATCAAGATTTTACGGGAACCACATTTTGACCGATAACGCAGTTATCGATAAATATATCGAAATATAGCAAAATCCAAAGGAAAGCTGTGGCCTTGCCCTTTCGTTTGACACCCATATTGAACGCATACAACAAGGTTTTATGAGAACCACATTTTGACCGAGAACACATTTATCGATAAATATATCGAAATATGGATTAGTTCAGATGAAAGCTGTGGCCTTGCCCTTTCGTTTGACACCCATATTGAACGCATAGATCAAGGTTTTATGAGAACCACATTTTGACCGATAACACATTTATCGATAAATATATCGAAATATGGATTAGTTCAGATGAAAGCTGTGGCCTTGCCCTTCCGTTTGACACCCATAATGAACGCATGTATCAAGATTTTACGGGACCCACATTTTGACCGATAACTCAGTTATCGATAAATATATCGAAATATAGCAAAATCCAAAGGAAAGCTGTGGCCTTGTCCTTTCGTTTGACACCCATATTGAACGCATACATCAAGGTTTTATGAGAACCACATTTTGACCGATAACTCATTTATCGATAAATATATTGAAATATGCATCAGTTCAAATGAAAGCTGTGGCCTTGCCCTTTCGTTTGACACCCATATTGAACGCATATATCAAGGTTTTATGAGAACCACATTTTGACCGATAGCACATTTATCGATAAATATATCGCAATACGGATTAGTTCAAATGAAAGCTGTGGCCTTGCCCTTTCGTTTGCCACCCATATTGAACGCATATATCAAGGTTTTATTGGAACCACATATTGCCCGATAACTCAGTTACCGATAAATATATGGAAATATAGCAAAGTCCAAAGGAAAGCTGTGGCCTTGCCCTTTCGTTTGACACCCATATTGAACGCATACATCAAGGTTTTATGAGAACCACATTTTGACCGATAACACATTTATCGATAAATATATCGCAATACGGATTAGTTCAAATGAAAGCTGTGGCCTTGCCCTTTCGTTTGACACCCATATTGAACGCATACATCAAGGTTTTATGAGAACCACATTTTGACCGATAACACATTTATTGATAAATATATCGCAATACGGATTAGTTCAAATGAAAGTTGTGGCCTTGCCCTTTCGTTTGACACCCATATTGAACGCATACATCAAGGTTTTATGAGAACCACATTTTGACCGATAACACATTTATCGATAAATATATCGCAATACGGATTAGTTCAAATGAAAGCTGTGGCCTTGCCCTTTCGTTTGACACCCATATTGATTGCATACATCAAGGTTTTATGAGAACCACATTTTGACCGATAACTCATTTATCGATAAATATATCGAAATATGCATAAGTTCAAATGAAAGCTGTGTCCCTGCCCTTTCGTTTGACACCTATATTGAACGCATACATCAAGGTTTTATTAAAACCACATTTTGACCGATAACACATTTATCGATAAATATATCGATATATCGAAAAGTTCAAATGCAAGCTGTGGTCATGTCCTTTCGTTTGACACCCATATTGAACGCATACATCAAGGTTTTATGAGAACCACATTTTGCCCGATAGCACATTTATCGATAAATATATCGAAATATGGATTAGTTCAGATGAAAGCTGTGGCCTTGCCCTTCCGTTTGACACCCATAATGAACGCATATATCAAGGTTTTATGGGAACCACATTTTGACCATTTACTCAGTTATCGATAAATATATCGAAACATGCATCAGTTCCAATGAAAACTGTGGCCTTGCCCTTTCGTTTGACACCCATATTGAACGCATACATCAAGGTTTTATTGGAACCACGTTTTGACCGATAACACATTTATCGATAAATATGTCGATATATCGAAAAGTTCAAATGCAAGCTGTGGCCATGTCCTTTCGTTTGACACCCATATTGAACGCATACATAAAGGTTTTATGAGAACCACATTTTGACCGATAACACATTAATCGATAAATGTATCGAAATATGGATTAGTTCAGATGAAACTTATGGCCTTGCCCTTTCGTTTGATACCGACAGGGCATGCAACGTTAAAGGTTTTATGGGAACCATATTTTCACCGATAACTCATTTATCGATAAATATATCAAAATATGCATCAGTTCAAATGAAAGCTGTGGCCTTGCCCTTTGGTTCGACACCCATATTGAACGCATACATCAAGGTTTTATGGGAACCACATTTTGACCGATAACACATTTATCGAGAAATATATCGAAATATGGATTAGTTCAAATGAAAGCTGTGGCCTTGCCCTTTCGTTTGCCACCCATATTGAACGCATATATCAAGGTTTTATTGGAACCACATATTGCCCGATAACTCAGTTACCGATAAATATATCGAAATAAAGCAAAGTCCAAAGGAAAGCTGTGGCCTTGCCCTTTCGTTTGACACCCATATTGAACGCATACATCAAGGTTTTATGAGAACCACATTTTGACCGATAACACATTTATCGATAAATATATCGCAATACGGATTAGTTCAAATGAAAGCTGTGGCCTTGCCCTTTCGTTTGACACCCATATTGAACGCATACATCAAGGTTTTATGAGAACCACATTTTGACCGATAACTCATTTATCGATAAATATATTGAAATATGCATCAGTTCAAATGAAAGCTGTGGCCTTGCCCTTTCGTTTGACACCCATATTGAACGCATATATCAAGGTTTTATGAGAACCACATTTTGACCGATAGCACATTTATCGATAAATATATCGCAATACGGATTAGTTCAAATGAAAGCTGTGGCCTTGCCCTTTCGTTTGCCACCCATATTGAACGCATATATCAAGGTTTTATTGGAACCACATATTGCCCGATAAGCATACATCAAGGTTTTATGAGAACCACATTTTGACCGATAACACATTTATCGATAAATATATCGCAATACGGATTAGTTCAAATGAAAGCTGTGGCCTTGCCCTTTCGTTTGACACCCATATTGAACGCATATATCAAGGTTTTATGAGAACCACATTTTGACCGATAGCACATTTATCGATAAATATATCGCAATACGGATTAGTTCAAATGAAAGCTGTGGCCTTGCCCTTTCGTTTGCCACCCATATTGAACGCATATATCAAGGTTTTATTGGAACCACATATTGCCCGATAACTCAGTTACCGATAAATATATCGAAATAAAGCAAAGTCCAAAGGAAAGCTGTGGCCTTGCCCTTTCGTTTGACACCCATATTGAACGCATACATCAAGGTTTTATGAGAACCACATTTTGACCGATAACACATTTATCGATAAATATATCAAAATATGCATCAGTTCAAATGAAAGCTGTGGCCTTGCCCTTTCGTTTGCCACCCTTATTGAACGCATACATCAAGGTTTTATGAGAACCACATTTTGACCGATAACTCATTTATCGATAAATATATTGAAATATGCATCAGTTCAAATGAAAGCTGTGGCCTTGCCCTTTCGTTTGACACCCATATTGAACGCATATATCAAGGTTTTATGAGAACCACATTTTGACCGATAGCACATTTATCGATAAATATATCGCAATACGGATTAGTTCAAATGAAAGCTGTGGCCTTGCCCTTTCGTTTGCCACCCATATTGAACGCATATATCAAGGTTTTATTGGAACCACATATTGCCCGATAACTCAGTTACCGATAAATATATCGAAATAAAGCAAAGTCCAAAGGAAAGCTGTGGCCTTGCCCTTTCGTTTGACACCCATATTGAACGCATACATCAAGGTTTTATGAGAACCACATTTTGACCGATAACACATTTATCGATAAATATATCGCAATACGGATTAGTTCAAATGAAAGCTGTGGCCTTGCCCTTTCGTTTGACACCCATATTGAACGCATACATCAAGGTTTTATGAGAACCACATTTTGACCGATAACACATTTATCGATAAATATATCGAAATATGGATTAGTTCAGATGAAAGCTGTGGCCTTGCCCTTCCGTTTGACACCCATAATGAACGCATATATCAAGGTTTTATGGGAACCACATTTTGACCGATAACACATTTATCGATAAATATATCGCAATACGGATTAGTTCAAATGAAAGCTGTGGCCTTGCCCTTTCGTTTTACACCCATATTGAACGCATACATCAAGGTTTTATGAGAACCACATTTTGACCGATAACTCATTTATCGATAAATATATCGAAATATGCATAAGTTCAAATGAAAGCTGTGTCCCTGCCCTTTCGTTTGACACCTATATTGAACGCATACATCAAGGTTTTATTAAAACCACATTTTGACCGATAACACATTTATCGATAACTATATCGATATATCGAAAAGTTCAAATGCAAGCTGTGGTCATGTCCTTTCGTTTGACACCCATATTGAACGCATACATCAAGGTTTTATGAGAACCACATTTTGCCCGATAGCACATTTATCGATAAATATATCGAAATATGGATTAGTTCAGATGAAAGCTGTGGCCTTGCCCTTTCGTTTGACACCCATATTGAACGCATACATCAAGGTTTTATGAGAACCACATTTTGACCGATAACACATTTATCGATAAATATATCGAAATATGGATTAGTTCAGATGAAAGCTGTGGCCTTGCCCTTCCGTTTGACACCCATAATGAACGCATATATCAAGGTTTTATGGGAACCACATTTTGACCGATAACACATTTATCGATAAATATATCGCAATACGGATTAGTTCAAATGAAAGCTGTGGCCTTGCCCTTTCGTTTTACACCCATATTGAACGCATACATCAAGGTTTTATGAGAACCACATTTTGACCGATAACTCATTTATCGATAAATATATCGAAATATGCATAAGTTCAAATGAAAGCTGTGTCCCTGCCCTTTCGTTTGACACCTATATTGAACGCATACATCAAGGTTTTATTAAAACCACATTTTGACCGATAACACATTTATCGATAACTATATCGATATATCGAAAAGTTCAAATGCAAGCTGTGGTCATGTCCTTTCGTTTGACACCCATATTGAACGCATATATCAAGGTTTTATGAGAACCACATTTTGACCGATAGCACATTTATCGATAAATATATCGCAATACGGATTAGTTCAAATGAAAGTTGTGGCCTTGCCCTTTCGTTTGACACCCATATTGAACGCATACATCAAGGTTTTATGAGAACCACATTTTGACCGATAACACATTTATCGATAAATATATCGCAATACGGATTAGTTCAAATGAAAGCTGTGGCCTTGCCCTTTCGTTTTACACCCATATTGAACGCATACATCAAGGTTTTATGAGAACCACATTTTGACCGATAACTCATTTATCGATAAATATATCGAAATATGCATAAGTTCAAATGAAAGCTGTGTCCCTGCCCTTTCGTTTGACACCTATATTGAACGCATACATCAAGGTTTTATTAAAACCACATTTTGACCGATAACACATTTATCGATAACTATATCGATATATCGAAAAGTTCAAATGCAAGCTGTGGTCATGTCCTTTTGTTTGACACCCATATTGAACGCATACATCAAGGTTTTATGAGAACCACATTTTGCCCGATAGCACATTTATCGATAAATATATCGAAATATGGATTAGTTCAGATGAAAGCTGTGGCCTTGCCCTTCCGTTTGACACCCATAATGAACGCATATATCAAGGTTTTATGGGAACCACATTTTGACCGTTTACTCAGTTATCGATAAATATATCGAAACATGCATCAGTTCCAATGAAAACTGTGGCCTTGCCCTTTCGTTTGACACCCATATTGAACGCATACATCAAGGTTTTATGAGAACCACATTTTGCCCGATAGCACATTTATCGATAAATATATCGAAATATGGATTAGTTCAGATGAAAGCTGTGGCCTTGCCCTTCCGTTTGACACCCATATTGAACGCATACATCAAGGTTTTATTGGAACCACGTTTTGACCGATAACACATTTATCGATAAATATGTCGATATATCGAAAAGTTCAAATGCAAGCTGTGGCCATGTCCTTTCGTTTGTCACCCATATTGAACGCATACATAAAGGTTTTATGAGAACCACATTTTGACCGATAACACATTAATCGATAAATGTATCGAAATATGGATTAGTTCAGATGAAACTTATGGCCTTGCCCTTTCGTTTGATACCGACAGGGCATGCAACGTTAAAGGTTTTATGGGAACCATATTTTCACCGATAACTCATTTATCGATAAATATATCAAAATATGCATCAGTTCAAATGAAAGCTGTGGCCTTGCCCTTTGGTTCGACACCCATATTGAACGCATACATCAAGGTTTTATTGGAACCACGTTTTGACCGATAACACATTTATCGATAAATATGTCGATATATCGAAAAGTTCAAATGCAAGCTGTGGCCATGTCCTTTCGTTTGACACCCATATTGAACGCATACATAAAGGTTTTATGAGAACCACATTTTGACCGATAACACATTAATCGATAAATGTATCGAAATATGGATTAGTTCAGATGAAACTTATGGCCTTGCCCTTTCGTTTGATACCGACAGGGCATGCAACGTTAAAGGTTTTATGGGAACCATATTTTCCCCGATAACTCATTTATCGATAAATATATCAAAATATGCATCAGTTCAAATGAAAGCTGTGGCCTTGCCCTTTGGTTCGACACCCATATTGAACGCATACATCAAGGTTTTATGGGAACCACATTTTGACCGATAACACATTAATCGATAAATGTATCGAAATATGGATTAGTTCAGATGAAACTTATGGCCTTGCCCTTTCGTTTGATACCGACAGGGCATGCAACGTTAAAGGTTTTATTGGAACCACATATTGCTCGATAACTCAGTTATCGATAAATATATCGAAATATAGCAAAATCCAAAGGAAAGCTGTGGCCTTGCCTATTCGTTTGACACCCATATTGAACGCATACATCAAGGTTTTATGAGAACCACATTTTGACCGATAACACATTTATCGATAAATATATCGAAATATGGATTAGTTCAGATGAAAGCTGTGGCCTTGCCCTTCCGTTTGACACCCATAATGAACGCATATATCAAGGTTTTATGGGAACCACATTTTGACCGTTTACTCAGTTATCGATAAATATATCGAAACATGCATCAGTTCCAATGAAAACTGTGGCCTTGCCCTTTCGTTTGACACCCATATTGAACGCATACATCAAGGTTTTATTGGAACCACATTTTGACCGATAACACATTAATCGATAAATATATCGCAATACGGATTAGTTCAAATGAAAGCTGTGGCCTTGCCCTTCCGTTTGACACCCATAATGAACGCATATATCAAGGTTTTATGGGAACCACATTTTGACCGTTTACTCAGTTATCGATAAATATATCGAAACATGCATCAGTTCCAATGAAAACTGTGGCCTTGCCCTTTCGTTTGACACCCATATTGAACGCATACATCAAGGTTTTATTGGAACCACATTTTGACCGATAACACATTAATCGATAAATATATCGCAATACGGATTAGTTCAAATGAAAGCTGTGGCCTTGCCCTTTCGTTTGACACCCATATTGAACGCATACATCAAGGTTTTATGAGAACCACATTTTGACCGATAACACATTTATCGATAAATATATCGAAATATGGATTAGTTCAGATGAAAGCTGTGGCCTTGCCCTTCCGTTTGACACGCATAATGAACGCATATATCAAGATTTTACGGGAACCACATTTTGACCGAGAACACATTTATCGATAAATATATTGAAATATGGATTAGTTCAGATGAAACTGTGGCCTTGCCCTTTCGTTTGACACCCATATTGAACGCATACATCAAGGTTTTACTGGAACCACATTTTGACCGATAACTCATTTATCGATAAATATATCGAAATATGCATCAGTTCAAATGAAAGATGTGGCCTTGCCCTTTCGTTTGACACCCATATTGAACGCATACATCAAGGTTTTATGAGAACCACATTTTGACCGATAGCACATTTATCGATAAATATATCAAAATATGGAGTAGTTCAGATGAAACTGTGGCCTTGCCCTTTCGTTTGACACCCATATTGAACGCATACATCAAGGTTTTATGAGAACCACATTTTGACCGAGAACACATATATCGATAAATATATTGAAATAGGGCTTAGTTCAGATGAAAGCTGTGGCCTTGCCCTTTCGTTTGACACCCATATTGAACGCATACATCAAGGTTTTATGAGAACCACATTTTGACCGATAACACATTTAGCGATAAATATATCGAAATATGGATTAGTTCAGATGAAAGCTGTGGGCTTGCCCTTCCGTTTGACACCCACAATGAACGCATATATCAAGATTTTACAGGAACCACATTTCGACCGATAACTCAGTTGTCGATAAATATATCGAAATAAAGCAAAATCCAAAGGAAAGCTGTGGCCTTGCCCTTTCGTTTAACACCCATATGGAACGCATACGTCAAGGTCTTATGAGAACCACATTTTGACCGATAACACATTTATCGATAGATATATCGAAATATGGATTAGTTCAGATGAAAGCTGTGGCCTTGCCCTTCCGTTTGACACCCATATTGAACGCATACATCAAGGTTTTATGAGAACCACATTTTGACCGAGAACGCATATATCGATAAATATATTGAAATAGGGCTTAGTTCAGATGAAAGCTGTGGCCTTGCCCTTTCGTTTGACACCCATATTGAACGCATACATCAAGGTTTTATGAGAACCACATTTTGACCGATAACACATTTAGCGATAAATATATCGAAATATGGATTAGTTCAGATGAAAGCTGTGGGCTTGCCCTTCCGTTTGACACCCACAATGAACGCATATATCAAGATTTTACAGGAACCACATTTCGACCGATAACTCAGTTGTCGATAAATATATCGAAATAAAGCAAAATCCAAAGGAAAGCTGTGGCCTTGCCCTTTCGTTTAACACCCATATTGAACGCATACGTCAAGGTCTTATGAGAACCACATTTTGACCGATAACACATTTATCGATAAATATATCGAAATATGGATTAGTTCAGAATAAAGCTGTGGCCTTGCCCTTCCGTTTGACACGCATAATGAACGCATATATCAAGATTTTACGGGAACCACATTTTGACCGATAACGCAGTTATCGATAAATATATCGAAATATAGCAAAATCCAAAGGAAAGCTGTGGCCTTGCCCTTTCGTTTGACACCCATATTGAACGCATACATCAAGGTTTTATGAGAACCACATTTTGACCGAGAACACATTTATCGATAAATATATCGAAATATGGATTAGTTCAGATGAAAGCTGTGGCCTTGCCCTTTCGTTTGACACCCATATTGAACGCATAGATCAAGGTTTTATGAGAACCACATTTTGACCGATAACTCATTTATCGATAAATATATCGAAATATGGATTAGTTCAGATGAAAGCTGTGGCCTTGCCCTTCCGTTTGACACGCATAATGAACGCATATATCAAGATTTTACGGGAACCACATTTTGACCGAGAACACATTTATCGATAAATATATTGAAATATGGACTAGTTCAGATGAAACTGTGGCCTTGCCCTTTCGTTTCACACCCATATTGAACGCATACATCAATGTTTTATGAGAACCACATTTTGACCGATAACTCATTTATCGATAAATATATCGAAATATGCATCAGTTCAAATGAAAGATGTGGCCTTGCCCTTTCGTTTGACACCCATATTGAACGCATAGATCAAGGTTTTATGAGAACCACATTTTGACCCATAACACATTTATCGATAAATATATCGAAATATGGATTAGTTCAGATGAAAGCTGTGGCCTTGCCCTTCCGTTTGACACCCATAATGAACGCATGTATCAAGATTTTACGGGACCCACATTTTGACCGATAACTCAGTTATCGATAAATATATCGAAATATAGCAAAATCCAAAGGAAAGCTGTGGCCTTGCCCTTTCGTTTGACACCCATATTGAACGCATACATCAAGGTTTTATGAGAACCACATTTTGACCGATAACACATTTAGCGATAAATATATCGAAATATGGATTAGTTCAGATGAAAGCTGTGGCCTTGCCCTTTCGTTTGACACCCATATTGAACGCATACATCAAGGTTTTATGAGAACCACATTTTGACCGATAACACATTTAGCGATAAATATATCGAAATATGGATTAGTTCAGATGAAACTGTGGCCTTGCCCTTTCGTTTGACACCCATATTGAACGCATACATCAAGGTTTTATGAGAACCACATTTTGACCGATAACACATTTAGCGATAAATATATCGAAATATGGATTAGTTCAGATGAAAGCTGTGGCCTTGCCCTTCCGTTTGACACGCATAATGAACGCATATATCAAGATTTTACGGGAACCACATTTTGACCGATAAATATATCGAAATATAGCAAAATCCAAAGGAAAGCTGTGGCCTTGCCCTTTCGTTTGACACCCATATTGAACGCATACATCAAGGTTTTATGAGAACCACATTTTGACCGAGAACACATTTATCGATAAATATATCGAAATGTGGATAAGTTCAGATGAAAGCTGTGGCCTTGCCCTTCCGTTTGACACCCACAATGAACGCATATATCAAGATTTTACAGGAACCACATTTCGACCGATAACTCAGTTGTCGATAAATATATCGAAATAAAGCAAAATCCAAAGGAAAGCTGTGGCCTTGCCCTTTCGTTTAACACCCATATTGAACGCATACGTCAAGGTCTTATGAGAACCACATTTTGACCGATAACACATTTATCGATAAATATATCGAAATATGGATTAGTTCAGATGAAAGCTGTGGCCTTGCCCTTCCGTTTGACACGCATAATGAACGCATATATCAAGATTTTACGGGAACCACATTTTGACCGATAACGCAGTTATCGATAAATATATCGAAATATAGCAAAATCCAAAGGAAAGCTGTGGCCTTGCCCTTTCGTTTGACACCCATATTGAACGCATACATCAAGGTTTTATGAGAACCACATTTTGACCGATAACACATTTAGCGATAAATATATCGAAATATGGATTAATTCAGATGAAAGCTATGGCCTTGCCCTTTCGTTTGACACCCATATTGAACGCATACATCAAGGTTTTATGAGAACCACATTTTGACCGATAACACATTTAGCGATAAATATATCGAAATATGGATTAGTTCAGATGAAACTGTGGCCTTGCCCTTTCGTTTGACACCCATATTGAACGCATACATCAAGGTTTTATGAGAACCACATTTTGACCGATAACACATTTAGCGATAAATATATCGAAATATGGATTAGTTCAGATGAAAGCTGTGGCCTTGCCCTTCCGTTTGACACGCATAATGAACGCATATATCAAGATTTTACGGGAACCACATTTTGACCGATAACGCAGATATCGATAAATATATCGAAATATAGCAAAATCCAAAGGAAAGCTGTGGCCTTGCCCTTTCGTTTGACACCCATATTGAACGCATACATCAAGGTTTTATGAGAACCACATTTTGACCGAGAACACATTTATCGATAAATATATCGAAATGTGGATTAGTTCAGATGAAAGCTGTGGCCTTGCCCTTCCGTTTGACACCCAAAATGAACGCATATATCAAGATTTTACAGGAACCACATTTCGACCGATAACTCAGTTATCGATAAATATATCGAAATAAAGCAAAATCTAAAGGAAAGCTGTGGCCTTGCCCTTTCGTTTGACACCCATATTGAACGCATACATCAAGGTTTTATGAGAACCACATTTTGACCGAGAACACATTTATCGATAAATATATCGAAATGTGGATTAGTTCAGATGAAAGCTGTGGCCTTGCCCTTCCGTTTGACACCCACAATGAACGCATATATCAAGATTTTACAGGAACCACATTTCGACCGATAACTCAGTTATCGATAAATATATCGAAATAAAGCAAAATCTAAAGGAAAGCTGTGGCCTTGCCCTTTCGTTTAACACCCATATTGAACGCATACATCAAGGTCTTATGAGAACCACATTTTGACCGATAACACATTTATCGATAAATATATCAAAATATGGAGTAGTTCAGATGAAACTGTGGCCTTGCCCTTTCGTTTGACACCCATATTGAACGCATACATCAAGGTTTTATGAGAACCACATTTTGACCGATAACACATTTAGCGATAAATATATCGAAATATGGATTAGTTCAGATGAAAGCTGTGGCCTTGCCCTTTCGTTTGACACCCATATTGAACGCATACATCAAGGTTTTATGAGAACCACACTTTGACCGATAACACATTTAGCGATAAATATATCGAAATATGGATTAGTTCAGATGAAACTGTGGCCTTGCCCTTTCGTTTGACACCCATATTGAACGCATACATCAAGGTTTTATGAGAACCACATTTTGACCGATAACACATTTACCGATAAATATATCGAAATATGGATTAGTTCAGATGAAAGATGTGGCCTTGCCCTTTCGTTTGACACCCATATTGAACGCATACATCAAGGTTTTATGAGAACCACATTTTGACCGATAGCACATTTATCGATAAATATATCAAAATATGGAGTAGTTCAGATGAAACTGTGGCCTTGCCCTTTCGTTTGACACCCATATTGAACGCATACATCAAGGTTTTATGAGAACCACATTTTGACCGATAACACATTTAGCGATAAATATATCGAAATATGGATTAGTTCAGATGAAAGCTGTGGCCTTGCCCTTCCGTTTGACACGCATAATGAACGCATATATCAAGATTTTACGGGAACCACATTTTGACCGATAACGCAGTTATCGATAAATATATCGAAATATAGCAAAATCCAAAGGAAAGCTGTGGCCTTGCCCTTTCGTTTGACACCCATATTGAACGCATACATCAAGGTTTTATGAGAACCACATTTTGACCGAGAACACATTTATCGATAAATATATCGAAATGTGGATTAGTTCAGATGAAAGCTGTGGCCTTGCCCTTCCGTTTGACACCCACAATGAACGCATATATCAAGATTTTACAGGAACCACATTTCGACCGATAACTCAGTTATCGATAAATATATCGAAATAAAGCAAAATCTAAAGGAAAGCTGTGGCCTTGCCCTTTCGTTTAACACCCATATTGAACGCATACATCAAGGTCTTATGAAAACCACATTTTGACCGATAACACATTTATCGATAAATATATCGAAATATGGATTAGTTCAGATGAAAGCTGTGGCCTTGCCCTTCCGTTTGACACGCATAATGAACGCATATATCAAGATTTTACGGGAACCACATTTTGACCGATAACGCAGTTATCGATAAATATATCGAAATATAGCAAAATCCAAAGGAAAGCTGTGGCCTTGCCCTTTCGTTTGACACCCATATTGAACGCATACAACAAGGTTTTATGAGAACCACATTTTGACCGAGAACACATTTATCGATAAATATATCGAAATATGGATTAGTTCAGATGAAAGCTGTGGCCTTGCCCTTTTGTTTGACACCCATATTGAACGCATAGATCAAGGTTTTATGAGAACCACATTTTGACCGATAACACATTTATCGATAAATATATCGAAATATGGATTAGTTCAGATGAAAGCTGTGGCCTTGCCCTTCCGTTTGACACCCATAATGAACGCATGTATCAAGATTTTACGGGACCCACATTTTGACCGATAACTCATTTATCGATAAATATATTGAAATATGCATCAGTTCAAATGAAAGCTGTGGCCTTGCCCTTTCGTTTGACACCCATATTGAACGCATATAGCAAGGTTTTATGAGAACCACATTTTGACCGATAGCACATTTATCGATAAATATATCGCAATACGGGTTAGTTCAAATGAAAGCTGTGGCCTTGCCCTTTCGTTTGCCACCCATATTGAACGCATATATCAAGGTTTTATTGGAACCACATATTGCCCGATAACTCAGTTACCGATAAATATATCGAAATATAGCAAAGTCCAAAGGAAAGCTGTGGCCTTGCCCTTTCGTTTGACACCCATATTGAACGCATACATCAAGGTTTTATGAGAACCACATTTTGACCGATAACACATTTATCGATAAATATATCGCAATACGGATTAGTTCAAATGAAAGCTGTGGCCTTGCCCTTTCGTTTGACACCCATATTGAACGCATACATCAAGGTTTTATGAGAACCACATTTTGACCGATAACACATTTATCGATAAATATATCGCAATACGGATTAGTTCAAATGAAAGTTGTGGCCTTGCCCTTTCGTTTGACACCCATATTGAACGCATACATCAAGGTTTTATGAGAACCACATTTTGACCGATAACACATTTATCGATAAATATATCGCAATACGGATTAGTTCAGATGAAAGCTGTGGCCTTGCCCTTCCGTTTGACACCCACAATGAACGCATATATCAAGATTTTACAGGAACCACATTTCGACCGATAACTCAGTTATCGATAAATATATCGAAATAAAGCAAAATCTAAAGGAAAGCTGTGGCCTTGCCCTTTCGTTTGACACCCATATTGAACGCATACATCAAGGTTTTATGAGAACCACATTTTGACCGAGAACACATTTATCGATAAATATATCGAAATGTGGATTAGTTCAGATGAAAGCTGTGGCCTTGCCCTTCCGTTTGACACCCACAATGAACGCATATATCAAGATTTTACAGGAACCACATTTCGACCGATAACTCAGTTATCGATAAATATATCGAAATAAAGCAAAATCTAAAGGAAAGCTGTGGCCTTGCCCTTTCGTTTAACACCCATATTGAACGCATACATCAAGGTCTTATGAGAACCACATTTTGACCGATAACACATTTATCGATAAATATATCAAAATATGGAGTAGTTCAGATGAAACTGTGGCCTTGCTCTTTCGTTTGACACCCATATTGAACGCATACATCAAGGTTTTATGAGAACCACATTTTGACCGATAACACATTTAGCGATAAATATATCGAAATATGGATTAGTTCAGATGAAAGCTGTGGCCTTGCCCTTTCGTTTGACACCCATATTGAACGCATACATCAAGGTTTTATGAGAACCACACTTTGACCGATAACACATTTAGCGATAAATATATCGAAATATGGATTAGTTCAGATGAAACTGTGGCCTTGCCCTTTCGTTTGACACCCATATTGAACGCATACATCAAGGTTTTATGAGAACCACATTTTGACCGATAACACATTTAGCGATAAATATATCGAAATATGGATTAGTTCATTTGAAAGATGTGGCCTTGCCCTTTCGTTTGACACCCATATTGAACGCATACATCAAGGTTTTATGAGAACCACATTTTGACCGATAGCACATTTATCGATAAATATATCAAAATATGGAGTAGTTCAGATGAAACTGTGGCCTTGCCCTTTCGTTTGACACCCATACTGAACGCATACATCAAGGTTTTATGAGAACCACATTTTGACCGATAACACATTTAGCGATAAATATATCGAAATATGGATTAGTTCAGATGAAAGCTGTGGCCTTGCCCTTCCGTTTGACACGCATAATGAACGCATATATCAAGATTTTACGGGAACCACATTTTGACCGATAACGCAGTTATCGATAAATATATCGAAATATAGCAAAATCCAAAGGAAAGCTGTGGCCTTGCCCTTTCGTTTGACACCCATATTGAACGCATACATCAAGGTTTTATGAGAACCACATTTTGACCGAGAACACATTTATCGATAAATATATCGAAATGTGGATTAGTTCAGATGAAAGCTGTGGCCTTGCCCTTCCGTTTGACACCCACAATGAACGCATATATCAAGATTTTACAGGAACCACATTTCGACCGATAACTCAGTTATCGATAAATATATCGAAATAAAGCAAAATCTAAAGGAAAGCTGTGGCCTTGCCCTTTCGTTTAACACCCATATTGAACGCATACATCAAGGTCTTATGAGAACCACATTTTGACCGATAACACATTTATCGATAAATATATCGAAATATGGATTAGTTCAGATGAAAGCTGTGGCCTTGCCCTTCCGTTTGACACGCATAATGAACGCATATATCAAGATTTTACGGGAACCACATTTTGACCGATAACGCAGTTATCGATAAATATATCGAAATATGGATTAGTTCAGATGAAAGCTGTGGCCTTGCCCTTCCGTTTGACACCCACAATGAACGCATATATCAAGATTTTACAGGAACCACATTTCGACCGATAACTCAGTTATCGATAAATATATCGAAATAAAGCAAAATCTAAAGGAAAGCTGTGGCCTTGCCCTTTCGTTTGACACCCATATTGAACGCATACAACAAGGTTTTATGAGAACCACATTTTGACCGAGAACACATTTATCGATAAATATATCGAAATATGGATTAGTTCAGATGAAAGCTGTGGCCTTGCCCTTTCGTTTGACACCCATATTGAACGCATACATCAAGGTTTTATGAGAACCACATTTTGACCGATAACTCATTTATCGATAAATATATTGAAATATGCATCAGTTCAAATGAAAGCTGTGGCCTTGCCCTTTCGTTTGACACCCATATTGAACGCATATATCAAGGTTTTATGAGAACCACATTTTGACCGATAACTCATTTATCGATAAATATATTGAAATATGCATCAGTTCAAATGAAAGCTGTGGCCTTGCCCTTTCGTTTGACACCCATATTGAACGCATATATCAAGGTTTTATGAGAACCACATTTTGACCGATAGCACATTTATCGATAAATATATCGCAATACGGATTAGTTCAAATAAAAGCTGTGGCCTTGCCCTTTCGTTTGCCACCCATATTGAACGCATATATCAAGGTTTTATTGGAACCACATATTGCCCGATAACTCAGTTACCGATAAATATATCGAAATATAGCAAAGTCCAAAGGAAAGCTGTGGCCTTGCCCTTTCGTTTGACACCCATATTGAACGCATACATCAAGGTTTTATGAGAACCACATTTTGAGCGATAACACATTTATCGATAAATATATCGCAATACGGATTAGTTCAAATGAAAGCTGTGGCCTTGCCCTTTCGTTTGACACCCATATTGAACGCATACATCAAGGTTTTATGAGAACCACATTTTGACCGATAACACATTTATCGATAAATATATCGCAATACGGATTAGTTCAAATGAAAGTTGTGGCCTTGCCCTTTCGTTTGACACCCATATTGAACGCATACATCAAGGTTTTATGAGAACCACATTTTGACCGATAACACATTTATCGATAAATATATCGCAATACGGATTAGTTCAAATGAAAGCTGTGGCCTTGCCCTTTCGTTTGACACCCATATTGAACGCATACATCAAGGTTTTATGAGAACCACATTTTGACCGATAACTCATTTATCGATAAATATATCGAAATATGCATAAGTTCAAATGAAAGCTGTGTCCCTGCCCTTTCGTTTGACACCTATATTGAACGCATACATCAAGGTTTTATTAAAACCACATTTTGACCGATAACACATTTATCGATAAATATATCGATATATCGAAAAGTTCAAATGCAAGCTGTGTTCATGTCCTTTCGTTTGACACCCATATTGAACGCATACATCAAGGTTTTATGAGAACCACATTTTGCCCGATAGCACATTTATCGATAAATATATCGAAATATGGATTAGTTCAGATGAAAGCTGTGGCCTTGCCCTTCCGTTTGACACCCATAATGAACGCATATATCAAGGTTTTATGGGAACCACATTTTGACCGATAACACATTTATCGATAAATATGTCGATATATCGAAAAGTTCAAATGCAAGCTGTGGCCATGTCCTTTCGTTTGACACCCATATTGAACGCATACATAAAGGTTTTATGAGAACCACATTTTGACCGATAACACATTAATCGATAAATGTATCGAAATATGGATTAGTTCAGATGAAACTTATGGCCTTGCCCTTTCGTTTGATACCGACAGGGCATGCAACGTTAAAGGTTTTATGGGAACCATATTTTCACCGATAACTCATTTATCGATAAATATATCAAAATATGCATCAGTTCAAATGAAAGCTGTGGCCTTGCCCTTTGGTTCGACACCCAAATTGAACGCATACATCAAGGTT
The DNA here is from genome assembly GCA_949987695.1 of Merzomyia westermanni. Classification (NCBI taxonomy): domain Eukaryota; kingdom Metazoa; phylum Arthropoda; class Insecta; order Diptera; family Tephritidae; genus Merzomyia; species Merzomyia westermanni. The sequence goes on along the minus strand of OX465292.1, from coordinate 134,382,124 downwards.
TTATGGGAACCACATTTTGACCGATAACACATTTATCGATAAATATATCGAAATATGGATTAGTTCAAATGAAAGCTGTGGCCTTGCCCTTTCGTTTGCCACCCATATTGAACGCATACATCAAGGGTTTTATGAGAACCACATTTTGACCGATAACTCATTTATCGATAAATATATTGAAATATGCATCAGTTCAAATGAAAGCTGTGGCCTTGCCCTTTCGTTTGACACCCATATTGAACGCATATATCAAGGTTTTATGAGAACCACATTTTGACCGATAGCACATTTATCGATAAATATATCGCAATACGGATTAGTTCAAATGAAAGCTGTGGCCTTGCCCTTTCGTTTGCCACCCATATTGAACGCATATATCAAGGTTTTTATTGGAACCACATATTGCCCGATAACTCAGTTACCGATAAATATATCGAAATATAGCAAAGTCCAAAGGAAAGCTGTGGCCTTGCCCTTTCGTTTGACACCCATATTGAACGCATACATCAAGGTTTTATGAGAACCACATTTTGACCGATAACACATTTATCGATAAATATATCGCAATACGGATTAGTTCAAATGAAAGCTGTGGCCTTGCCCTTTCGTTTGACACCCATATTGAACGCATACATCAAGGTTTTATGAGAACCACATTTTGACCGATAACACATTTATCGATAAATATATCGCAATACGGATTAGTTCAAATGAAAGTTGTGGCCTTGCCCTTTCGTTTGACACCCATATTGAACGCATACATCAAGGTTTTATGAGAACCACATTTTGACCGATAACACATTTATCGATAAATATATCGCAATACGGATTAGTTCAAATGAAAGCTGTGGCCTTGCCCTTCCGTTTGACACCCATAATGAACGCATATATCAAGGTTTTATGGGAACCACATTTTGACCGTTTACTCAGTTATCGATAAATATATCGAAACATGCATCAGTTCCAATGAAAACTGTGGGCCTTGCCCTTTCGTTTGACACCCATATTGAACGCATACATCAAGGTTTTATTGGAACCACGTTTTGACCGATAACACATTTATCGATAAATATATCGATATATCGAAAAGTTCAAATGCAAGCTGTGGTCATGTCCTTTCGTTTGACACCCATATTGAACGCATACATCAAGGTTTTATGAGAACCACATTTTGCCCGATAGCACATTTATCGATAAATATATCGAAATATGGATTAGTTCAGATGAAAGCTGTGGCCTTGCCCTTCCGTTTGACACCCATAATGAACGCATATATCAAGGTTTTATGGGAACCACATTTTGACCGTTTACTCAGTTATCGATAAATATATCGAAACATGCATCAGTTCCAATGAAAACTGTGGCCTTGCCCTTTCGTTTGACACCCATATTGAACGCATACATCAAGGTTTTATTGGAACCACGTTTTGACCGATAACACATTTATCGATAAATATGTCGATATATCGAAAAGTTCAAATGCAAGCTGTGGCCATGTCCTTTCGTTTGACACCCATATTGAACGCATACATAAAGGTTTTATGAGAACCACATTTTGACCGATAACACATTAATCGATAAATGTATCGAAATATGGATTAGTTCAGATGAAACTTATGGCCTTGCCCTTTCGTTTGATACCGACAGGGCATGCAACGTTAAAGGTTTTATGGGAACCATATTTTCACCGATAACTCATTTATCGATAAATATATCAAAATATGCATCAGTTCAAATGAAAGCTGTGGCCTTGCCCTTTGGTTCGACACCCATATTGAACGCATACATCAAGGTTTTATGGGAACCACATTTTGACCGATAACACATTTATCGATAAATATATCGAAATATGGATTAGTTCAAATGAAAGCTGTGGCCTTGCCCTTTCGTTTGCCACCCATATTGAACGCATATATCAAGGTTTTATTGGAACCACATATTGCCCCGATAACTCAGTTATCTATAAATATATCGAAATATAGCAAAATCCAAAGGAAAGCTGTGGCCTTGCCCATTCGTTTGACACCCATATTGAACGCATACATCAAGGTTTTATGAGAACCACATTTTGACCGATAACACATTTATCGATAAATATATCGAAATATGGATTAGTTCAGATGAAAGCTGTGGCCTTGCCCTTCCGTTTGACACCCATAATGAACGCATATATCAAGGTTTTATGGGAACCACATTTTGACCGTTTACTCAGTTATCGATAAATATATCGAAACATGCATCAGTTCCAATGAAAACGGTGGCCTTGCCCTTTCGTTTGACACCCATATTGAACGCATACATCAAGGTTTTATTGGAACCACATTTTGACCGATAACACATTAATCGATAAATATATCGCAATACGGATTAGTTCAAATGAAAGCTGTGGCCTTGCCCTTCCGTTTGACACCCATAATGAACGCATATATCAAGGTTTTATGGGAACCACATTTTGACCGTTTACTCAGTTATCGATAAATATATCGAAACATGCATCAGTTCCAATGAAAACTGTGGCCTTGCCCTTTCGTTTGACACCCATATTGAACGCATACATCAAGGTTTTATTGGAACCACATTTTGACCGATAACACATTAATCGATAAATATATCGCAATACGGATTAGTTCAAATGAAAGCTGTGGCCTTGCCCTTTCGTTTGACACCCATATTGAACGCATACATCAAGGTTTTATGAGAACCACATTTTGACCGATAACTCATTTATCGATAAATATATCGAAATATGCATAAGTTCAAATGAAAGCTGTGTCCCTGCCCTTTCGTTTGACACCTATATTGAACGCATACATCAAGGTTTTATTGGAACCACATTTTGACCGATAACACATTTATCGATAAATATATCGAAATATGCATAAGTTCAAATGAAAGCTGTGGCCTTGCCCTTTCGTTTGACACCCATATTGAACGCATACATCAAGGTTTTATGAGAACCACATTTTGACCGATAACTCATTTATCGATAAATATATCGAAATATGCATAAGTTCAAATGAAAGCTGTGTCCTTGCCCTTTCGTTTGACACCCATATTGAACGCATACATCAAGGTTTTATTGGAACCACATTTTGACCGATAACACATTTATCGATAAATATATCGAAATATGGATTAGTTCAGATGAAAGCTGTGGCCTTGCCCTTCCGTTTGACACCCATAATGAACGCATATATCAAGGTTTTATGGGAACCACATTTTGACCGTTTACTCAGTTATCGATAAATATATCGAAACATGCATCAGTTCCAATGAAAACTGTGGCCTTGCCCTTTCGTTTGACACCCATATTGAACGCATACATCAAGGTTTTATTGGAACCACATTTTGACCGATAACACATTAATCGATAAATATATCGCAATACGGATTAGTTCAAATGAAAGCTGTGGCCTTGCCCTTTCGTTTGACACCCATATTGAACGCATACATCAAGGTTTTATGAGAACCACATTTTGACCGATAACTCATTTATCGATAAATATATCAAAATATGCATCAGTTCAAATGAAAGCTGTGGCCTTGCCCTTTGGTTCGACACCCAAATTGAACGCATACATCAAGGTTTTATGGGAACCACATTTGACCGATAACACATTTATCGATAAATATATCGAAATATGGATTAGTTCAAATGAAAGCTGTGGCCTTGCCCTTTCGTTTGCCACCCATATTGAACGCATACATCAAGGTTTTATGAGAACCACATTTTGACCGATAACTCATTTATCGATAAATATATTGAAATATGCATCAGTTCAAATGAAAGCTGTGGCCTTGCCCTTTCGTTTGACACCCATATTGAACGCATATATCAAGGTTTTATGAGAACCACATTTTGACCGATAGCACATTTATCGATAAATATATCGCAATACGGATTAGTTCAAATGAAAGCTGTGGCCTTGCCCTTTCGTTTGCCACCCATATTGAACGCATATATCAAGGTTTTATTGGAACCACATATTGCCCGATAACTCAGTTACCGATAAATATATCGAAATATAGCAAAGTCCAAAGGAAAGCTGTGGCCTTGCCCTTTCGTTTGACACCCATATTGAACGCATACATCAAGGTTTTATGAGAACCACATTTTGACCGATAACACATTTATCGATAAATATATCGCAATACGGATTAGTTCAAATGAAAGCTGTGGCCTTGCCCTTTCGTTTGACACCCATATTGAACGCATACATCAAGGTTTTATGAGAACCACATTTTGACCGATAACACATTTATCGATAAATATATCGCAATACGGATTAGTTCAAATGAAAGTTGTGGCCTTGCCCTTTCGTTTGACACCCATATTGAACGCATACATCAAGGTTTTATGAGAACCACATTTTGACCGATAACACATTTATCGATAAATATATCGCAATACGGATTAGTTCAAATGAAAGCTGTGGCCTTGCCCTTCCGTTTGACACCCATAATGAACGCATATATCAAGGTTTTATGGGAACCACATTTTGACCGTTTACTCAGTTATCGATAAATATATCGAAACATGCATCAGTTCCAATGAAAACTGTGGCCTTGCCCTTTCGTTTGACACCCATATTGAACGCATACATCAAGGTTTTATTGGAACCACGTTTTGACCGATAACACATTTATCGATAAATATATCGATATATCGAAAAGTTCAAATGCAAGCTGTGGTCATGTCCTTTCGTTTGACACCCATATTGAACGCATACATCAAGGTTTTATGAGAACCACATTTTGCCCGATAGCACATTTATCGATAAATATATCGAAATATGGATTAGTTCAGATGAAAGCTGTGGCCTTGCCCTTCCGTTTGACACCCATAATGAACGCATATATCAAGGTTTTATGGGAACCACATTTTGACCGTTTACTCAGTTATCGATAAATATATCGAAACATGCATCAGTTCCAATGAAAACTGTGGCCTTGCCCTTTCGTTTGACACCCATATTGAACGCATACATCAAGGTTTTATTGGAACCACGTTTTGACCGATAACACATTTATCGATAAATATGTCGATATATCGAAAAGTTCAAATGCAAGCTGTGGCCATGTCCTTTCGTTTGACACCCATATTGAACGCATACATCAAGGTTTTATGAGAACCACATTTTGACCGATAACTCATTTATCGATAAATATATCGAAATATGCATAAGTTCAAATGAAAGCTGTGTCCTTGCCCTTTCGTTTGACACCCATATTGAACGCATACATCAAGGTTTTATGAGAACCACATTTTGCCCGATAGCACATTTATCGATAAATATATCGAAATATGGATTAGTTCAGATGAAAGCTGTGGCCTTGCCCTTCCGTTTGACACCCATAATGAACGCATATATCAAGGTTTTATGGGAACCACATTTTGACCGTTTACTCAGTTATCGATAAATATATCGAAACATGCATCAGTTCCAATGAAAACTGTGGCCTTGCCCTTTCGTTTGACACCCATATTGAACGCATACATCAAGGTTTTATGAGAACCACATTTTGACCGATAACTCATTTATCGATAAATATATCGAAATATGCATAAGTTCAAATGAAAGCTGTGTCCTTGCCCTTTCGTTTGACACCCATATTGAACGCATACATCAAGGTTTTATGAGAACCACATTTTGCCCGATAGCACATTTATCGATAAATATATCGAAATATGGATTAGTTCAGATGAAAGCTGTGGCCTTGCCCTTCCGTTTGACACCCATAATGAACGCATATATCAAGGTTTTATGGGAACCACATTTTGACCGTTTACTCAGTTATCGATAAATATATCGAAACATGCATCAGTTCCAATGAAAGCTGTGGCCTTGCCCTTTCGTTTGACACCCATATTGAACGCATACATCAAGGTTTTATTGGAACCACGTTTTGACCGATAACACATTTATCGATAAATATGTCGATATATCGAAAAGTTCAAATGCAAGCTGTGGCCATGTCCTTTCGTTTGACACCCATATTGAACGCATACATAAAGGTTTTATGAGAACCACATTTTGACCGATAACACATTAATCGATAAATGTATCGAAATATGGATTAGTTCAGATGAAACTTATGGCCTTGCCCTTTCGTTTGATACCGACAGGGCATGCAACGTTAAAGGTTTTATGGGAACCATATTTTCACCGATAACTCATTTATCGATAAATATATCAAAATATGCATCAGTTCAAATGAAAGCTGTGGCCTTGCCCTTTGGTTCGACACCCATATTGAACGCATACATCAAGGTTTTATGGGAACCACATTTTGACCGATAACACATTTATCGATAAATATATCGAAACATGCATCAGTTCCAATGAAAACGGTGGCCTTGCCCTTTCGTTTGACACCCATATTGAACGCATACATCAAGGTTTTATTGGAACCACATTTTGACCGATAACACATTAATCGATAAATATATCGCAATACGGATTAGTTCAAATGAAAGCTGTGGCCTTGCCCTTTCGTTTGACACCCATATTGAACGCATACATCAAGGTTTTATGAGAACCACATTTTGACCGATAACTCATTTATCGATAAATATATCGAAATATGCATAAGTTCAAATGAAAGCTGTGGCCTTGCCCTTTCGTTTGACACCCATATTGAACGCATACATCAAGGTTTTATGAGAACCACATTTTGACCGATAACTCATTTATCGATAAATATATCGAAATATGCATAAGTTCAAATGAAAGCTGTGTCCTTGCCCTTTCGTTTGACACCCATATTGAACGCATACATCAAGGTTTTATTGGAACCACATTTTGACCGATAACACATTTATCGATAAATATATCGCAATACGGATTAGTTCAAATGAAAGTTGTGGCCTTGCCCTTTCGTTTGACACCCATATTGAACGCATACATCAAGGTTTTATGAGAACCACATTTTGACCGATAACACATTTATCGATAAATATATCGCAATACGGATTAGTTCAAATGAAAGCTGTGGCCTTGCCCTTTCGTTTGACACCCATATTGAACGCATACATCAAGGTTTTATGAGAACCACATTTTGACCGATAACTCATTTATCGATAAATATATCGAAATATGCATAAGTTCAAATGAAAGCTGTGTCCCTGCCCTTTCGTTTGACACCTATATTGAACGCATACATCAAGGTTTTATTAAAACCACATTTTGACCGATAACACATTTATCGATAAATATATCGATATATCGAAAAGTTCAAATGCAAGCTGTGTTCATGTCCTTTCGTTTGACACCCATATTGAACGCATACATCAAGGTTTTATGAGAACCACATTTTGCCCGATAGCACATTTATCGATAAATATATCGAAATATGGATTAGTTCAGATGAAAGCTGTGGCCTTGCCCTTCCGTTTGACACCCATAATGAACGCATATATCAAGGTTTTATGGGAACCACATTTTGACCGATAACACATTTATCGATAAATATGTCGATATATCGAAAAGTTCAAATGCAAGCTGTGGCCATGTCCTTTCGTTTGACACCCATATTGAACGCATACATAAAGGTTTTATGAGAACCACATTTTGACCGATAACACATTAATCGATAAATGTATCGAAATATGGATTAGTTCAGATGAAACTTATGGCCTTGCCCTTTCGTTTGATACCGACAGGGCATGCAACGTTAAAGGTTTTATGGGAACCATATTTTCACCGATAACTCATTTATCGATAAATATATCAAAATATGCATCAGTTCAAATGAAAGCTGTGGCCTTGCCCTTTGGTTCGACACCCAAATTGAACGCATACATCAAGGTTTTATGGGAACCACATTTTGACCGATAACACATTTATCGATAAATATATCGAAATATGGATTAGTTCAAATGAAAGCTGTGGCCTTGCCCTTTCGTTTGCCACCCATATTGAACGCATACATCAAGGTTTTATGAGAACCACATTTTGACCGATAACTCATTTATCGATAAATATATTGAAATATGCATCAGTTCAAATGAAAGCTGTGGCCTTGCCCTTTCGTTTGACACCCATATTGAACGCATATATCAAGGTTTTATGAGAACCACATTTTGACCGATAGCACATTTATCGATAAATATATCGCAATACGGATTAGTTCAAATGAAAGCTGTGGCCTTGCCCTTTCGTTTGCCACCCATATTGAACGCATATATCAAGGTTTTATTGGAACCACATATTGCCCGATAACTCAGTTACCGATAAATATATCGAAATATAGCAAAGTCCAAAGGAAAGCTGTGGCCTTGCCCTTTCGTTTGACACCCATATTGAACGCATACATCAAGGTTTTATGAGAACCACATTTTGACCGATAACACATTTATCGATAAATATATCGCAATACGGATTAGTTCAAATGAAAGCTGTGGCCTTGCCCTTTCGTTTGACACCCATATTGAACGCATACATCAAGGTTTTATGAGAACCACATTTTGACCGATAACACATTTATCGATAAATATATCGCAATACGGATTAGTTCAAATGAAAGTTGTGGCCTTGCCCTTTCGTTTGACACCCATATTGAACGCATACATCAAGGTTTTATGAGAACCACATTTTGACCGATAACACATTTATCGATAAATATATCGCAATACGGATTAGTTCAAATGAAAGCTGTGGCCTTGCCCTTCCGTTTGACACCCATAATGAACGCATATATCAAGGTTTTATGGGAACCACATTTTGACCGTTTACTCAGTTATCGATAAATATATCGAAACATGCATCAGTTCCAATGAAAACTGTGGCCTTGCCCTTTCGTTTGACACCCATATTGAACGCATACATCAAGGTTTTATTGGAACCACGTTTTGACCGATAACACATTTATCGATAAATATATCGATATATCGAAAAGTTCAAATGCAAGCTGTGGTCATGTCCTTTCGTTTGACACCCATATTGAACGCATACATCAAGGTTTTATGAGAACCACATTTTGCCCGATAGCACATTTATCGATAAATATATCGAAATATGGATTAGTTCAGATGAAAGCTGTGGCCTTGCCCTTCCGTTTGACACCCATAATGAACGCATATATCAAGGTTTTATGGGAACCACATTTTGACCGTTTACTCAGTTATCGATAAATATATCGAAACATGCATCAGTTCCAATGAAAACTGTGGCCTTGCCCTTTCGTTTGACACCCATATTGAACGCATACATCAAGGTTTTATTGGAACCACGTTTTGACCGATAACACATTTATCGATAAATATGTCGATATATCGAAAAGTTCAAATGCAAGCTGTGGCCATGTCCTTTCGTTTGACACCCATATTGAACGCATACATAAAGGTTTTATGAGAACCACATTTTGACCGATAACACATTAATCGATAAATGTATCGAAATATGGATTAGTTCAGATGAAACTTATGGCCTTGCCCTTTCGTTTGATACCGACAGGGCATGCAACGTTAAAGGTTTTATGGGAACCATATTTTCACCGATAACTCATTTATCGATAAATATATCAAAATATGCATCAGTTCAAATGAAAGCTGTGGCCTTGCCCTTTGGTTCGACACCCATATTGAACGCATACATCAAGGTTTTATGGGAACCACATTTTGACCGATAACACATTTATCGATAAATATATCGAAATATGGATTAGTTCAAATGAAAGCTGTGGCCTTGCCCTTTCGTTTGCCACCCATATTGAACGCATATATCAAGGTTTTATTGGAACCACATATTGCCCGATAACTCAGTTATCTATAAATATATCGAAATATAGCAAAATCCAAAGGAAAGCTGTGGCCTTGCCCATTCGTTTGACACCCATATTGAACGCATACATCAAGGTTTTATGAGAACCACATTTTGACCGATAACACATTTATCGATAAATATATCGAAATATGGATTAGTTCAGATGAAAGCTGTGGCCTTGCCCTTCCGTTTGACACCCATAATGAACGCATATATCAAGGTTTTATGGGAACCACATTTTGACCGTTTACTCAGTTATCGATAAATATATCGAAACATGCATCAGTTCCAATGAAAACGGTGGCCTTGCCCTTTCGTTTGACACCCATATTGAACGCATACATCAAGGTTTTATTGGAACCACATTTTGACCGATAACACATTAATCGATAAATATATCGCAATACGGATTAGTTCAAATGAAAGCTGTGGCCTTGCCCTTCCGTTTGACACCCATAATGAACGCATATATCAAGGTTTTATGGGAACCACATTTTGACCGTTTACTCAGTTATCGATAAATATATCGAAACATGCATCAGTTCCAATGAAAACTGTGGCCTTGCCCTTTCGTTTGACACCCATATTGAACGCATACATCAAGGTTTTATTGGAACCACATTTTGACCGATAACACATTAATCGATAAATATATCGCAATACGGATTAGTTCAAATGAAAGCTGTGGCCTTGCCCTTTCGTTTGACACCCATATTGAACGCATACATCAAGGTTTTATGAGAACCACATTTTGACCGATAACACATTTATCGATAAATATATCGAAATATGGATTAGTTCAGATGAAAGCTGTGGCCTTGCCCTTCCGTTTGACACGCATAATGAACGCATATATCAAGATTTTACGGGAACCACATTTTGACCGAGAACACATTTATCGATAAATATATTGAAATATGGATTAGTTCAGATGAAACTGTGGCCTTGCCCTTTCGTTTGACACCCATATTGAACGCATACATCAAGGTTTTATGAGAACCACATTTTGACCGATAACTCATTTATCGATATATATATCGAAATATGCATCAGTTCAAATGAAAGATGTGGCCTTGCCCTTTCGTTTGACACCCATATTGAACGCATACATCAAGGTTTTATGAGAACCACATTTTGACCGATAGCACATTTATCGATAAATATATCAAAATATGGAGTAGTTCAGATGAAAGCTGTGGCCTTGCCCTTTCGTTTGACACCCATATTGAACGCATACATCAAGGTTTTATGAGAACCACATTTTGACCGATAACACATTTAGCGATAAATATATCGAAATATGGATTAGTTCAGATGAAAGCTGTGGGCTTGCCCTTCCGTTTGACACCCACAATGAACGCATATATCAAGATTTTACAGGAACCACATTTCGACCGATAACTCAGTTGTCGATAAATATATCGAAATAAAGCAAAATCCAAAGGAAAGCTGTGGCCTTGCCCTTTCGTTTAACACCCATATTGAACGCATACGTCAAGGTCTTATGAGAACCACATTTTGACCGATAACACATTTATCGATAAATATATCGAAATATGGATTAGTTCAGATGAAAGCTGTGGCCTTGCCCTTCCGTTTGACACGCATAATGAACGCATATATCAAGATTTTACGGGAACCACATTTTGACCGATAACGCAGTTATCGATAAATATATCGAAATATAGCAAAATCCAAAGGAAAGCTGTGGCCTTGCCTTTCGTTTGACACCCATATTGAACGCATACATCAAGGTTTTATGAGAACCACATTTTGACCGAGAACACATTTATCGATAAATATATCGAAATATGGATTAGTTCAGATGAAAGCTGTGGCCTTGCCCTTTCGTTTGACACCCATATTGAACGCATATATCAAGGTTTTATGAGAACCACATTTTGACCGATAGCACATTTATCGATAAATATATCGCAATACGGATTAGTTCAAATGAAAGCTGTGGCCTTGCCCTTTCGTTTTCCACCCATATTGAACGCATATATCAAGGTTTTATTGGAACCACATATTGCCCGATAACTCAGTTACCGATAAATATATCGAAATATAGCAAAGTCCAAAGGAAAGCTGTGGCCTTGCCCTTTCGTTTGACACCCATATTGAACGCATACATCAAGGTTTTATGAGAACCACATTTTGACCGATAACACATTTAGCGATAAATATATCGAAATATGGATTAGTTCAGATGAAAGCTGTGGGCTTGCCCTTCCGTTTGACACCCACAATGAACGCATATATCAAGATTTTACAGGAACCACATTTCGACCGATAACTCAGTTGTCGATAAATATATCGAAATAAAGCAAAATCCAAAGGAAAGCTGTGGCCTTGCCCTTTCGTTTAACACCCATATTGAACGCATACGTCAAGGTCTTATGAGAACCACATTTTGACCGATAGCACATTTATCGATAAATATATCGCAATACGGATTACTTCAAATGAAAGCTGTGGCCTTGCCCTTTCGTTTTCCACCCATATTGAACGCATATATCAAGGTTTTATTGGAACCACATATTGCCCGATAACTCAGTTACCGATAAATATATCGAAATATAGCAAAGTCCAAAGGAAAGCTGTGGCCTTGCCCTTTCGTTTGACACCCATATTGAACGCATACATCAAGGTTTTATGAGAACCACATTTTGACCGATAACACATTTATCGATAAATATATCGCAATACGGATTAGTTCAAAAGAAAGCTGTGGCCTTGCCCTTTCGTTTGACACCCATATTGAACGCATACATCAAGGTTTTATGAGAACCACATTTTGACCGATAACACATTTATCGATAAATATATCGCAATACGGATTAGTTCAAATGAAAGCTGTGGCCTTGCCCTTTCGTTTGACACCCATATTGAACGCATACATCAAGGTTTTATGAGAACCACATTTTGACCGATAACACATTTATCGATAAATATATCGCAATACGGATTAGTTCAAATGAAAGCTGTGGCCTTGCCCTTTCGTTTGACACCCATATTGAACGCATACATCAAGGTTTTATGAGAACCACATTTTGACCGATAACTCATTTATCGATAAATATATCGCAATACGGATTAGTTCAAATGAAAGCTGTGGCCTTGCCCTTTCGTTTGACACCCATATTGAACGCATACATCAAGGTTTTATGAGAACCACATTTTGACCGATAGCACATTTATCGATAAATATATCAAAATATGGAGTAGTTCAGATGAAAGCTGTGGCCTTGCCCTTTCGTTTGACACCCATATTGAACGCATACATCAAGGTTTTATGAGAACCACATTTTGACCGATAACACATTTATCGATAAATATATCGCAATACGGATTAGTTCAAAAGAAAGCTGTGGCCTTGCCCTTTCGTTTGACACCCATATTGAACGCATACATCAAGGTTTTATGAGAACCACATTTTGACCGATAACACATTTATCGATAAATATATCGCAATACGGATTAGTTCAAATGAAAGCTGTGGCCTTGCCCTTTCGTTTGACACCCATATTGAACGCATACATCAAGGTTTTATGAGAACCACATTTTGACCGATAACACATTTATCGATAAATATATCGCAATACGGATTAGTTCAAATGAAAGCTGTGGCCTTGCCCTTTCGTTTGACACCCATATTGAACGCATACATCAAGGTTTTATGAGAACCACATTTTGACCGATAACACATTTATCGATAAATATATCGCAATACGGATTAGTTCAAATGAAAGCTGTGGCCTTGCCCTTTCGTTTGACACCCATATTGAACGCATACATCAAGGTTTTATGAGAACCACATTTTGACCGATAGCACATTTATCGATAAATATATCAAAATATGGAGTAGTTCAGATGAAAGCTGTGGCCTTGCCCTTTCGTTTGACACCCATATTGAACGCATACATCAAGGTTTTATGAGAACCACATTTTGACCGATAACACATTTAGCGATAAATATATCGAAATATGGATTAGTTCAGATGAAAGCTGTGGGCTTGCCCTTCCGTTTGACACCCACAATGAACGCATATATCAAGATTTTACAGGAACCACATTTCGACCGATAACTCAGTTGTCGATAAATATATCGAAATAAAGCAAAATCCAAAGGAAAGCTGTGGCCTTGCCCTTTCGTTTAACACCCATATTGAACGCATACGTCAAGGTCTTATGAGAACCACATTTTGACCGATAACACATTTATCGATAAATATATCGAAATATGGATTAGTTCAGATGAAAGCTGTGGCCTTGCCCTTCCGTTTCACACGCATAATGAACGCATATATCAAGATTTTACGGGAACCACATTTTGACCGATAACGCAGTTATCGATAAATATATCGAAATATAGCAAAATCCAAAGGAAAGCTGTGGCCTTGCCCTTTCGTTTGACACCCATATTGAACGCATACATCAAGGTTTTATGAGAACCACATTTTGACCGAGAACACATTTATCGATAAATATATCGAAATATGGATTAGTTCAGATGAAAGCTGTGGCCTTGCCCTTTCGTTTGACACCCATATTGAACGCATAGATCAAGGTTTTATGAGAACCACATTTTGACCGATAACTCATTTATCGATAAATATATCGAAATATGGATTAGTTCAGACGAAAGCTGTGGCCTTGCCCTTCCGTTTGACACCCATAATGAACGCATGTATCAAGATTTTACGGGACCCACATTTTGACCGATAACTCAGTTATCGATAAATATATCGAAATATAGCAAAATCCAAAGGAAAGCTGTGGCCTTGTCCTTTCGTTTGACACCCATATTGAACGCATACATCAAGGTTTTATGAGAACCACATTTTGACCGATAACTCATTTATCGATAAATATATTGAAATATGCATCAGTTCAAATGAAAGCTGTGGCCTTGCCCTTTCGTTTGACACCCATATTGAACGCATATATCAAGGTTTTATGAGAACCACATTTTGACCGATAGCACATTTATCGATAAATATATCGCAATACGGATTAGTTCAAATGAAAGCTGTGGCCTTGCCCTTTCGTTTTCCACCCATATTGAACGCATATATCAAGGTTTTATTGGAACCACATATTGCCCGATAACTCAGTTACCGATAAATATATCGAAATATAGCAAAGTCCAAAGGAAAGCTGTGGCCTTGCCCTTTCGTTTGACACCCATATTGAACGCATACATCAAGGTTTTATGAGAACCACATTTTGACCGATAACACATTTATCGATAAATATATCGCAATACGGATTAGTTCAAATGAAAGCTGTGGCCTTGCCCTTTCGTTTGACACCCATATTGAACGCATACATCAAGGTTTTATGAGAACCACATTTTGACCGATAACACATTTATCGATAAATATATCGCAATACGGATTAGTTCAAATGAAAGCTGTGGCCTTGCCCTTTCGTTTGACACCCATATTGAACGCAGACATCAAGGTTTTATGAGAACCACATTTTGACCGATAACACATTTATCGATAAATATATCGCAATACGGATTAGTTCAAATGAAAGCTGTGGCCTTGCCCTTTCGTTTGACACCCATATTGAACGCATACATCAAGGTTTTATGAGAACCACATTTTGACCGATAACTCATTTATCGATAAATATATCGAAATATGCATAAGTTCAAATTAAAGCTGTGTCCCTGCCCTTTCGTTGGACACCTATATTGAACGCATACATCAAGGTTTTATTAAAACCACATTTTGACCGATAACACATTTATCGATAAATATATCGATATATCGAAAAGTTCAAATGCAAGCTGTGGTCATGTCCTTTCGTTTGACACCCATATTGAACGCATACATCAAGGTTTTATGAGAACCACATTTTGCCCGATAGCACATTTATCGATAAATATATCGAAATATGGATTAGTTCAGATGAAAGCTGTGGCCTTGTCCTTCCGTTTGACACCCATAATGAACGCATATATCAAGGTTTTATGGGAACCACATTTTGACCGTTTACTCAGTTATCGATAAATATATCGAAACATGCATCAGTTCCAATGAAAACTGTGGCCTTGCCCTTTCGTTTGACACCCATATTGAACGCATACATCAAGGTTTTATTGGAACCACGTTTTGACCGATAACACATTTATCGATAAATATGTCGATATATCGAAAAGTTCAAATGCAAGCTGTGGCCATGTCCTTTCGTTTGACACCCATATTGAACGCATACATAAAGGTTTTATGAGAACCACATTTTGACCGATAACACATTAATCGATAAATATATCGAAATATGGATTAGTTCAGATGAAACTTATGGCCTTGCCCTTTCGTTTGATACCGACAGGGCATGCAACGTTAAAGGTTTTATGGGAACCATATTTTCACCGATAACTCATTTATCGATAAATATATCAAAATATGCATCAGTTCAAATGAAAGGTGTGGCCTTGCCCTTTCGTTTGACACCCATATTGAACGCATACATCAAGGTTTTATTGTAACCACGTTTTGCCCGATAACACATTTATCGATAAATATGTCGATATATCGAAAAGTTCAAATGCAAGCTGTGGCCATGTCCTTTCGTTTGACACCCATATTGAACGCATACATCAAGGTTTTATGGGAACCACATTTTGACCGATAACACATTTATCGATAAATATATCGAAATATGGATTAGTTCAGATGAAAGCTGTGGCCTTGGCCTTTCGTTTGACACCCATATTGAACGCATATATCAAGTTTTTATGAGAACCACATTTTGACCGATAACACATTTATCGATAAATATATCGAAATATGGATTAGTTCAGATGAAAGCTGTGGCCTTGCCCTTCCGTTTGACACGCATAATGAACGCATATATCAAGATTTTACGGGAACCACATTTTGACCGATAACTCAGTTATCGATAAATATATCGAAATATAGCAAAATCCAAAGGAAAGCTGTGGCCTTGCCCTTTCGTTTGACACCCATATTGAACGCATACATCAAGGTTTTATGAGAACCACATTTTGACCGACAACACATTTATCGATAAATATATCGAAATATGGATTAGTTCAGATGAAAGCTGTGGCCTTGCCCTTTCGTTTGTCACCCATATTGAACTCATATATCAAGATTTTATGAGAACCACATTTTGACCGATAACACATTTATCGATAAATATATTGAAATATGGATTAGTTCAGATGAAAGCTGTGGCCTTGCCCTTCCGTTTGACACGCATAATGAACGCATATATCAAGATTTTACGGGAACCACATTTTGACCGATAACTCAGTTATCGATAAATATATCGAAATGTAGCAAAATCCAAAGGAAAGCTGTGGCCTTGCCCTTTCGTTTGACACCCCTATTGAACGCATACATCAAGGTTTTATGAGAACCACATTTTGACCGAGAACACATTTATCGATAAATATATCGAAACATGGATTAGTTCAGATGAAAGCTGTGGCCTTGCCCTTTCGTTTGACACCCATATTGAACGCATACATCAAGGTTTTATGAGAACCACATTTTGACCGATAACACATTTATCGATAAATATATCGAAACATGGATTAGTTCAGATGAAAGCTGTGGCCTTGCCCTTCCGTTTGACACGCATAATGAACGCATATATCAAGATTTTACGGGAACCACATTTTGACCGATAACTCAGTTATCGATAAATATATCGAAATATAGCAAAATCCAAAGGAAAGCTGTGGCCTTGCCCTTTCGTTTGACACCCATATTGAACGCATACATCAAGGTTTTATGAGAACCACATTTTGACCGATAACACATTTATCGATAAATATATCGAAATATGGATTAGTTCAGATGAAAGCTGTGGCCTTGCCCTTTCGTTTGACACCCATATTGAACGCATACATCAAGGTTTTATGAGAACCACATTTTGACCGATAACACATTTATCGATAAATATATCGAAACATGGATTAGTTCAGATGAAAGCTGTGGCCTTGCCCTTCCGTTTGACACGCATAATGAACGCATATATCAAGATTTTACGGGACCCACATTTTGACCGATAACTCAGTTATCGATAAATATATCGAAATATAGCAAAATCCAAAGGAAAGCTGTGGCCTTGCCCTTTCGTTTGACACCCATATTGAACGCATACATCAAGGTTTTATGAGAACCACATTTTGACCGATAACTCATTTATCGATAAATATATCAAAATATGCATCAGTTCAAATGAAAGATGTGGCCTTGATCTTTCGTTTGACACCCATATTGAACGCATACATCAAGGTTTTATGAGAACCACATTTTGACCGATAACACATTTATCGATAAATATATCGAAATATGGATTAGTTCAGATGAAAGCTGTGGCCTTGCCCTTCCGTTTGACACCCATAATGAACGCATATATCAAGGTTTTATGGGAACCACATTTTGACCGTTTACTCAGTTATCGATAAATATATCGAAACATGCATCAGTTCCAATGAAAACGGTGGCCTTGCCCTTTCGTTTGACACCCATATTGAACGCATACATCAAGGTTTTATTGGAACCACATTTTGACCGATAACACATTAATCGATAAATATATCGCAATACGGATTAGTTCAAATGAAAGCTGTGGCCTTGCCCTTCCGTTTGACACCCATAATGAACGCATATATCAAGGTTTTATGGGAACCACATTTTGACCGTTTACTCAGTTATCGATAAATATATCGAAACATGCATCAGTTCCAATGAAAACTGTGGCCTTGCCCTTTCGTTTGACACCCATATTGAACGCATACATCAAGGTTTTATTGGAACCACATTTTGACCGATAACACATTAATCGATAAATATATCGCAATACGGATTAGTTCAAATGAAAGCTGTGGCCTTGCCCTTTCGTTTGACACCCATATTGAACGCATACATCAAGGTTTTATGAGAACCACATTTTGACCGATAACACATTTATCGATAAATATATCGAAATATGGATTAGTTCAGATGAAAGCTGTGGCCTTGCCCTTCCGTTTGACACGCATAATGAACGCATATATCAAGATTTTACGGGAACCACATTTTGACCGAGAACACATTTATCGATAAATATATTGAAATATGGATTAGTTCAGATGAAACTGTGGCCTTGCCCTTTCGTTTGACACCCATATTGAACGCATACATCAAGATTTTACGGGAACCACATTTTGACCGATAACACATTTATCGATAAATATATCGAAATATGGATTAGTTCAGATGAAAGCTGTGGCCTTGCCCTTCCGTTTGACACCCATAATGAACGCATATATCAAGGTTTTATGGGAACCACATTTTGACCGTTTACTCAGTTATCGATAAATATATCGAAACATGCATCAGTTCCAATGAAAACTGTGGCCTTGCCCTTTCGTTTGACACCCATATTGAACGCATACATCAAGGTTTTATTGGAACCACGTTTTGACCGATAACACATTTATCGATAAATATGTCGATATATCGAAAAGTTCAAATGCAAGCTGTGGCCATGTCCTTTCGTTTGACACCCATATTGAACGCATACATAAAGGTTTTATGAGAACCACATTTTGACCGATAACACATTAATCGATAAATATATCGAAATATGGATTAGTTCAGATGAAACTTATGGCCTTGCCCTTTCGTTTGATACCGACAGGGCATGCAACGTTAAAGGTTTTATGGGAACCATATTTTCACCGATAACTCATTTATCGATAAATATATCAAAATATGCATCAGTTCAAATGAAAGGTGTGGCCTTGCCCTTTCGTTTGACACCCATATTGAACGCATACATCAAGGTTTTATTGTAACCACGTTTTGCCCGATAACACATTTATCGATAAATATGTCGATATATCGAAAAGTTCAAATGCAAGCTGTGGCCATGTCCTTTCGTTTGACACCCATATTGAACGCATACATCAAGGTTTTATGGGAACCACATTTTGACCGATAACACATTTATCGATAAATATATCGAAATATGGATTAGTTCAGATGAAAGCTGTGGCCTTGGCCTTTCGTTTGACACCCATATTGAACGCATATATCAAGTTTTTATGAGAACCACATTTTGACCGATAACACATTTATCGATAAATATATCGAAATATGGATTAGTTCAGATGAAAGCTGTGGCCTTGCCCTTCCGTTTGACACGCATAATGAACGCATATATCAAGATTTTACGGGAACCACATTTTGACCGATAACTCAGTTATCGATAAATATATCGAAATATAGCAAAATCCAAAGGAAAGCTGTGGCCTTGCCCTTTCGTTTGACACCCATATTGAACGCATACATCAAGGTTTTATGAGAACCACATTTTGACCGACAACACATTTATCGATAAATATATCGAAATATGGATTAGTTCAGATGAAAGCTGTGGCCTTGCCCTTTCGTTTGTCACCCATATTGAACTCATATATCAAGATTTTATGAGAACCACATTTTGACCGATAACACATTTATCGATAAATATATTGAAATATGGATTAGTTCAGATGAAAGCTGTGGCCTTGCCCTTCCGTTTGACACGCATAATGAACGCATATATCAAGATTTTACGGGAACCACATTTTGACCGATAACTCAGTTATCGATAAATATATCGAAATGTAGCAAAATCCAAAGGAAAGCTGTGGCCTTGCCCTTTCGTTTGACACCCCTATTGAACGCATACATCAAGGTTTTATGAGAACCACATTTTGACCGAGAACACATTTATCGATAAATATATCGAAACATGGATTAGTTCAGATGAAAGCTGTGGCCTTGCCCTTTCGTTTGACACCCATATTGAACGCATACATCAAGGTTTTATGAGAACCACATTTTGACCGATAACACATTTATCGATAAATATATCGAAACATGGATTAGTTCAGATGAAAGCTGTGGCCTTGCCCTTCCGTTTGACACGCATAATGAACGCATATATCAAGATTTTACGGGAACCACATTTTGACCGATAACTCAGTTATCGATAAATATATCGAAATATAGCAAAATCCAAAGGAAAGCTGTGGCCTTGCCCTTTCGTTTGACACCCATATTGAACGCATACATCAAGGTTTTATGAGAACCACATTTTGACCGAGAACACATTTATCGATAAATATATCGAAATATGGATTAGTTCAGATGAAAGCTGTGGCCTTGCCCTTTCGTTTGACACCCATATTGAACGCATACATCAAGGTTTTATGAGAACCACATTTTGACCGATAACACATTTATCGATAAATATATCGAAACATGGATTAGTTCAGATGAAAGCTGTGGCCTTGCCCTTCCGTTTGACACGCATAATGAACGCATATATCAAGATTTTACGGGACCCACATTTTGACCGATAACTCAGTTATCGATAAATATATCGAAATATAGCAAAATCCAAAGGAAAGCTGTGGCCTTGCCCTTTCGTTTGACACCCATATTGAACGCATACATCAAGGTTTTATGAGAACCACATTTTGACCGATAACTCATTTATCGATAAATATATCAAAATATGCATCAGTTCAAATGAAAGATGTGGCCTTGATCTTTCGTTTGACACCCATATTGAACGCATACATCAAGGTTTTATGAGAACCACATTTTGACCGATAACACATTTATCGATAAATATATCGAAATATGGATTAGTTCAGATGAAAGCTGTGGCCTTGCCCTTCCGTTTGACACCCATAATGAACGCATATATCAAGGTTTTATGGGAACCACATTTTGACCGTTTACTCAGTTATCGATAAATATATCGAAACATGCATCAGTTCCAATGAAAACGGTGGCCTTGCCCTTTCGTTTGACACCCATATTGAACGCATACATCAAGGTTTTATTGGAACCACATTTTGACCGATAACACATTAATCGATAAATATATCGCAATACGGATTAGTTCAAATGAAAGCTGTGGCCTTGCCCTTCCGTTTGACACCCATAATGAACGCATATATCAAGGTTTTATGGGAACCACATTTTGACCGTTTACTCAGTTATCGATAAATATATCGAAACATGCATCAGTTCCAATGAAAACTGTGGCCTTGCCCTTTCGTTTGACACCCATATTGAACGCATACATCAAGGTTTTATTGGAACCACATTTTGACCGATAACACATTAATCGATAAATATATCGCAATACGGATTAGTTCAAATGAAAGCTGTGGCCTTGCCCTTTCGTTTGACACCCATATTGAACGCATACATCAAGGTTTTATGAGAACCACATTTTGACCGATAACACATTTATCGATAAATATATCGAAATATGGATTAGTTCAGATGAAAGCTGTGGCCTTGCCCTTCCGTTTGACACGCATAATGAACGCATATATCAAGATTTTACGGGAACCACATTTTGACCGAGAACACATTTATCGATAAATATATTGAAATATGGATTAGTTCAGATGAAACTGTGGCCTTGCCCTTTCGTTTGACACCCATATTGAACGCATACATCAAGGTTTTATGAGAACCACATTTTGACCGATAACTCATTTATCGATATATATATCGAAATATGCATCAGTTCAAATGAAAGATGTGGCCTTGCCCTTTCGTTTGACACCCATATTGAACGCATACATCAAGGTTTTATGAGAACCACATTTTGACCGATAGCACATTTATCGATAAATATATCAAAATATGGAGTAGTTCAGATGAAAGCTGTGGCCTTGCCCTTTCGTTTGACACCCATATTGAACGCATACATCAAGGTTTTATGAGAACCACATTTTGACCGATAACACATTTAGCGATAAATATATCGAAATATGGATTAGTTCAGATGAAAGCTGTGGGCTTGCCCTTCCGTTTGACACCCACAATGAACGCATATATCAAGATTTTACAGGAACCACATTTCGACCGATAACTCAGTTGTCGATAAATATATCGAAATAAAGCAAAATCCAAAGGAAAGCTGTGGCCTTGCCCTTTCGTTTAACACCCATATTGAACGCATACGTCAAGGTCTTATGAGAACCAAATTTTGACCGATAACACATTTATCGATAAATATATCGAAATATGGATTAGTTCAGATGAAAGCTGTGGCCTTGCCCTTCCGTTTGACACGCATAATGAACGCATATATCAAGATTTTACGGGAACCACATTTTGACCGATAACGCAGTTATCGATAAATATATCGAAATATAGCAAAATCCAAAGGAAAGCTGTGGCCTTGCCCTTTCGTTTGACACCCATATTGAACGCATACATCAAGGTTTTATGAGAACCACATTTTGACCGAGAACACATTTATCGATAAATATATCGAAATATGGATTAGTTCAGATGAAAGCTGTGGCCTTGCCCTTTCGTTTGACACCCATATTGAACGCATATATCAAGGTTTTATGAGAACCACATTTTGACCGATAGCACATTTATCGATAAATATATCGCAATACGGATTAGTTCAAATGAAAGCTGTGGCCTTGCCCTTTCGTTTTCCACCCATATTGAACGCATATATCAAGGTTTTATTGGAACCACATATTGCCCGATAACTCAGTTACCGATAAATATATCGAAATATAGCAAAGTCCAAAGGAAAGCTGTGGCCTTGCCCTTTCGTTTGACACCCATATTGAACGCATACATCAAGGTTTTATGAGAACCACATTTTGACCGATAACACATTTAGCGATAAATATATCGAAATATGGATTAGTTCAGATGAAAGCTGTGGGCTTGCCCTTCCGTTTGACACCCACAATGAACGCATATATCAAGATTTTACAGGAACCACATTTCGACCGATAACTCAGTTGTCGATAAATATATCGAAATAAAGCAAAATCCAAAGGAAAGCTGTGGCCTTGCCCTTTCGTTTAACACCCATATTGAACGCATACGTCAAGGTCTTATGAGAACCACATTTTGACCGATAGCACATTTATCGATAAATATATCGCAATACGGATTACTTCAAATGAAAGCTGTGGCCTTGCCCTTTCGTTTTCCACCCATATTGAACGCATATATCAAGGTTTTATTGGAACCACATATTGCCCGATAACTCAGTTACCGATAAATATATCGAAATATAGCAAAGTCCAAAGGAAAGCTGTGGCCTTGCCCTTTCGTTTGACACCCATATTGAACGCATACATCAAGGTTTTATGAGAACCACATTTTGACCGATAACACATTTATCGATAAATATATCGCAATACGGATTAGTTCAAAAGAAAGCTGTGGCCTTGCCCTTTCGTTTGACACCCATATTGAACGCATACATCAAGGTTTTATGAGAACCACATTTTGACCGATAACACATTTATCGATAAATATATCGCAATACGGATTAGTTCAAATGAAAGCTGTGGCCTTGCCCTTTCGTTTGACACCCATATTGAACGCATACATCAAGGTTTTATGAGAACCACATTTTGACCGATAACACATTTATCGATAAATATATCGCAATACGGATTAGTTCAAATGAAAGCTGTGGCCTTGCCCTTTCGTTTGACACCCATATTGAACGCATACATCAAGGTTTTATGAGAACCACATTTTGACCGATAACTCATTTATCGATAAATATATCGCAATACGGATTAGTTCAAATGAAAGCTGTGGCCTTGCCCTTTCGTTTGACACCCATATTGAACGCATACATCAAGGTTTTATGAGAACCACATTTTGACCGATAGCACATTTATCGATAAATATATCGCAATACGGATTACTTCAAATGAAAGCTGTGGCCTTGCCCTTTCGTTTTCCACCCATATTGAACGCATATATCAAGGTTTTATTGGAACCACATATTGCCCGATAACTCAGTTACCGATAAATATATCGAAATATAGCAAAGTCCAAAGGAAAGCTGTGGCCTTGCCCTTTCGTTTGACACCCATATTGAACGCATACATCAAGGTTTTATGAGAACCACATTTTGACCGATAACACATTTATCGATAAATATATCGCAATACGGATTAGTTCAAAAGAAAGCTGTGGCCTTGCCCTTTCGTTTGACACCCATATTGAACGCATACATCAAGGTTTTATGAGAACCACATTTTGACCGATAACTCATTTATCGATAAATATATCGCAATACGGATTAGTTCAAATGAAAGCTGTGGCCTTGCCCTTTCGTTTGACACCCATATTGAACGCATACATCAAGGTTTTATGAGAACCACATTTTGACCGATAGCACATTTATCGATAAATATATCAAAATATGGAGTAGTTCAGATGAAAGCTGTGGCCTTGCCCTTTCGTTTGACACCCATATTGAACGCATATATCAAGGTTTTATGAGAACCACATTTTGACCGATAGCACATTTATCGATAAATATATCGCAATACGGATTAGTTCAAATGAAAGCTGTGGCCTTGCCCTTTCGTTTTCCACCCATATTGAACGCATATATCAAGGTTTTATTGGAACCACATATTGCCCGATAACTCAGTTACCGATAAATATATCGAAATATAGCAAAGTCCAAAGGAAAGCTGTGGCCTTGCCCTTTCGTTTGACACCCATATTGAACGCATACATCAAGGTTTTATGAGAACCACATTTTGACCGATAACACATTTATCGATAAATATATCGCAATACGGATTAGTTCAAAAGAAAGCTGTGGCCTTGCCCTTTCGTTTGACACCCATATTGAACGCATACATCAAGGTTTTATGAGAACCACATTTTGACCGATAACTCATTTATCGATAAATATATCGCAATACGGATTAGTTCAAATGAAAGCTGTGGCCTTGCCCTTTCGTTTGACACCCATATTGAACGCATACATCAAGGTTTTATGAGAACCACATTTTGACCGATAGCACATTTATCGATAAATATATCAAAATATGGAGTAGTTCAGATGAAAGCTGTGGCCTTGCCCTTTCGTTTGACACCCATATTGAACGCATATATCAAGGTTTTATGAGAACCACATTTTGACCGATAGCACATTTATCGATAAATATATCGCAATACGGATTAGTTCAAATGAAAGCTGTGGCCTTGCCCTTTCGTTTTCCACCCATATTGAACGCATATATCAAGGTTTTATTGGAACCACATATTGCCCGATAACTCAGTTACCGATAAATATATCGAAATATAGCAAAGTCCAAAGGAAAGCTGTGGCCTTGCCCTTTCGTTTGACACCCATATTGAACGCATACATCAAGGTTTTATGAGAACCACATTTTGACCGATAACACATTTAGCGATAAATATATCGAAATATGGATTAGTTCAGATGAAAGCTGTGGGCTTGCCCTTCCGTTTGACACCCACAATGAACGCATATATCAAGATTTTACAGGAACCACATTTCGACCGATAACTCAGTTGTCGATAAATATATCGAAATAAAGCAAAATCCAAAGGAAAGCTGTGGCCTTGCCCTTTCGTTTAACACCCATATTGAACGCATACGTCAAGGTCTTATGAGAACCACATTTTGACCGATAGCACATTTATCGATAAATATATCGCAATACGGATTACTTCAAATGAAAGCTGTGGCCTTGCCCTTTCGTTTTCCACCCATATTGAACGCATATATCAAGGTTTTATTGGAACCACATATTGCCCGATAACTCAGTTACCGATAAATATATCGAAATATAGCAAAGTCCAAAGGAAAGCTGTGGCCTTGCCCTTTCGTTTGACACCCATATTGAACGCATACATCAAGGTTTTATGAGAACCACATTTTGACCGATAACACATTTATCGATAAATATATCGCAATACGGATTAGTTCAAAAGAAAGCTGTGGCCTTGCCCTTTCGTTTGACACCCATATTGAACGCATACATCAAGGTTTTATGAGAACCACATTTTGACCGATAACACATTTATCGATAAATATATCGCAATACGGATTAGTTCAAATGAAAGCTGTGGCCTTGCCCTTTCGTTTGACACCCATATTGAACGCATATATCAAGGTTTTATTGGAACCACATATTGCCCGATAACTCAGTTACCGATAAATATATCGAAATATAGCAAAGTCCAAAGGAAAGCTGTGGCCTTGCCCTTTCGTTTGACACCCATATTGAACGCATACATCAAGGTTTTATGAGAACCACATTTTGACCGATAACACATTTATCGATAAATATATCGAAATATGGATTAGTTCAGATGAAAGCTGTGGCCTTGCCCTTTCGTTTGACACCCATATTGAACGCATATATCAAGGTTTTATGAGAACCACATTTTGACCGATAGCACATTTATCGATAAATATATCGCAATACGGATTAGTTCAAATGAAAGCTGTGGCCTTGCCCTTTCGTTTTCCACCCATATTGAACGCATATATCAAGGTTTTATTGGAACCACATATTGCCCGATAACTCAGTTACCGATAAATATATCGAAATATAGCAAAGTCCAAAGGAAAGCTGTGGCCTTGCCCTTTCGTTTGACACCCATATTGAACGCATACATCAAGGTTTTATGAGAACCACATTTTGACCGATAACACATTTAGCGATAAATATATCGAAATATGGATTAGTTCAGATGAAAGCTGTGGGCTTGCCCTTCCGTTTGACACCCACAATGAACGCATATATCAAGATTTTACAGGAACCACATTTCGACCGATAACTCAGTTGTCGATAAATATATCGAAATAAAGCAAAATCCAAAGGAAAGCTGTGGCCTTGCCCTTTCGTTTAACACCCATATTGAACGCATACGTCAAGGTCTTATGAGAACCACATTTTGACCGATAGCACATTTATCGATAAATATATCGCAATACGGATTACTTCAAATGAAAGCTGTGGCCTTGCCCTTTCGTTTTCCACCCATATTGAACGCATATATCAAGGTTTTATTGGAACCACATATTGACCGATAACTCAGTTACCGATAAATATATCGAAATATAGCAAAGTCCAAAGGAAAGCTGTGGCCTTGCCCTTTCGTTTGACACCCATATTGAACGCATACATCAAGGTTTTATGAGAACCACATTTTGACCGATAACACATTTATCGATAAATATATCGCAATACGGATTAGTTCAAAAGAAAGCTGTGGCCTTGCCCTTTCGTTTGACACCCATATTGAACGCATACATCAAGGTTTTATGAGAACCACATTTTGACCGATAACACATTTATCGATAAATATATCGCAATACGGATTAGTTCAAATGAAAGCTGTGGCCTTGCCCTTTCGTTTGACACCCATATTGAACGCATACATCAAGGTTTTATGAGAACCACATTTTGACCGATAACACATTTATCGATAAATATATCGCAATACGGATTAGTTCAAATGAAAGCTGTGGCCTTGCCCTTTCGTTTGACACCCATATTGAACGCATACATCAAGGTTTTATGAGAACCACATTTTGACCGATAACTCATTTATCGATAAATATATCGCAATACGGATTAGTTCAAATGAAAGCTGTGGCCTTGCCCTTTCGTTTGACACCCATATTGAACGCATACATCAAGGTTTTATGAGAACCACATTTTGACCGATAGCACATTTATCGATAAATATATCGCAATACGGATTACTTCAAATGAAAGCTGTGGCCTTGCCCTTTCGTTTTCCACCCATATTGAACGCATATATCAAGGTTTTATTGGAACCACATATTGCCCGATAACTCAGTTACCGATAAATATATCGAAATATAGCAAAGTCCAAAGGAAAGCTGTGGCCTTGCCCTTTCGTTTGACACCCATATTGAACGCATACATCAAGGTTTTATGAGAACCACATTTTGACCGATAACACATTTATCGATAAATATATCGCAATACGGATTAGTTCAAAAGAAAGCTGTGGCCTTGCCCTTTCGTTTGACACCCATATTGAACGCATACATCAAGGTTTTATGAGAACCACATTTTGACCGATAACTCATTTATCGATAAATATATCGCAATACGGATTAGTTCAAATGAAAGCTGTGGCCTTGCCCTTTCGTTTGACACCCATATTGAACGCATACATCAAGGTTTTATGAGAACCACATTTTGACCGATAGCACATTTATCGATAAATATATCAAAATATGGAGTAGTTCAGATGAAAGCTGTGGCCTTGCCCTTTCGTTTGACACCCATATTGAACGCATATATCAAGGTTTTATGAGAACCACATTTTGACCGATAGCACATTTATCGATAAATATATCGCAATACGGATTAGTTCAAATGAAAGCTGTGGCCTTGCCCTTTCGTTTTCCACCCATATTGAACGCATATATCAAGGTTTTATTGGAACCACATATTGCCCGATAACTCAGTTACCGATAAATATATCGAAATATAGCAAAGTCCAAAGGAAAGCTGTGGCCTTGCCCTTTCGTTTGACACCCATATTGAACGCATACATCAAGGTTTTATGAGAACCACATTTTGACCGATAACACATTTATCGATAAATATATCGCAATACGGATTAGTTCAAAAGAAAGCTGTGGCCTTGCCCTTTCGTTTGACACCCATATTGAACGCATACATCAAGGTTTTATGAGAACCACATATTTATCGATAACTCATTTATCGATAAATATATCGCAATACGGATTAGTTCAAATGAAAGCTGTGGCCTTGCCCTTTCGTTTGACACCCATATTGAACGCATACATCAAGGTTTTATGAGAACCACATTTTGACCGATAGCACATTTATCGATAAATATATCAAAATATGGAGTAGTTCAGATGAAAGCTGTGGCCTTGCCCTTTCGTTTGACACCCATATTGAACGCATATATCAAGGTTTTATGAGAACCACATTTTGACCGATAGCACATTTATCGATAAATATATCGCAATACGGATTAGTTCAAATGAAAGCTGTGGCCTTGCCCTTTCGTTTTCCACCCATATTGAACGCATATATCAAGGTTTTATTGGAACCACATATTGCCCGATAACTCAGTTACCGATAAATATATCGAAATATAGCAAAGTCCAAAGGAAAGCTGTGGCCTTGCCCTTTCGTTTGACACCCATATTGAACGCATACATCAAGGTTTTATGAGAACCACATTTTGACCGATAACTCATTTATCGATAAATATATCGCAATACGGATTAGTTCAAATGAAAGCTGTGGCCTTGCCCTTTCGTTTGACACCCATATTGAACGCATACATCAAGGTTTTATGAGAACCACATTTTGACCGATAGCACATTTATCGATAAATATATCAAAATATGGAGTAGTTCAGATGAAAGCTGTGGCCTTGCCCTTTCGTTTGACACCCATATTGAACGCATACATCAAGGTTTTATGAGAACCACATTTTGACCGATAACTCATTTATCGATAAATATATCGCAATACGGATTAGTTCAAATGAAAGCTGTGGCCTTGCCCTTTCGTTTGACACCCATATTGAACGCATACATCAAGGTTTTATGAGAACCACATTTTGACCGATAACACATTTATCGATAAATATATCGCAATACGGATTAGTTCAAATGAAAGCTGTGGCCTTGCCCTTTCGTTTGACACCCATATTGAACGCATACATCAAGGTTTTATGAGAACCACATTTTGACCGATAGCACATTTATCGATAAATATATCAAAATATGGAGTAGTTCAGATGAAAGCTGTGGCCTTGCCCTTTCGTTTGACACCCATATTGAACGCATACATCAAGGTTTTATGAGAACCACATTTTGACCGATAACACATTTAGCGATAAATATATCGAAATATGGATTAGTTCAGATGAAAGCTGTGGCCTTGCCCTTCCGTTTGACACCCACAATGAACGCATATATCAAGATTTTACAGGAACCACATGTCGACCGATAACTCAGTTGTCGATAAATATATCGAAATAAAGCAAAATCCAAAGGAAAGCTGTGGCCTTGCCCTTTCGTTTAACACCCATATTGAACGCATACGTCAAGGTCTTATGAGAACCACATTTTGACCGATAACACATTTATCGATAAATATATCGAAATATGGATTAGTTCAGATGAAAGCTGTGGCCTTGCCCTTCCGTTTCACACGCATAATGAACGCATATATCAAGATTTTACGGGAACCACATTTTGACCGATAACGCAGTTATCGATAAATATATCGAAATATAGCAAAATCCAAAGGAAAGCTGTGGCCTTGCCCTTTCGTTTGACACCCATATTGAACGCATACATCAAGGTTTTATGAGAACCACATTTTGACCGAGAACACATTTATCGATAAATATATCGAAATATGGATTAGTTCAGATGAAAGCTGTGGCCTTGCCCTTTCGTTTGACACCCATATTGAACGCATAGATCAAGGTTTTATGAGAACCACATTTTGACCGATAACTCATTTATCGATAAATATATCGAAATATGGATTAGTTCAGACGAAAGCTGTGGCCTTGCCCTTCCGTTTGACACCCATAATGAACGCATGTATCAAGATTTTACGGGACCCACATTTTGACCGATAACTCAGTTATCGATAAATATATCGAAATATAGCAAAATCCAAAGGAAAGCTGTGGCCTTGTCCTTTCGTTTGACACCCATATTGAACGCATACATCAAGGTTTTATGAGAACCACATTTTGACCGATAACACATTTATCGATAAATATATCGCAATACGGATTAGTTCAAATGAAAGCTGTGGCCTTGCCCTTTCGTTTGACACCCATATTGAACGCATACATCAAGGTTTTATGAGAACCACATTTTGACCGATAACTCATTTATCGATAAATATATCGAAATATGCATAAGTTCAAATTAAAGCTGTGTCCCTGCCCTTTCGTTGGACACCTATATTGAACGCATACATCAAGGTTTTATTAAAACCACATTTTGACCGATAACACATTTATCGATAAATATATCGAAATATGCATAAGTTCAAATTAAAGCTGTGGCCTTGCCCTTTCGTTTGACACCCATATTGAACGCATAGATCAAGGTTTTATGAGAACCACATTTTGACCGATAACTCATTTATCGATAAATATATCGAAATATGGATTAGTTCAGACGAAAGCTGTGGCCTTGCCCTTCCGTTTGACACCCATAATGAACGCATGTATCAAGATTTTACGGGACCCACATTTTGACCGATAACTCAGTTATCGATAAATATATCGAAATATAGCAAAATCCAAAGGAAAGCTGTGGCCTTGTCCTTTCGTTTGACACCCATATTGAACGCATACATCAAGGTTTTATGAGAACCACATTTTGACCGATAACACATTTATCGATAAATATATCGCAATACGGATTAGTTCAAATGAAAGCTGTGGCCTTTCCCTTTCGTTTGACACCCATATTGAACGCAGACATCAAGGTTTTATGAGAACCACATTTTGACCGATAACACATTTATCGATAAATATATCGCAATACGGATTAGTTCAAATGAAAGCTGTGGCCTTGCCCTTTCGTTTGACACCCATATTGAACGCATACATCAAGGTTTTATGAGAACCACATTTTGACCGATAACTCATTTATCGATAAATATATCGAAATATGCATAAGTTCAAATTAAAGCTGTGTCCCTGCCCTTTCGTTGGACACCTATATTGAACGCATACATCAAGGTTTTATTAAAACCACATTTTGACCGATAACACATTTATCGATAAATATATCGATATATCGAAAAGTTCAAATGCAAGCTGTGGTCATGTCCTTTCGTTTGACACCCATATTGAACGCATACATCAAGGTTTTATGAGAACCACATTTTGCCCGATAGCACATTTATCGATAAATATATCGAAATATGGATTAGTTCAGATGAAAGCTGTGGCCTTGTCCTTCCGTTTGACACCCATAATGAACGCATATATCAAGGTTTTATGGGAACCACATTTTGACCGTTTACTCAGTTATCGATAAATATATCGAAACATGCATCAGTTCCAATGAAAACTGTGGCCTTGCCCTTTCGTTTGACACCCATATTGAACGCATACATCAAGGTTTTATTGGAACCACGTTTTGACCGATAACACATTTATCGATAATAATGTCGATATATCGAAAAGTTCAAATGCAAGCTGTGGCCATGTCCTTTCGTTTGACACCCATATTGAACGCATACATAAAGGTTTTATGAGAACCACATTTTGACCGATAACACATTAATCGATAAATATATCGAAATATGGATTAGTTCAGATGAAACTTATGGCCTTGCCCTTTCGTTTGATACCGACAGGGCATGCAACGTTAAAGGTTTTATGGGAACCATATTTTCACCGATAACTCATTTATCGATAAATATATCAAAATATGCATCAGTTCAAATGAAAGGTGTGGCCTTGCCCTTTCGTTTGACACCCATATTGAACGCATACATCAAGGTTTTATTGTAACCACGTTTTGCCCGATAACACATTTATCGATAAATATGTCGATATATCGAAAAGTTCAAATGCAAGCTGTGGCCATGTCCTTTCGTTTGACACCCATATTGAACGCATACATCAAGGTTTTATGGGAACCACATTTTGACCGATAACACATTTATCGATAAATATATCGAAATATGGATTAGTTCAGATGAAAGCTGTGGCCTTGGCCTTTCGTTTGACACCCATATTGAACGCATATATCAAGTTTTTATGAGAACCACATTTTGACCGATAACACATTTATCGATAAATATATCGAAATATGGATTAGTTCAGATGAAAGCTGTGGCCTTGCCCTTCCGTTTGACACGCATAATGAACGCATATATCAAGATTTTACGGGAACCACATTTTGACCGATAACTCAGTTATCGATAAATATATCGAAATATAGCAAAATCCAAAGGAAAGCTGTGGCCTTGCCCTTTCGTTTGACACCCATATTGAACGCATACATCAAGGTTTTATGAGAACCACATTTTGACCGACAACACATTTATCGATAAATATATCGAAATATGGATTAGTTCAGATGAAAGCTGTGGCCTTGCCCTTTCGTTTGTCACCCATATTGAACTCATATATCAAGATTTTATGAGAACCACATTTTGACCGATAACACATTTATCGATAAATATATTGAAATATGGATTAGTTCAGATGAAAGCTGTGGCCTTGCCCTTCCGTTTGACACGCATAATGAACGCATATATCAAGATTTTACGGGAACCACATTTTGACCGATAACTCAGTTATCGATAAATATATCGAAATGTAGCAAAATCCAAAGGAAAGCTGTGGCCTTGCCCTTTCGTTTGACACCCCTATTGAACGCATACATCAAGGTTTTATGAGAACCACATTTTGACCGAGAACACATTTATCGATAAATATATCGAAACATGGATTAGTTCAGATGAAAGCTGTGGCCTTGCCCTTTCGTTTGACACCCATATTGAACGCATACATCAAGGTTTTATGAGAACCACATTTTGACCGATAACACATTTATCGATAAATATATCGAAACATGGATTAGTTCAGATGAAAGCTGTGGCCTTGCCCTTCCGTTTGACACGCATAATGAACGCATATATCAAGATTTTACGGGAACCACATTTTGACCGATAACTCAGTTATCGATAAATATATCGAAATATAGCAAAATCCAAAGGAAAGCTGTGGCCTTGCCCTTTCGTTTGACACCCATATTGAACGCATACATCAAGGTTTTATGAGAACCACATTTTGACCGAGAACACATTTATCGATAAATATATCGAAATATGGATTAGTTCAGATGAAAGCTGTGGCCTTGCCCTTTCGTTTGACACCCATATTGAACGCATACATCAAGGTTTTATGAGAACCACATTTTGACCGATAACACATTTATCGATAA
Source organism: Merzomyia westermanni (assembly GCA_949987695.1). Lineage (NCBI taxonomy): Eukaryota > Metazoa > Arthropoda > Insecta > Diptera > Tephritidae > Merzomyia > Merzomyia westermanni. The sequence goes on along the minus strand of OX465292.1, from coordinate 134,347,523 downwards.
ATATATCGAAACATGGATTAGTTCAGATGAAAGCTGTGGCCTTGCCCTTCCGTTTGACACGCATAATGAACGCATATATCAAGATTTTACGGGACCCACATTTTGACCGATAACTCAGTTATCGATAAATATATCGAAATATAGCAAAATCCAAAGGAAAGCTGTGGCCTTGCCCTTTCGTTTGACACCCATATTGAACGCATACATCAAGGTTTTATGAGAACCACATTTTGACCGATAACTCATTTATCGATAAATATATCAAAATATGCATCAGTTCAAATGAAAGATGTGGCCTTGATCTTTCGTTTGACACCCATATTGAACGCATACATCAAGGTTTTATGAGAACCACATTTTGACCGATAACACATTTATCGATAAATATATCGAAACATGGATTAGTTCAGATGAAAGCTGTGGCCTTGCCCTTCCGTTTGACACGCATAATGAACGCATATATCAAGATTTTACGGGACCCACATTTTGACCGATAACTCAGTTATCGATAAATATATCGAAATATAGCAAAATCCAAAGGAAAGCTGTGGCCTTGCCCTTTCGTTTGACACCCATATTGAACGCATACATCAAGGTTTTATAAGAACCACATTTTGACCGATAGCACATTTATCGATAAATATATCGCAATACGGATTAGTTCCAATGAAAGCTGTGGCCTTGCCCTATCGTTTGCAACCCATATTGAACGCATATATCAAGGTTTTATTGGAACCACATATTGCCCGATAACTCAGTTATCGATAAATATATCGAAATATAGCAAAGTCCAAAGGAAAGCTGTGGCCTTGCCCTTTCGTTTGACACCCATATTGAACGCATACATCAAGGTTTTATGAGAACCACATTTTGACCGATAACTCATTTATCGATAAATATATCGAAATATGCATCAGTTCAAATGAAAGATGTGGCCTTGCCCTTTCGTTTGACACCCATATTGAACGCATACATCAAGGTTTTATGAGAACCACATTTTGACCGATAACTCATTTATCGATAAGTATATCGAAATATGCATCAGTTCAAATGAAAGCTGTGGCCTTGCCCTTTCGTTTGACACCCATATTGAACGCATACATAAAGGTTTTATTAGAACCACATTTTGACCGATAACACATTTATCGATAAATATATCGATATATAGCAAAGTCCAAAGGAAAGCTGTGGCCTTGCCCTTTCGTTTGACACCCAAATTGAAAGCATACATCAAGGTTTTATGAGAACCACATTTTGACCGATAGCACATTTATCGATAAATATATCGCAATACGGATTAGTTCAAATGAAAGCTGTGGCCTTGGCCTTTCGTTTGCCACCCATATTGAACGCATATATCAAGGTTTTATTGGAACCACATATTGCCCGATAACTCAGTTATCGATAAATATATCGAAATATAGCAAAGTCCAAAGAAAAGCTCTGGCCTTGCCCTTTCGTTTGACACCCATATTGAACACATACATCAAGGTTTTATGAGAACCATATTTTGACCGATAACTCATTTATCGATAAATATATCGAAATATGCATCAGTTCAAATGAAAGCTGTGTCCTTGCCCTTTCGTTTGACACCCATATTGAACGCATACATCAAGGTTTTATTAGAACCACATTTTGACCGATAACAAATTTATCGATAAATATATCGATATATCGAAAAGTTCAAATGCAAGCTGTGGCCATGTCCTTTCGTTTGACACCCATATTGAACGCATACATCAAGGTTTTATGAGAACCACATTTTGCCCGATAGCACATTTATCGATAAATATATCGAAATATGGATTAGTTCAGATGAAAGCTGTGGCCTTGCCCTTTCGTTTGACACCCATAATGAACGCATATATCAAGGTTTTATGGGAACCGCATTTTGACCGTTTACTCAGTTATCGATAAATATATCGAAACATGCATCAGTTCCAATGAAAACTGTGGCCTTGCCCTTTCGTTTGACACCCATATTGAACGCATACATCAAGGTTTTATGAGAACCACATTTTGCCCGATAGCACATTTATCGATAAATATATCGAAATATGGATTAGTTCAGATGAAAGCTGTGGCCTTGCCCTTTCGTTTGACACCCATAATGAACTCATATATCAAGGTTTTATGGGAACCGCAGTTTGACCGTTTACTCAGTTATCGATAAATATATCGAAACATGCATCAGTTACAATGAAAACTGTGGCCTTGCCCTTTCGTTTGACACCCATATTGAACGCATACATCAAGGTTTTATGAGAGCCACATTTTGACCGATAACTCATTTATCGATAAATATATCAAAATATGCATCAGTTCAAATGAAAGATGTGGCCTTGATCTTTCGTTTGACACCCATATTGAACGCATACATCAAGGTTTTATAAGAACCACATTTTGACCGATAGCACATTTATCGATAAATATATCGCAATACGGATTAGTTCCAATGAAAGCTGTGGCCTTGCCCTATCGTTTGCAACCCATATTGAACGCATACATCAAGGTTTTATTGGAACCACATATTGCCCGATAACTCAGTTATCGATAAATATATCGAAATATAGCAAAGTCCAAAGGAAAGCTGTGGCCTTGCCCTTTCGTTTGACACCCATATTGAACGCATACATCAAGGTTTTATGAGAACCACATTTTGACCGATAACTCATTTATCGATAAATATATCGAAATATGCATCAGTTCAAATGAAAGATGTGGCCTTGCCCTTTCGTTTGACACCCATATTGAGCGCATACATCAAGGTTTTTTAAGAACCACATTTTGACCGATAACTCATTTATCGATAAGTATATCGAAATATGCATCAGTTCAAATGAAAGCTGTGGCCTTGCCCTTTCGTTTGACACCCATATTGAACGCATACATCAAGGTTTTATTAGAACCACATTTTGACCGATAACACATTTATCGATAAATATATCGATATATAGCAAAGTCCAAAGGAAAGCTGTGGCCTTGCCCTTTCGTTTGACACCCAAATTGAACGCATACATCAAGGTTTTATGAGAACCACATTTTGACCGATAGTACATTTATCGATAAATATATCGCAATACGGATTAGTTCAAATGAAAGCTGTGGCCTTGCCCTTTCGTTTGACACCCAAATTGAACGCATACATCAAGGTTTTATTGGAACCACATATTGCCCGATAACTCAGTTATCGATAAATATATCGAAATATAGCAAAGTCCAAAGGAAGGCTGTGGCCTTGCCCTTTCGTTTGACACCCATATTGAACACATACATCAAGGTTTTATTAGAACCACATTTTGACCGATAACAAATTTATCGATAAATATATCGATATATCGAAAAGTTCAGATGCAAGCTGTGGCCATGTCCTTTCGTTTGACACCCATATTGAACGCATACATCAAGGTTTTATGAGAACCACATTTTGCCCGATAGCACATTTATCGACAAATATATCGAAATATGGATTAGTTCAGATAAAGCTGTGGCCTTGCCCTTTCGTTTGACACCCATATTGAACGCATACATAAAGGTTTTATGAGAACCACATTTTGACCGATAACACATTAATCGATAAATATATCGAAATATGGATTAGTTCAGATGAAACTTATGGCCTTGCCCTTTCGTTTGATACCGACAGGGCATGCAACGTTAAAGGTTTTATGGGAACCATATTTTCACCGATAACTCATTTATCGATAAATATATCAAAATATGCATCAGTTCAAATGAAAGCTGTGGCCTTGCCCTTTCGTTCGACACCCATATTGAACGCATACATCAAGGTTTTATGGGAACCACATTTTGACCGATAACTCATTTATCGATAAATATATCGAAATATGCATCAGTTCCAACGAAAACTGTGGCCTTGCCCTTTCGTTTGATACCGACAGGGCATGCAACGTTAAAGGTTTTATGGGAACCATATTTTCACCGATAACTCATTTATCGATAAATATATCAAAATATGCATCAGTTCAAATGAAAGCTGTGGCCTTGCCCATTCGTTCGACACCCATATTGAACGCATACATCAAGGTTTTATTAGAACCACATTTTGACCGATAACACATTTATCGATAAATATATCGATATATCGAAAAGTTCAAATGCAAGCTGTGGCCATGTCCTTTCGTTTGACACCCATATTGAACGCATACATCAAGGTTTTATGAGAACCACATTTTGACCGATAGCACATTTATCGATAAATATATCGCAATACGGATTAGTTCAAATGAAAGCTGTGGCCTTGCCCTTTCGTTTGCCACCCATATTGAACGCATATATCAAGGTTTTATTGGAACCACATATTGCCCGATAACTCAGTTATCGATAAATATATCGAAATATGCATCAGTTCAAATGCAAGCTGTGGCCATGTCCTTTCGTTTGACACCCATATTGAACGCATACATCAAGGTTTTATGAGAACCACATTTTGACCGATAGCACATTTATCGATAAATATATCGCAATACGGATTAGTTCAAATGAAAGCTGTGGCCTTGCCCTTTCGTTTGACACCCATATTGAACGCATACATAAAGGTTTTATGAGAACCACATTTTGACCGATAACACATTAATCGATAAATAGATCGAAATATGGATTAGTTCAGATGAAACTTATGGCCTTGCCCTTTCGTTTGATACCGACAGGGCATGCAACGTTAAAGGTTTTATGGGAACCATATTTTCACCGATAACTCATTTATCGATAAACATATCAAAATATGCATCAGTTCAAATGAAAGCTGTGGCCTTGCCCTTTCGTTCGACACCCATATTGAACGCATACATCAAGGTTTTATGGGAACCACATTTTGACCGATAACTCATTTATCGATAAATATATCGAAATATGCATCAGTTCCAACGAAAACTGTGGCCTTGCACTTTCGTTTGACACCCATATTGAATGCATACATCAAGGTTTTATTGGAACCACATTTTGACCGATAACACATTTACCGATAAATATATCGATATATCGAAAAGCTCAAATGCAAGCTGTGGCCATGTCCTTTCGTTTGACACCCATATTGAACGCATACATAAAGGTTTTATGAGAACCACATTTTGACCGATAACACATTTATCGATAAATATATCGAAATATGGATTAGTTCAGATGAAAGCTGTGGCCTTGCCCTTCCGTTTGACACCCATAATGAACGCATTTATCAAAGTTTTACGGGAACCACATTTTGACCCATACCTCAGTTATCGATAAATATATCGAAATATGGATTAGTTCAGATGAAAGCTGTGGCCTTGCCCTTCCGTTTGACACCCATAATGAACGCATATATCAAGGTTTTACGGAAACCACATTTTGACCGATAACTCAGTTATCGATAAATATATCGAAATATAGCAAAGTCCAAAGGAAAGATGTGGCCTTGCCCTTTCGTTTGACACCCATATTGAAGGTTTTATTGGAACCACATTTTGACCGATAACTCAGTTATCGATAAATATATCGAAATATAGCAAAGTCCAAAGGAAAGCTGTGGCCTTGCCCTTTCGTTTGACACCCATATTGAACGCACACATCAAGGTTTTATGAGAACCACATTTTGACCGATAACACATTTATCGATAAATATATCGCAATACGGATTAGTTCAAATGAAAGCTGTGGCCTTGCCCTTTCGTTTGACACCCATATTGAACGCATACATCAAGGTTTTATGAGAACCGCATTTTGACCGATAACACATTTATCGATAAATATATCGCAATACGGATTAGTTCAAATGAAAGCTGTGGCCTTGCCCTTTCGTTTGCCACCCATATTGAAGGTTTTATTGGAACCACATTTTGACCGATAACTCAGTTATCGATAAATATATCGAAATATAGCAAAGTCCAAATGAAAGCTGTGGCCTTGCCCTTTCGTTTGAAACCCATATTGAACGCATACATCAAGGTTTTATGAGAACCACATTTTGACCGATAACTCATTTATCGATAAGTATATCGAAATATGCATCAGTTCAAATGAAAGCTGTGGCCTTGCCCTTTCGTTTGACACCCATAATGAACGCATTTATCAAAGTTTTACGGGAACCACATTTTGACCCATAACTCAGTTATCGATAAATATATCGAAATGTAGCAAACGCGACGTCGCGAGCGGACGTGTTTTTTAAGCGCTTTAATTGCAAACGCTTTCCAATTTTAATTGTCTTATAAATGTGTTAAAGACGTTTCATTTGTTATCTGTGTTTTTGTCATCTTTTAATATTTGATTAAACATGCCTTGTTTTTGTGGCCATAGGGTTGATCGCGCCCAGGCGTCAGTGCAATGTGATAAATGTAGAGAAATTTATCATTATAGCTGTGTTGTTGGTAGTTTGCCTGGCGACCCAAAGTACTTAAATAATATATACATTTGTGGTTTGTGTGCTCCCGAAGAGCAAGATGAGCTTAACTCGTCGCTACAAAACCAACAAGCCAAACAAGTGCAATTGCCTAATAACGTTAATCTTGCTGAGTTGAAAATAATCTACTCTCAACTTCTTTCTGCTATGTCTGTTGTGCACGAAGATAATGAGAGCCTACGACAAAAAATTGACTCTCTTCAAGCTGAGGTTCGCGATTTGCATTGTAAGCACAATTCTGTATTGTCTCACTTACTCGCAAAAATTGATAACTTGTGCATTGAAAATAAAAACATCGCTTGTTCTTGCGCTATTGGCTCTGTCGACGGCGCTGCTACTGCTAATATCATATCAGCTGAGGGGGTGCATCCAACTTTGTTAGTTCTGCCTAATGCTGATGCGGATACTAACATGTCTACTGCAACGCCAACCCGCGCCGCTGCTTCGCAACTTACTTTGCCTACTTCGGTTTCTGCTGCCAAAACCTCAACAGCGACGCCAATTCCCACTGCTGCAGCGCACCAAACTTTGCCTATGGTGGTTGCTGTTGACAAATTTCCTGCAGCTGATGATAACCAAAATGAGTGGAAAACAGTGAATAGTAAAAGAGCACGCAGAAGGGGGAAAAGAAATAATAACAAACAAACTGACATTGACTGCGCTTCTAACGATGTTAACGCAGAAGCAAATATAAGTCCATTGCCGGTGTGTGCTAATGATGTGGCGAATGTTAACATTAACCCCATTAGTGCTGACCAAAATAATTCGCGGGTACTAACGCAACCATTAGTTGTTGGGTCGGGTATTAATGGTAATCTAAGCGCTTTTTCGAGGAGGAAGTGGCTGCATCTCTCGTCATTCTCTGCATCAGTTACAGCAGATAAATTGAAGTCGCATATATCGCAAAACACTGGTATTGATGTAAACTCTATAATTTGTATTCCTTTGATAAGGAATGGCACGGACACTAAATCCCTCCGTTTTGTCAACTTTAAGCTGGGTGTTGAGGCCAGTTCTCTTTCAAAGTTATTGGTGCCCGAATTATGGCCGAAGAATATAGTTGTGCGTCCATTTAATTTCCGTTCAAAAAACTTCGAGGTCCAACCGATGTCCAACGACAATCGGTTGGGTCAGTTGGTATACTGAGCGGCCTTAAAATTTATATGCAAAACATGGCTGGAATTAGAACGAAATCCCAGCTTTTGCGGCTTTTCACTTCACATCAAGAGTATGATGACTTTGTTATCGTCGAGACATGGCTAAATGACAGCTTTTTTAGCGTAGAGTTCTTCGATCCGATGTTGTATAGCGTCTTTCGCAAGGATAGGGATGCTAACCTCACTGGATGTGCTAGAGGTGGTGGAGTTCTCATCGCAGTGCATTGCAAACATAACGCGTCTGAGGTTGCACTTTCCAATAATAGTGCGCTGCTTGACCAACTCTGTGTTCATATCCGAGGTTCATCTGACTCAATTTTTCTTTGTGCATCTTATATCCCGCCCAACAGTAGCCATGACCTATACACGTCGCACGTCGACAACATTGTTACATTGGCAACGAACAAAATTGCGTGCTGGGCGACTTCAATCTCTCAAACCTAAACTGGTCTAAGACTACTTCCAGTTCTTCTTTAATTGCGTGCGACGTTACTAGCCTTAATGAAATATATGTAATAGATAGCCTTCTAAGCATCGGTTTAAGGCAAATTAACTGTTTCCCAAATCGCCTTGGTCGCACTTTAGATCTAGTTTTTCTTAGCGAGAATCTTAACCTCACCCTGTGTGAATGCGACTCACCTGTTTCAAAGTCGGACATGCATCATGTTCCGTTAATTATTACTCTTGAATTTTATAAGTACGCCAAGGCTAGAATGGATACATCTAATTTGTCTTTCAATTTTAAACGATGTAACTTCTTGGACTTGAACAATCTATTTCTAGAAATTAACTGGGATAACTTGTTTCACAATCTAGATACTACCAGCTCTTTCGAGATATTTAGATCTACCGTTGTAGACATTTGTAAAAGGTATATTCCTTTGGTTTCTAAAAAGAAGTACAGAGTCCCTTGGCATAATGCAGCATTGATGAAAATTCGGAATTTGAGGAATAAGTTTTTTCGTAAATACAAAAACACTAATAATATGGTGTTTTTCGTTAAATTCAAGGAGTATGAAAAGAAGCTCCTTCTTCAATAGTTCCGTGGAAATTGGCCTCTATAACACCTATTTTCAAGAGTGGCAACAAAAATGATATAAGTAACTATAGACCTATTTCGAAACTTTCTGCCACCTCGAAACTATTTGAATGCATTATCCAGGAAAAATTGTTATTTTTCGTTAAGAATATCGTGTGTCCAGAGCAGCATGGGTTTTTTCCGGGACGCTCAACGGTGACTAACTTGGCTATCTTTTCCGATGACTGCATCGCAGCCTTTCAGTCAGGATACCAGGTAGACACAGTTTATACGGATTTTTCTAAAGCGTTTGATCGGGTTTCTCATGCTGTCCTGTGCAAAAAGCTTGCCTGTATTGGTTTCCACTCAGTGTTTATGAGCTGGATTGAGTCCTATCTACAAAATCGCAGGGGTAGGGTTGTTGTTGACTCTGTCAGGTCTTCTGCTTTTGTAGCCTTCTCAGGCGTTCCTCAGGGTAGTATCTTAGGACCACTCTTTTTCTTATTGTTCATTAATGACATTCGCTCTTGCTTCACTGCAGTAAGATTCTTACTTTATGCGGATGATCTAAAAATTTATTCATTTATTAAATGTCAGCATGACTCTGAAGTGATGCAGTTAGAATTGGATAAACTAAGTACTTGGTGCAACAATAATCTGCTAACACTCAACTTAAATAAGTGTTTTCAAGTTACTTATTCTAAACGCCTTAATATCATTAATACGTCATATTTTTTATGTAATTCGCCCCTATTGCGTGTAAGTGAATTGAAAGACCTGGGTGTAGTTTTTGACTCCAAATTTACTTTCGCAAGTCATATTAATCTGTGTATCTCGAAGTCATACGCCATGCTTGCATTTGTTAGGCGTCATAGCTCCGAGTTTACTGATCGCTACTCGCTAAAACTCTTATATTCTGCATTTGTACGTTCCAAACTCGAATACGCTTGCCTCATTTGGTCGCCTTATTATCACTGCCATATCGCAAGAATTGAGCGGATCCAGAAAGTATTTTCACATTTTGCTTTGCGCACCTTACGGTTTTCTGAACCCATCCCGTCTTATGAAGCGAGATGCCTATTGATCAACCTAAAGTCACTGCAGAATAGGAGGGTAATTTTATCGCTTACGTTTATTTTTGACGTTTTTCGTGGCACTACTGACTGCCCAGTGCTCCTTGAGAGGATCTTCATAAATATTCCTGCTAGAGCCCTTAGGAACTCTGAATTTTTCAATATTCGTCTTTTCAAAGCACTTTATGCTATAAACGGTCCAATAACTAGATCATTGATTGAGTTTAATAAAATTTCTAATTATTTGGAAATAGATTTTTCATGTTCAAAAAGTCGCTTCTTAACTACTATAAATTCTTTTTATAACTAAGTCATTCAGACTTATTTTTAATGTACCTACTCTAATTTTATAATTTCTACTTAGCCTGTAAGATTTGGTTGTCTAATTGGCTTAATAAACAAACAAACAAACATAAACAAACAAACAAAGTCCAAATGAAAGCTGTGGCCTTGCCCTTTCGTTTGACACCCATATTGAACGCATACATCAAGGTTTTATGAGAACCACATTTTGACCGATAACACATTTATCGATAAATATATCGCAATATGCATCAGTTCAAATGAAAGCTGTGACCTTGCCCTTTCGTTCGCCACCCATATTGAACGCATACATCAAGGTTTTATGAGAACCACATTTTGACCGATAACACATTTATCGATAAATATATCGAAATATGGATTAGTTCAGATGAAAGCTGTGGCCTTGCCCTTCCGTTTGACACACATAATGAACGCATATATCAAGGTTTTACGGGAACCACATTTTGACCGATAACTCAGTTATCGATAAATATATCGAAATATAGCAAAGTCCAAAGGAAAGATGTGGCCTTGCCCTTTCGTTTGACACCCATATTGAACGCATACATCAAGGTTTTATGAGAACCACATTTTGACCGATAACTCATTTATCGATAAATATATCGAAATATGCATCAGTTCAAATGAAAGCTGTGGCCTTGCCCTTTCGTTTGACACCCATATTGAACGCATACATCAAGGTTTTATTAAAACCACATTTTGACCGATAACACATTTATCGATAAATATATCGATATATCGAAAAGTTCAAATGCAATCTTTGGCCAAGTCCTTTCGTTTGACACCCATATTGAACGCATACATCAAGGTTTTATAAGAACCACATTTTGACCGATAACACATTTATCGATAAATATATAGAAATATGGATTAGTTCAGATGAAAGCTGTGGCCTTGCCCTTCCGTTTGACATCCATAATGAACGCATATATCAAGGTTACGGGAACCACATTTTGACCGGTAACTCAGTTATCGATAAATATATCGAAATATGGATCAGTTTAGATGAAAGCTGCGGTCCTGCCCTTTCGTTTGACACCCATACTGAACGCAAACATCAAGGTTTTATGGGAGCCAAATTTTGACCGATAACTCATTTATCGATAAATATATCGGTAAATCGATAACTTCAATTGAAAGCTGTGGCCTTGCCCTTTCGTTTGACACCCATATTGAACGCATACATCAAGCTTTAATGGGAGCCTCATTTTGACCGATAACACATTTATCGATAAATATATCGCAATATGCATCAGTTCAAATGAAAGCTGTGACCTTGCCCTTTCGTTCGCCACCCATAATGAACGCATACATCAAGGTTTTATGAGAACCACATTTTGACCGATAACACATTTATCGATAAATATATCGAAATATGGATTAGATCAGATGAAAGCTGTGGCCTTGCCCTTCCGTTTGACACCCATAATAACCGCATATATCAAGGTTTTACGGGAACCACATTTTGACCGATAACTCAGTTATCGATAAATATATCGAAATATAGCAAAGTCCAAAGGAAAGATGTGGCCTTGCCCTTTCGTTTGACACCCATATTGAACGCATACATCAAAATTTTATGAGAACCACATTTTGACCGATAACTCATTTATCGATAAATATATCGAAATATGTATCAGTTCAAATGAAAGCTGTGGCCTTGCCCTTTCGTTTGACACCCATATTGAACGCATACATCAAGGTTTTATTGAAACCACATTTTGACCGATAACACATTTATCGAAAAATATATCGAAATATAGCAAAATCCAAAGGAAAGCTGTGGCCTTGCCCTTCCGTTTGACACGCATAATGAACGCATATATCAAGATTTTACGGGACCCACATTTTGACCGATAACTCAGTTATCGATAAATAAATCGAAATATAGCAAAGTCCAAAGAAAAGCTGTGGCCTTGCCCTTTCGTTCGACACCCATATTGAACGCATACATCAAGGTTTTATGAGAACCACATTTTGACCGATAACTCATTTATCGATAAATATATCGAAATATGCATCAGTTCAAATGAAAGATGTGGCCTTGCCCTTTCGTTTGACACCCATATTGAACGCATACATCAAGGTTTTATGAGAACCACATTTTGACCGATAACTCATTTATCGATAAGTATATCGAAATATGCATCAGTTCAAATGAAAGCTGTGGCCTTGCCCTTTCGTTTGACACCCATATTGAACGCATACATCAAGGTTTTATTAGAACCACATTTTGACCGATAACACATTTATCGATAAATATATCGCAATACGGATTAGTTCCAATGAAAGCTGTTGCCTTGCCCTATCGTTTGCCACCCATATTGAACGCATATATCAAGGTTTTATTGGAACCACATATTGCCCGATAACTCAGTTATCGATAAATATATCGAAATATAGCAAAGTCCAAAGGAAAGCTGTGGCCTTGCCCTTTCGTTTGACACCCATATTGAACGCATACATCAAGGTTTTATGAGAACCACATTTTGACCGATAACTCATTTATCGATAAATATATCGAAATATGCATCAGTTCAAATTAAAGATGTGGCCTTGCCCTTTCGTTTGACACCCATATTGAACGCATACATCAAGGTTTTATGAGAACCACATTTTGACCGATAACTCATTTATCGATAAGTATATCGAAATATGCATCAGTTCAAATGAAAGCTGTGGCCTTGCCCTTTCGTTTGACACCCATATTGAACGCATACATCAAGGTTTTATTAGAACCACACTTTGACCGATAACACATTTATCGCTAAATATATCGATATATAGCAAAGTCCAAAGGAAAGCTGTGGCCTTTCCCTTTCGTTTGACACCCAAATTGAACGCATACATCAAGGTTTTATGAGCACCACATTTTGACCGATAGCACATTTATCGATAAATATATCGCAATACGGATTAGTTCAAATGAAAGCTGTGGCCTTGGCCTTTCGTTTGCCACCCATATTGAACGCATATATCAAGGTTTTATTGGAACCACATATTGCCCGATAACTCAGTTATCGATAAATATATCGAAATATAGCAAAGTCCGAAGGAAAGCTGTGGCCTTGCCCTTTCGTTTGACACCCATATTGAACACATACATCAAGGTTTTATGAGAACCATATTTTGACCGATAACTCATTTATCGATAAATATATCGAAATATGCATCAGTTCAAATGAAAGCTGTGTCCTTGCCCTTTCGTTTGACACCCATATTGAACGCATACATCAAGGTTTTATTAGAACCACATTTTGACCGATAACACATTTATCGATAAATATATCGATATATCGAAAAGTTCAAATGCAAGCTGTGGCCATGTCCTTTCGTTTGACACCCATAATGACCGCATATATCAAGGTTTTATGGGAACCGCATTTTGACCGTTTACTCAGTTATCGATAAATATATCGAAACATGCATCAGTTCCAATGAAAACTGTGGCCTTGCCCTTTTGTTTGACACCCATATTGAACGCATACATCAAGGTTTTATTGGAACCACATTTTGACCGATAACACATTTATCGATAAATATGTCGATATATCGAAAAGTTCAAATGCAAGCTGTGGCCATGGCCTTTCGTTTGACACCCATATTGAACGCATACATAAAGGTTTTATGAGAACCACATTTTGACCGATAACACATTAATCGATAAATATATCGAAATATGGATTAGTTCAGATGAAACTTATGGGCCTTGCCCTTTCGTTTGATACCGACAGGGCATGCAACGTTAAAGGTTTTATGGGAACCATATTTTCACCGATAACTCATTTATCGATAAATATATCAAAATATGCATCAGTTCAAATGAAAGCTGTGGCCTTGCCCTTTCGTTCGACACCCATATTGAACGCATACATCAAGGTTTTATGGGAACCACATTTTGACCGATAACTCATTTATCGATAAATATATCGAAATATGCATCAGTTCAAATGAAAGATGTGGCCTTGCCCTTTCGTTTGACACCCATATTGAACGCATACATCAAGGTTTTATGAGAACCACATTTTGACCGATAACTCATTTATCGATAAGTATATCGAAATATGCATCAGTTCAAATGAAAGCTGTGGCCTTGCCCTTTCGTTTGACACCCATATTGAACGCATACATCAAGGTTTTATTAGAACCACATTTTGACCGATAACACATTTATCGATAAATATATCGCAATACGGATTAGTTCCAATGAAAGCTGTTGCCTTGCCCTATCGTTTGCCACCCATATTGAACGTATATATCAAGGTTTTATTGGAACCACATATTGCCCGATAACTCAGTTATCGACAAATATATCGAAATATAGCAAAGTCCAAAGGAAAGCTGTGGCCTTGCCCTTTCGTTTGACACCCATATTGAACGCATACATCAAGGTTTTATGAGAACCACATTTTGACCGATAACTCATTTATCGATAAATATATCGAAATATGCATCAGTTCAAATTAAAGATGTGGCCTTGCCCTTTCGTTTGACACCCATATTGAACGCATACATCAAGGTTTTATGAGAACCACATTTTGACCGATAACTCATTTATCGATAAGTATATCGAAATATGCATCAGTTCAAATGAAAGCTGTGGCCTTGCCCTTTCGTTTGACACCCATATTGAACGCATACATCAAGGTTTTATTAGAACCACATTTTGACCGATAACACATTTATCGCTAAATATATCGATATATAGCAAAGTCCAAAGGAAAGCTGTGGCCTTTCCCTTTCGTTTGACACCCAAATTGAACGCATACATCAAGGTTTTATGAGCACCACATTTTGACCGATAGCACATTTATCGATAAATATATCGCAATACGGATTAGTTCAAATGAAAGCTGTGGCCTTGGCCTTTCGTTTGCCACCCATATTGAACGCATATATCAAGGTTTTATTGGAACCACATATTGCCCGATAACTCAGTTATCGATAAATATATCGAAATATAGCAAAGTCCGAAGGAAAGCTGTGGCCTTGCCCTTTCGTTTGACACCCATATTGAACACATACATCAAGGTTTTATGAGAACCATATTTTGACCGATAACTCATTTATCGATAAATATATCGAAATATGCATCAGTTCAAATGAAAGCTGTGTCCTTGCCCTTTCGTTTGACACCCATATTGAACGCATACATCAAGGTTTTATTAGAACCCCATTTTGACCGATAACACATTTATCGATAAATATATCGATATATCGAAAAGTTCAAATGCAAGCTGTGGCCATGTCCTTTCGTTTGACACCCATAATGACCGCATATATCAAGGTTTTATGGGAACCGCATTTTGACCGTTTACTCAGTTATCGATAAATATATCGAAACATGCATCAGTTCCAATGAAAACTGTGGCCTTGCCCTTTCGTTTGACACCCATATTGAACGCATACATCAAGGTTTTATTGGAACCACATTTTGACCGATAACACATTTATCGATAAATATGTCGATATATCGAAAAGTTCAAATGCAAGCTGTGGCCATGGCCTTTCGTTTGACACCCATATTGAACGCATACATAAAGGTTTTATGAGAACCACATTTTGACCGATAACACATTAATCGATAAATATATCGAAATATGGATTAGTTCAGATGAAACTTATGGGCCTTGCCCTTTCGTTTGATACCGACAGGGCATGCAACGTTAAAGGTTTTATGGGAACCATATTTTCACCGATAACTCATTTATCGATAAATATATCAAAATATGCATCAGTTCAAATGAAAGCTGTGGCCTTGCCCTTTCGTTCGACACCCATATTGAACGCATACATCAAGGTTTTATGGGAACCACATTTTGACCGATAACTCATTTATCGATAAATATATCGAAATATGCATCAGTTCCAACGAAAACTGTGGCCTTGCCCTTTCGTTTGATACCGACAGGGCATGCAACGTTAAAGGTTTTATGGGAACCATATTTTCACCGATAACTCATTTATCGATAAATATATCAAAATATGCATCAGTTCAAATGAAAGCTGTGGCCTTGCCCATTCGTTCGACACCCATATTGAACGCACACATCATGGTTTTATGAGAACCACATTTTGACCGATAACACATTCATCGATAAATGTATCGCAATACGGATTAGTTCAAATGAAAGCTGTGGCCTTGGCTTTCGTTTGACACCCATATTGAACGCATACATCAAGGTTTTATGAGAACCGCATTTTGACCGATAACACATTTATCCATAAATATATCGCAATACGGATTAGTTCAAATGAAAGCTGTGGCCTTGCCCTTTCGTTTGACACCCATATTGAACGCATACATCAAGGTTTTATGAGAACCACATTTTGACCGATAACTCATTTATCGATAAGTATATCGAAATATGCATCAGTTCAAATGAAAGCTGTGGCCTTGCCCTTTCGTTTGACACCCGTATTGAACGCATACATCAAGGTTTTATTAGAACCACATTTTGACCGATAACACATTTATCGATAAATATATCGATATATAGCAAAGTCCAAAGGAAAGCTGTGGCCTTGCCCTTTCGTTTGACACCCATATTGAACGCATACATCAAGGTTTTATGAGAACCACATTTTGACCGATAGCACATTTATCGATAAATATATCGCAATACGGATTAGTTCAAATGAAAGCTGTGGCCTTGGCTTTCGTTTGACACCCATATTGAACGCATACATCAAGGTTTTATGAGAACCACATTTTGACCGATAACACATTTATCGATAAATGTATCGCAATACGGATTAGTTCAAATGAAAGCTGTGGCCTTGGCTTTCGTTTGACACCCATATTGAACGCACACATCAAGGTTTTATGAGAACCACATTTTGACCGATAACACATTTATCGATAAATGTATCGCAATACGGATTAGTTCAAATGAAAGCTGTGGCCTTGGCTTTCGTTTGACACCCATATTGAACGCATACATCAAGGTTTTATGAGAACCACATTTTGACCGATAACACATTTATCGATAAATGTATCGCAATACGGATTAGTTCAAATGAAAGCTGTGGCCTTGGCTTTCGTTTGACACCCATATTGAACGCATACATCAAGGTTTTATGAGAACCACATTTTGACCGATAGCACATTTATCGATAAATATATCGCAATACGGATTAGTTCAAATGAAAGCTGTGGCCTTGCCCTATCGTTTGCCACCCATATTGAACGCACATATCAAGGTTTTATTGGAACCACATATTGCCCGATAACTCAGTTATCGATAAATATATCGAAATATAGCAAAGTCCAAAGGAAAGCTGTGGCCTGGCCCTTTCGTTTGACTCCCATATTGAACGCACACATCAAGGTTTTATGAGAACCACATTTTGACCGATAACACATTTATCGATAAATGTATCGCAATACGGATTAGTTCAAATGAAAGCTGTGGCCTTGGCTTTCGTTTGACACCCATATTGAACGCATACATCAAGGTTTTATGAGAACCGCATTTTGACCGATAACACATTTATCGATAAATATATCGCAATACGGATTAGTTCAAATGAAAGCTGTGGCCTTGCCCTTTCGTTTGCCACCCATATTGAAGGTTTTATTGGAACCATATTTTGACCGATAACTCAGTTATCGATAAATATATCGAAATATAGCAAATTCCAAATGAAAGCTGTGGCCTTGCCCTTTCGTTTGACACCCATATTGAACGCATACATCAAGGTTTTATGAGAACCACATTTTGACCGATAACTCATTTATCGATAAGTATATCGAAATATGCATCAGTTCAAATGAAAGCTGTGGCCTTGCCCTTTCGTTTGACACCCGTATTGAACGCATACATCAAGGTTTTATTAGAACCACATTTTGACCGATAACACATTTATCGATAAATATATCGATATATAGCAAAGTCCAAAGGAAAGCTGTGGCCTTGCCCTTTCGTTTGACACCCATATTGAACGCATACATCAAGGTTTTATGAGAACCACATTTTGACCGATAGCACATTTATCGATAAATATATCGCAATACGGATTAGTTCAAATGAAAGCTGTGGCCTTGCCCTTTCGTTTGCCACCCATATTGAACGCATATATCAAGGTTTTATTGGAACCACATATTGCCCGATAACTCAGTTATCGATAAATATATCGAAATATAGCAAAGTCTAAAGGAAAGCTGTGGCCTTGCCCTTTCGTTTGACACCCATATTGAACGCATACATCAAGGTTTTATTAGAACCACATTTTGACCGATAACACATTTATCGATAAATATATCGATATATCGAAAAGTTCAAATGCAAGCTGTGGCCATGTCCTTTCGGTTGACACCCATATTGAACGCATACATCAAGGTTTTATGAGAACCACATTTTGCCCGATAGCACATTTATCGATAAATATGTATATCGAAATATGGATTAGTTCAGATGAAAGCTGTGGCCTTGCCCTTTCGTTTGACACCCATAATGAACGCATATATCAAGGTTGTATGGGAACCGCATTTTGACCGTTTACTCAGTTATCGATAAATATATCGAAACATGCATCAGTTCCAATGAAAACTGTGGCCTTGCCCTTTCGTTTGACACCCATATTGAACGCATACATCAAGGTTTTATTGGAACCACATTTTGACCGATAACACATTTATCGATAAATATGTCGATATATCGAAAAGTTCAAATGCAAGCTGTGGCCATGTCCTTTCGTTTGACACCCATATTGAACGCATACATAAAGGTTTTATGAGAACCACATTTTGACCGATAACACATTAATCGATAAATATATCGAAATATGGATTAGTTCAGATGAAACTTATGGCCTTGCCCTTTCGTTTGATACCGACAGGGCATGCAACGTTAAAGGTATTATGGGAACCATATTTTCACCGATAACTCATTTATCGATAAGCATATCAAAATATGCATCAGTTCAAATGAAAGCTGTGGCCTTGCCCTTTCGTTCGACACCCATATTGAACGCATACATCAAGGTTTTATGGGAACCACATTTTGACCGATAACTCATTTATCGATAAATATGTCGAAATATGCATCAGTTCAAATGAAAGCTGTGTCCTTGCCCTTTCGTTTGACATCCATATTGAACGCATACATCAAGGTTTTATTAGAACCACATTTTGACCGATAACACATTTATCGATAAATATATCGATATATCGAAAAGTTCAAATGCAAGCTGTGGCCATGTCCTTTCGTTTGACACCCATATTGAACGCATACATCAAGGTTTTATGAGAACCACATTTGGCCCGATAGCACATTTATCGATAAATATATCGAAATATGGATTAGTTCAAATGAAAGCTGTGGCCTTGCCCTTTCGTTTGACACCCATAATGAACGCATATATCAAGGTTTTATGGGAACCGCATTTTGACCGTTTACTCAGTTATCGATAAATATATCGAAACATGCATCAGTTCCAATGAAAACTGTGGCCTTGCCCTTTCGTTTGACACCCATATTGAACGCATACATCAAGGTTTTATTGGAACCACATTTTGACCGATAACACATTTATCGATAAATATGTCGATATATCGAAAAGTTCAAATGCAAGCTGTGGCCATGTCCTTTCGTTTGACACCCATATTGAACGCATACATAAAGGTTTTATGAGAACCACATTTTGACCGATAACACATTAATCGATAAATATATCGAAATATGGATTAGTTCAGATGAAACTTATGGCCTTGCCCTTTCGTTTGATACCGACAGGGCATGCAACGTTAAAGGTTTTATGGGAACCATATTTTCACCGATAACTCATTTATCGATAAACATATCAAAATATGCATCAGTTCAAATGAAAGCTGTGGCCTTGCCCTTTCGTTCGACACCCATATTGAACGCATACATCAAGGTTTTATTAGAACCACATTTTGACCGATAACACATTTATCGATAAATATATCGATATATCGAAAAGTTCAAATGCAAGCTGTGGCCATGTCCTTTCGTTTGACACCCATATTGAACGCATACATAAGGGTTTTATGAGAACCACATTTTGACCGATAACACATTAATCGATAAATATATCGAAATATGGATTAGTTCAGATGAAACTTATGGCCTTGCCCTTTCGTTTGATACCGACAGGGCATGCAACGTTAAAGGTTTTATGGGAACCATATTTTCACCGATAACTCATTTATCGATAAACATATCAAAATATGCATCAGTTCAAATGAAAGCTGTGGCCTTGCCCTTTCGTTCGACACCCATATTGAACGCATACATCAAGGTTTTATGGGAACCACATTTTGACCGATAACTCATTTATCGATAAATATATCGAAATATGCATCAGTTCAAATGAAAGCTGTGTCCTTGCCCTTTCGTTTGACACCCATATTGAACGCATACATCCAGGTTTTATTAGAACCACATTTTGACCGATAACACATTTATCGATAAATATATCGATATATCGAAAAGTTCAAATGCAAGCTGTGGCCATGTCCTTTCGTTTGACACCCATATTGAACGCATACATCAAGGTTTTATGAGAACCACATTTTGCCCGATAGCACATTTATCGATAAATATATCGAAATATGGATTAGTTCAGATGAAAGCTGTGGCCTTGCCCTTTCGTTTGACACCCATAATGAACGCATATATCAAGGTTTTATGGGAACCGCATTTTGACCGTTTACTCAGTTATCGATAAATATATCGAAACATGCATCAGTTCCAATGAAAACTGTGGCCTTGCCCTTTCGTTTGACACCCATATTGAACGCATACATCAAGGTTTTATTGGAACCACATTTTGACCGATAACACATTTATCGATAAATATGTCGATATATCGAAAAGTTCAAATGCAAGCTGTGGCCATGTCCTTTCGTTTGACACCCATATTGAACGCATACATAAAGGTTTTATGAGAACCACATTTTGACCGATAACACATTAATCGATAAATATATCGAAATATGGATTAGTTCAGATGAAACTTATGGCCTTGCCCTTTCGTTTGATACCGACAGGGCATGCAACGTTAAAGGTTTTATGGGAACCATATTTTCACCGATAACTCATTTATCGATAAACATATCAAAATATGCATCAGTTCAAATGAAAGCTGTGGCCTTGCCCTTTCGTTCGACACCCATATTGAACGCATACATCAAGGTTTTATGGGAACCACATTTTGACCGATAACTCATTTATCGATAAATATATCGAAATATGCATCAGTTCAAATGAAAGCTGTGTCCTTGCCCTTTCGTTTGACACCCATATTGAACGCATACATCCAGGTTTTATTAGAACCACATTTTGACCGATAACACATTTATCGATAAATATATCGATATATCGAAAAGTTCAAATGCAAGCTGTGGCCATGTCCTTTCGTTTGACACCCATATTGAACGCATACATCAAGGTTTTATGAGAACCACATTTTGCCCGATAGCACATTTATCGATAAATATATCGAAATATGGATTAGTTCAGATGAAAGCTGTGGCCTTGCCCTTTCGTTTGACACCCATAATGAACGCATATATCAAGGTTTTATGGGAACCGCATTTTGACCGTTTACTCAGTTATCGATAAATATATCGAAACATGCATCAGTTCCAATGAAAACTGTGGCCTTGCCCTTTCGTTTGACACCCATATTGAACGCATACATCAAGGTTTTATTGGAACCACATTTTGACCGATAACACATTTATCGATAAATATGTCGATATATCGAAAAGTTCAAATGCAAGCTGTGGCCATGTCCTTTCGTTTGACACCCATATTGAACGCATACATAAAGGTTTTATGAGAACCACATTTTGACCGATAACACATTAATCGATAAATATATCGAAATATGGATTAGTTCAGATGAAACTTATGGCCTTGCCCTTTCGTTTGATACCGACAGGGCATGCAACGTTAAAGGTTTTATGGGAACCATATTTTCACCGATAACTCATTTATCGATAAACATATCAAAATATGCATCAGTTCAAATGAAAGCTGTGGCCTTGCCCTTTCGTTCGACACCCATATTGAACGCATACATCAAGGTTTTATGGGAACCACATTTTGACCGATAACTCATTTATCGATAAATATATCGAAATATCGAAAAGCTCAAATGCAAGCTGTGGCAATGTCCTTTCGTTTGACACCCATATTGAACGCATACATAAAGGTTTTATGAGAACCACATTTTGACCGATAACACATTTATCGATAAATATATCGAAATATGGATTAGTTCAGATGAAAGCTGTGGCCTTGCCCTTCCGTTTGACACCCATAATGAACGCATTTATCAAAGTTTTACGGGAACCACATTTTGACCCATAACTCAGTTATCGATAAATATATCGAAATGTAGCAAAGTCCAAATGAAAGCTGTGGCCTTGCCCTTTCGTTTGACACCCATATTGAACGCATACATCAAGGTTTTATGAGAACCACATTTTGACCGATAACACATTTATCGATAAATATATCGCAATATGCATCAGTTCAAATGAAAGCTGTGACCTTGCCCTTCCGTTCGCCACCCATAATGAACGCATACATCAAGGTTTTATGAGAACCACATTTTGACCGATAACACATTTATCGATAAATATATCGAAATATGGATTAGTTCAGATGAAAGCTGTGGCCTTGCCCTTCCGTTTGACACCCATAATGAACGCATATATCAAGGTTTTACGGGAACCACATTTTGACCGATAACTCAGTTATCGATAAATATATCGAAATATAGCAAAGTCCAAAGGAAAGATGTGGCCTTGCCCTTTCGTTTGACACCCATATTGAAGGTTTTATTGGAACCACATTTTGACCGATAACTCAGTTATCGATAAATATATCGAAATATAGCAAAGTCCAAAGGAAAGCTGTGGCCTTGCCCTTTCGTTTGACACCCATATTGAACGCACACATCAAGGTTTTATGAGAACCACATTTTGACCGATAACACATTTATCGATAAATATATCGCAATACGGATTAGTTCAAATGAAAGCTGTGGCCTTGCCCTTTCGTTTGACACCCATATTGAACACATACATCAAGGGTTTATGAGAACCGCATTTTGACCGATAACACATTTATCGATAAATATATCGCAATACGGATTAGTTCAAATGAAAGATGGGCCTTGCCCTTTCGTTTGCCACCCATATTGAAGGTTTTATTGGAACCACATTTTGACCGATACCTCAGTTATCGATAAATATATCGAAATATAGCAAAGTCCAATTGAAGGCTGTGGCCTTGCCCTTTCGTTTGACACCCATATTGAACGCATACATCAAGGTTTTATGAGAACCACATTTTGACCGATAACACATCTATCGATAAATATATCGCAATATGCATCAGTTCAAATGAAAGCTGTGACCTTGCCCTTTCCTTCGCCACCCATAATGAACGCATACATCAAGGTTTTATGAGAACCACATTTTGACCGATAACACATTTATCGATAAATATATCGAAATATGGATTAGTTCAGATGAAAGCTGTGGCCTTGCCCTTCCGTTTGACACCCATAATGAACGCATATATCAAGGTTTTACGGGAACCACATTTTGACCGATAACACATTTATCGATAAATATATCGCAATATGCATCAGTTCAAATGAAAGCTGTGACCTTGCCCTTTCGTTCGCCACCCATAATGAACGCATACATCAAGGTTTTATGAGAACCACATTTTGACCGATAACACATTTATCGATAAATATATCGAAATATGGATTAGTTCAGATGAAAGCTGTGGCCTTGCCCTTCCGTTTGACACCCATATTGAATGCATACATCAAGGTTTTATGAGAACCACATTTTGACCGATAACACATTTATCGATAAATATATCGCAATATGCATCAGTTCAAATGAAAGCTGTGACCTTGCCCTTTCGTTCGCCACCCATAATGAACGCATACATCAAGGTTTTATGAGAACCACATTTTGACCGATAACACATTTATCGATAAATATATCGAAATATGGATTAGTTCAGATGAAAGCTGTGGCCTTGCCCTTCCGTTTGACACCCATATTGAACGCATACATCAAGGTTTTATGAGAACCACATTTTGACCGATAACACATTTATCGATAAATATATCGCAATATGCATCAGTTCAAATGAAAGCTGTGACCTTGCCCTTTCGTTCGCCACCCATAATGAACGCATACATCAAGGTTTTACGGGAACCACATTTTGACCGATAACTCAGTTATCGATAAATATATCGAAATATAGCAAAGTCCAAAGGAAAGATGTGGCCTTGCCCTTTCGTTTGACACCCATATTGAACGCATATATCAAGGTTTTATGAGAACCACATTTTGACCGATAACTCAGTTATCGATAAATATATCGCAATATGCATCAGTTCAAATGAAAGCTGTGACCTTGCCCTTTCCTTCGCCACCCATAATGAACGCATACATCAAGGTTTTATGGGAACCACATTTTGACCGATAACACATTTATCGATAAATATATCGATATATCGAAAAGTTCAAATGCAATCTTTGGCCAAGTCCTTTCGTTTGACACCCATATTGAACGCATACATCAAGGTTTTATGAGAACCACATTTTGACCGATAACACATTTATCGATAAATATATCGCAATATGCATCAGTTCAAATGAAAGCTGTGACCTTGCCCTTTCGTTCGCCACCCATAATGAACGCATACATCAAGGTTTTATGGGAACCACATTTTGACCGATAACACATTTATCGATAAATATATCGATATATCGAAAAGTTCAAATGCAATCTTTGGCCAAGTCCTTTCGTTTGACACCCATATTGAACGCATACATCAAGGTTTTATGAAAACCACATTTTGACCGATAACACATTTATCGATAAATATATAGCAATATGGATTAGTTCAGATGAAAGCTGTGGCCTTGCCCTTCCGTTTGACATCCATAATGAACGCATATATCAAGGTTACGGGAACCACATTTTGACCGGTAACTCGGTTATCGATAAATATATCGAAATATGGATCAGTTTAGATGAAAGCTGTGGTCCTGCCCTTTCGTTTGACACCCATACTGAACGCAAACATCAAGGTTTTATGGGAGCCAAATTTTGACCGATAACACATTTATCGATAAATATATCGAAATATGGATTAGATCAGATGAAAGCTGTGGCCTTGCCCTTCCGTTTGACACCCATAATGAACGCATATATCAAGGTTTTACGGGAACCACATTTTGACCGATAACTCAGTTATCGATAAATATATCGAAATATAGCAAAGTCCAAAGGAAAGATGTGGCCTTGCCCTTTCGTTTGACACCCATATTGAACGCATACATAAAGGTTTTATGAGAACCACATTTTGACCGATAACACATTTATCGATAAATATATCGAAATATGGATTAGTTCAGATGAAAGCTGTGGCCTTGCCCTTCCGTTTGACACCCATAATGAACGCATTTATAAAAGTTTTACGGGAACCACATTTTGACCCATAACTCAGTTATCGATAAATATATCGAAATGTAGCACAGTCCAAAGGAAAGATGTGGCCTTGCCCTTTCGTTTGACACTCATATTGAACGCATACATCAAGGTTTTATGAGAACCACATTTTGACCGATAGCACATTTATCGATAAATATATCGAAATATGGATTAGTTCAGATGAAAGCTGTGGCCTTGCCCTTTCGTTTGACACCCATAATGAACGCATATATCAAGGTTTTATGGGAACCGCATTTTTACCGTTTACTCAGTTATCGATAAATATATCGAAACATGCATAAGTTCCAATGAAAACTGTGGCCTTGCCCTTTCGTTTGACACCCATATTGAACGCATACATCAAGGTTTTATTCGAACCACATTTTGACCGATAACACATTTATCGATAAATATGTCGATATATCGAAAAGTTCAAATGCAAGCTGTGGCGATGTCCTTTCGTTTGACACCCATATTGAACGCATACATAAAGGTTTTATGAGAACCACATTTTGACCGATAACACATTAATCGATAAATATATCGAAATATGGATTAGTTCAGATGAAACTTATGGCCTTGCCCTTTCGTTTGATACCGACAGGGCATGCAACGTTAAAGGTTTTATGGGAACCATATTTTCACCGATAACTCATTTATCGATAAATATATCAAAATATGCATCAGTTCAAATGAAAGCTGTGGCCTTGCCCTTTCGTTCGACACCCATATTGAACGCATACATCAAGGTTTTATGAGAACCACATTTTGACCGATAACTCATTTATCGATAAATATATCGAAATATGCATCAGTTCAAATGAAAGCTGTGGCCTTGCCCTTTCGTTTGACACCCATATTGAACGCATACATCAAGGTCTTATTGGAACCACATTTTGACCGATAACACATTTATCGATAAATATATCGAAATGTAGCACAGTCCAAAGGAAAGATGTGGCCTTGCCCTTTCGTTTGACACTCATATTGAACGCATACATCAAGGTTTTATGAGAACCACATTTTGACCGATAGCACATTTATCGATAAATATATCGAAATATGGATTAGTTCAGATGAAAGCTGTGGCCTTGCCCTTTCGTTTGACACCCATAATGAACGCATATATCAAGGTTTTATGGGAACCACATTTTGGCCGATAACTCATTTATCGATAAATATATCGAAATATGCATCAGTTCCAACGAAAACTGTGGCCTTTCCCTTTCGTTTGACACCCATATTGAACGCATACATCAAGGTTTTATTGGAACCACATTTTGACCGATAACACATTTATCGATAAATATATCGATATATCGAAAAGCTCAAATGCAAGCTGTAGCCATGTCCTTTCGTTTGACACCCATATTGAACGCATACATAAAGGTTTTATGAGAACCACATTTTGACCGATAACACATTTAGCGATAAATATATCGAAATATGGATTAGTTCAGATGAAAGCTGTGGCCTTGCCCTTCCGTTTGACACCCATAATGAACGCATTTATCAAAGTTTTACGGGAACCACATTTTGACCCATAACTCAGTTATCGATAAATATATCGAAATGTAGCAAAGTCCAAATGAAAGCTGTGGCCATGCCCTTTCGTGCGCCACCCATAATGAACGCATACATCAAGGTTTTATGAGAACCACATTTTGACCGATAACACATTTATCGATAAATATATCGAAATATGGATTAGTTCAGATGAAAGCTGTGGCCTTGCCCTTCCGTTTGACACCCATAATGAACGCATATATCAAGGTTTTACGGGAACCACATTTTGACCGATAACTCAGTTATCGATAAATATATCGAAATATAGCAAAGTCCAAAGGAAAGATGTGGCCTTGCCCTTTCGTTTGACACCCATATTGAACGCATACATCAAGGTTTTATGAGAACCACATTTTGACCGATAACTCATTTATCGATAAATATATCGAAATATGCATCAGTTCAAATGAAAGCTGTGGCCTTGCCCTTTCGTTTGACACCCATATTGAACGCATACATAAAGGTTTTATGAGAACCACATTTTGACCGATAACACATTTATCGATAAATATATCGATATATCGAAAAGTTCAAATGCAATCTTTGGCCAGTTTTACGGGAACCATATTTTGACCCATAACTCAGTTATCGATAAATATATCGAAATGTAGCAAAGTCCAAAGGAAAGATGTGGCCTTGCCCTTTCGTTTGACACCCATATTGAACGCATACATCAAGGTTTTATGAGAACCACATTTTGACCGATAACTCATTTATCGATAAATATATCGAAATATGCATCAGTTCAAATGAAAGCTGTGGCCTTGCCCTTTCGTTTGACACCCATATTGAACGCATACATCAAGGTTTTATTGGAACCACATTTTGACCGATAACACATTTATCGATAAATATATCGATATATCGAAAAGTTCAAATGCAATCTTTGGCCTGTTTTACGGGAACCACATTTTGACCCATAACTCAGTTATCGATAAATATATCGAAATGTAGCAAAGTCCAAAGGAAAGATGTGGCCTTGCCCTTTCGTTTGACACCCATATTGAACGCATACATCAAGGTTTTATGAGAACCACATTTTTCCCGATAGCACATTTATCGATAAATATATCGAAATATGGATTAGTTCAGATGAAAGCTGTGGCCTTGCCCTTTCGTTTGACACCCATATTGAACGCATACATAAAGGTTTTATGAGAACCACATTTTGACCGATAACACATTAATCGATAAATATATCGAAATTTGGATTAGTTCAGATGAAACTTATGGCCTTGCCCTTTCGTTTGATACCGACAGGGCATGCAACGTTAAAGGTTTTATGGGAACCATATTTTCACCGATAACTCATTTATCGATAAATATATCAAAATATGCATCAGTTCAAATGAAAGCTGTGGCCTTGCCCTTTCGTTCGACACCCATATTGAACGCATACATCAAGGTTTTATGGGAACCACATTTTGACCGATAACTCATTTATCGATAAATATATCGATATATCGAAAAGTTCAAATGCAATCTTTGGCCAGTTTTACGGGAACCACATTTTGACCCATAACTCAGTTATCGATAAATATATCGAAATGTAGCAAAGTCCAAAGGAAAGATGTGGCCTTGCCCTTTCGTTTGACACCCATATTGAACGCATACATCAAGGTTTTATGAGAACCACATTTTGACCGATAACTCATTTATCGATAAATATATCGAAATATGCATCAGTTCAAATGAAAGCTGTGGCCTTGCCCTTTCGTTTGACACCCATATTGAACGCATACATCAAGGTTTTATTGGAACCACATTTTGACCGATAACACATTTATCGATAAATATATCGATATATCGAAAAGTTCAAATGCAATCTTTGGCCAGTTTTACGGGAACCACATTTTGACCCATAACTCAGTTATCGATAAATATATCGAAATGTAGCAAAGTCCAAAGGAAAGATGTGGCCTTGCCCTTTCGTTTGACACCCATATTGAACGCATACATCAAGGTTTTATGAGAACCACATTTTTCCCGATAGCACATTTATCGATAAATATATCGAAATATGGATTAGTTCAGATGAAAGCTGTGGCCTTGCCCTTTCGTTTGACACCCATATTGAACGCATACATCAAGGTTTTATTGGAACCACATTTTGACCGATAACACATTTATCGATAAATATGTCGATATATCGAAAAGTTCAAATGCAAGCTGTGGCCATGTCCTTTCGTTTGATACCCATATTGAACGCATACATAAAAGTTTTATGAGAACCACATTTTGACCGATAACACATTAATCGATAAATATATCGAAATATGGATTAGTTCAGATGAAACTTATGGCCTTGCCCTTTCGTTTGATACCGACAGGGCATGCAACGTTAAAGGTTTTATGGGAACCATATTTTCACCGATAACTCATTTATCGATAAATATATCAAAATATGCATCAGTTCGAATGAAAGCTGTGGCCTTGCCCTTTCGTTCGACACCCATATTGAACGCATACATCAAGGTTTTATGGGAACCACATTTTGACCGATAACTCATTTATCGATAAATATATCGAAATATGCATCAGTTCCAACGAAAACTGTGACCTTGCCCTTTCGTTTGACACCCATATTGAACGCATACATCAAGGTTTTATTGGAACCACACTTTGACCGATAACACATTTATCGATAAATATATCGATATATCGAAAAGCTCAAATGCAAGCTGTGGCCATCTCCTTTCGTTTGACACCCATATTGAACGCATACATAAAGGTTTTATGAGAACCACATTTTGACCGATAACACATTTATCGATAAATATATCGAAATATGGATTAGTTCAGATGAAAGCTGTGGGCTTGCCCTTCCGTTTGACACCCATAATGAACGCATTTATCAAAGTTTTACGGGAACCACATTTTGACCCATAACTCAGTTATCGATAAATATATCGAAATGTAGCAAAGTCCAAATGAAAGCTGTGGCCTCGCCCTTTCGTTTGACACCCATATTGAACGCATACATCAAGGTTGTATGAGAACCACATTTTGACCGATAACACATTTATCGATAAATATATCGCAATATGCATCAGTTCAAATGAAAGCTGTGACCTTGCCCTTTCGTTTGACACCCATACTGAACGCAAACATCAAGGTTTTATGGGAGCCAAATTTTGACCGATAACACATTAATCGGTAAATATATCGAAATATGGATTAGTTCAGATGAAACTTATGGCCTTGCCCTTTCGTTTGATACCGACAGGGCATGCAACGTTAAAGGTTTTATGGGAACCATATTTTCACCGATAACTCATTTATCGATAAATATATCAAAACATGCATCAGTTCAAATGAAAGCTGTGGCCTTGCCCTTTCGTTTGACACCCATATTGAACGCATACATCAAGGTTTTATGGGAACCACATTTTGACCGATAAGTCATTTATCGATAAATATATCGAAATATGCATCAGTTCCAACGAAAACTGTGACCTTGCCCTTTCGTTTGACACCCATATTGAACGCATACATCAAGGTTTTATTGGAACCACACTTTGACCGATAACACATTTATCGATAAATATATCCATATATCGAAAAGCTCAAATGCAAGCTGTGGCCATCTCCTTTCGTTTGACACCCATATTGAACGCATACATAAAGGTTTTATGAGAACCACATTTTGACCGATAACACATTTATCGATAAATATATCGAAATATGGATTAGTTCAGATGAAAGCTGTGGGCTTGCCCTTCCGTTTGACACCCATAATGAACGCATTTATCAAAGTTTTACGGGAACCACATTTGACCCATAACTCAGTTATCGATAAATATATCGAAATGTAGCAAAGTCCAAATGAAAGCTGTGGCCTCGCCCTTTCGTTTGACACCCATATTGAACGCATACATCAAGGTTGTATGAGAACCACATTTTGACCGATAACACATTTATCGATAAATATATCGCAATATGCATCAGTTCAAATGAAAGCTGTGACCTTGCCCTTTCGTTTGACACCCATACTGAACGCAAACATCAAGGTTTTATGGGAGCCAAATTTTGACCGATAACACATTAATCGGTAAATATATCGAAATATGGATTAGTTCAGATGAAACTTATGGCCTTGCCCTTTCGTTTGATACCGACAGGGCATGCAACGTTAAAGGTTTTATGGGAACCATATTTTCACCGATAACTCATTTATCGATAAATATATCAAAATATGCATCAGTTCAAATGAAAGCTGTGGCCTTGCCCTTTCGTTCGACACCGATACTGAACGCATACATCAAGGTTTTATGGGAACCACATTTTGACCGATAACACATTTATCGATAAATATATCGATATATCGAAAAGCTCAAATGCAAGCTGTGGCCATCTCCTTTCGTTTGACACCCATATTGAACGCATACATAAAGGTTTTATGAGAACCACATTTTGACCGATAACACATTTATCGATAAATATATCGAAATATGGATTAGTTCAGATGAAAGCTGTGGGCTTGCCCTTCCGTTTGACACCCATAATGAACGCATTTATCAAAGTTTTACGGGAACCACATTTTGACCCATAACTCAGTTATCGATAAATATATCGAAATGTAGCAAAGTCCAAATGAAAGCTGTGGCCTCGCCCTTTCGTTTGACACCCATATTGAACGCATACATCAAGGTTTTATGAGAACCACATTTTGACCGATAACACATTTATCGATAAATATATCGATATATCGAAAAGTTCAAATGCAAGCTGTGCCCATGTCCTTTCGTTTGACACCCATATTGAACGCATACATCAAGGTTTTATGAGAACCACATTTTGCCCGATAGCACATTTATCGATAAATATATCGAAATATGGATTAGTTCAGATGAAAGCTGAGGCCTTGCCCTTTCGTTTGACACCCATAATGAACGCATATATCAAGGTTTTATGGGAACCGCATTTTGACCGTTTACTCAGTTATCGATAAATATATCGAAACATGCATCAGTTCCAATGAAAACTGTGGCCTTGCCCTTTCGTTCGACACCCATATTGAACGCATACATAAAGGTTTTATGAGAACCACATTTTGACCGATAACACATTAATCGATAAATATATCGAAATATGGATTAGTTCAGATGAAACTTATGGCCTTGCCCTTTCGTTTGACACCGACAGGGCATGCAACGTTAAAGGTTTTATGGGAACCATATTTTCACCGATAACTCATTTATCGATAAATATATCAAAATATGCATCAGTTCAAATGAAAGCTGTGACCTTGCCCTTTCGTTCGACACCGTTATTGAACGCATACATCAAGGTTTTATGGGAACCACATTTTGACCGATAACTCATTTATCGATAAATATATCGAAATATGCATCAGTTCCAACGAAAACTGTGGCCTTGCCCTTTCGTTTGACACCCATATTGAACACATACATCAAGGTTTTATTGGAACCACATTTTGACCGATAACACATTTATCAATAAATATATCGGTATATCGAAAAGCTCAAATGCAAGCTGTGGCCATGTCCTTTTGTTTGACACCCATATTGAACGCATACATAAAGGTTTTATGAGAACCACATTTTGACCGATAACACATTTATCGATAAATATATCGAAATATGGATTAGTTCAGATGAAAGCTGTGGGCTTGCTCTTCCGTTTGACACCCATAATTAACGCATTTATCAAAGTTTTACGGGAACCACATTTTGACCCATAACTCAGTTATCGATAAATATATCGAAATGTAGCAAAGTCCAAAGGAAAGATGTGGCCTTGCCCTTTCGTTTGACACCCATATTGAACGCATACATCAAGGTTTTATGAGAACCATATTTTCACCGATAACTCATTTATCGATAAATATATCGAAATATGGATCAGTTTAGATGAAAGCTGTGGTCCTGCCCTTTCGTTTGACACCCATACTGAACGCAAACATCAAGGTTTTATGGGAGCCAAATTTTGACCGATAACTCATTTATCGATAAATATATCGGTATATCGATAACTTCAAATGAAAGCTGTGGCCTTGCCCTTTCGTTTGACACCCATATTGAACGCATACATCAAGCTTTAATGGGAACCCCATTTTGACCGATAACACATTTATCGATAAATATATCGCAATATGCATCAGTTCAAATGAAAGCTGTGACCTTGCCCTTTCGTTCGCCTCCCATAATTTGTTTTATTGTGCGGCACATACCGCTATCATTAATAAATATTTAATTAACATTAAAATTAAACAGATCACGTAATATTTACAAGGCAACTTAGAGTTAAATAAATGGATCGTATCGCATATGGGTATAGTTTCTCTTATTACTACTACAAACAAACAATTTACAAAATCTACAATCTTTTAAAGCTACTCTAATTGAATATTTTACTCTTATTCGTAGGATAAATCATACAATAGCTAGAACTAAAATAGGCGTTCGTTTCTGTGGTTTTCAAAAAGAAAAAAAACAAAAATTGTTATTTTCTTTTCGATTCCGTTTTGAATTTTTTTGTTTTGTAATAAGTGTTCATTTACATACACAATGTCCTATTTAATAATATTCAATTAAAGCCTGCTTCATAGCATGTTTTTTTTTTTTTCATTCAATTAAATACAATTTTTGCGCTTCTTAATTTTCCGCAATTATTTAAATTAATCAGTCCAAACCAAATCAAATATAAACGAACATTCATGCATGGCATATGTAAGAATACTCTGCATTAATCCATACTACTATGTGTGTACATTTTTATGACCTGCTGATCAGTAGGGAATAACAATTTTTAAAATAGTTAAATGAAAAATATTT
Organism: Merzomyia westermanni; assembly: GCA_949987695.1. NCBI lineage: Eukaryota > Metazoa > Arthropoda > Insecta > Diptera > Tephritidae > Merzomyia > Merzomyia westermanni. The sequence continues at coordinate 134,313,682 of OX465292.1, read as the reverse complement.
CTGAAAGCTTATGCTTTTAATTTGTTCAAAATGAATTTATCACTTAGTTTCGGCAATAGTATTCTCTTTGTAAAATTTTTACAAATGACACGCTGACACTGAATTAGCATTCTGCTCATCGCACAGATATGCCATTTATGGTGATAACATTTCCGGTTGTCGGTTCTGGTTCGTAGACCTCATCGTTGTTGCGCATCTCATATGGCGCATCGTAGAATTGTTCGGCAGGTATTTGATCGTAGATGTTTTTTTTCAATTAAATTCCAAACATTCAAATAATTCAAATCTTTAACATTCAAATAATATGCGTAAACCTCTCCTAATCCTCATGTGTCTCTGTTTGTGTTTGTGTATATGTTTCTTGTATACAGATGGAATGCTGATGCTCCTTAGGTTTTAATTGTTGAAGGTGCGCGAGTCCTCGACAGCCAATTCATATGACGCTTGATCCGTTTCCACCGGCATAACAATCGCTCGTTTATCGCGCATGCTGAGTTGTGACATTAAGGGCAATTTGTTGTTATTATTGTATCTATGGTATGTCTCATCGGCGAAAGTGTTGCTGTTGTTGTCACTTTCTGAGTTGGCCTTCTTTCCACGCACCGCTACAAATTTATTACTAAAATCGACAAAACGCTGAGCTTTGCTACGACGGTTCGGTGACATCACTGTATAAATCGTTGTAAATTTTCTCTGAAATCAATTAAAAAACAATAAAAAAAGTCACTCGCTCAAACAAAAATTAAAATAAATATATGTATTAGGTACGTTGAGACCAAAAATTTTACGTTGTTGGAATGCATTAGATTCCAATCAACTCAGAGACAGGCAGTCCAAAGGTTGGAAAGCATTCGTTTCCAATCCTTCATTACTTGATAAAATGTGCGTGCATATTTTCGAAAGCGGTGTTCCCGGTTCATCAATCTGTTTCAGGCTAAATTATCAAGTATTGCATTACGTAAAGTAGCAAAGGAACATTCAATACTGATACAGCTGTACAAGTCATTGTAGTATGAGCACCAGATGCGCAGAGGGTCATTTTTAACAAAGTTCAGACGACAAATTGGCAAATGAAAGGGAACATAATGTCGGGACGATCTAGCAGGCACCGCGAAATTCAATCGACCAAGAAGATCGGAAGAATCTATCTCACCTATTATCAACTTGTGGAGGAACATTACCCCAAGTAGTATTCTTCGATTTTCCAGAGACGGTAAGCGAATAAGAAGAAGCCTACTTCTGTAGGGTGGAAGGTGACGATTAGAATCCCAATTAAGGCCGCGAAGCGCAAAGATTAAAAATTGCTTTTGAACTGACTCAATTCGGTTTATATGAATTTGATATACAGGGCACCACACACATGAGCAGTATTCAAGAATTGGACGAACCAACGATGTGTAAAGGACCTTAGTAAGATACGGGTCATCAAACTCTTTAGCCCACCTTTTGACAAATCCAAGTATACCCATTGCCTTGTTAGCAATAGACGAGATATGCATATTAAAACTCAGTTTCGGATCGAAAAGAACCCCTAAATCGTTTACAGTAGAGATACGCTCCAAAGGGGTACTATTTAGCATATAAGGTGTTAGAACAGGCTTCACTCGGTGAAATGTCATTTGTTTACATTTAGAGAAATTTAAGTCAAGTAAATTACTTGCACACCATAATTGGAAAGAGTCCAAATCAGCCTGAAGTAGATTCAAGGAGGCCGTGTCATTCTGACAGTATGTGTAGCATAGCTTAACGTCATCCGCGTACATCAGGGTTCTGGAATGTTGGATAATCTGAGGTAAGTCATTTATAAACAGAGAAAAAAGCAGTGGACCCAAATGGCTACCCTGCGGCACCCCAGAGGATACCTCAATCGACGTTGAAAATTTATATTTGAAGAGAACTTGTTGAGTCCTGTTTGAAAGATAGCTTGCCAGCCATGTTAAAAGTCGAAATGGAAAACCCATCAAGTCTAGTTTATGAATAAGGAGCTCATGATTGACAGAGTCAAATGCCTTACTGAAGTCAGTATAGATGACATCCGTTTGCTTTTTCTCCATAAATCCATCTATTATTAGGGAAGTAAATACAAGTAAGTTGGTGGTGGATGACCTTTGACGTATAAAACCATGTTGAGAAGAAGATAATAATGAGGTGCACTGGTATTGAAGTTGGTTTGTTATAATCTGTTCAAACGTCTTAGGAATAGCTGAAAGCATACATCAAGGTTTTATGAGAACCACATTTTGACCGATAACACATTTATCGATAAATATATCGAAATATGGATTAGATCAGATGAAAGCTGTGGCCTTGCCCTTCCGTTTGACACCCATAATGAACGCATATATCAAGGTTTTACGGGAACCACATTTTGACCGATAACTCAGTTATCGATAAATATATCGAAATATAGCAAAGTCCAAAGGAAAGATGTGGCCTTGCCCTTTCGTTTGACACCCATATTGAACGCATACATCAAGGTTTTAGGAGAACCACATTTTGACAGATAACTCATTTATCGATAAATATATCGAAATATGCATCAGTTTAAATGAAAGCTGTGGCCTTGCCCTTTCGTTTGACACCCATATTGAAAGCATACATCAAGGTTTTATGAGAACCACATTTTGACCGATAACACATTTATCGATAAATATATCGAAATATGGATTAGTTCAGATGAAACCTGTGGCCTTGCCCTTCCGTTTGACACCCATAATAAACGCATTTATCAAAGTTTTACGGGAACCACATTTTGACCCATAACTCAGTTATCGATAAATATATCGAAATGTAGCACAGTCCAAAGGAAAGATGTGGCCTTGCCCTTTCGTTTGACACCCATATTGAACGCATACATCAAGGTTTTATGAGAACCACATTTTGACCGATAGCACATTTATCGATAAATATATCGAAATATGGATTAGTTCAGATGAAAGCTGTGGCCTTGCCCTTTCGTTTGACACCCATAATGAACGCATATATCAAGGTTTTATGGGAACCGCATTTTGACCGTTTACTCAGTTATCGATAAATATATCGAAACATGCATCAGTTCCAATGAAAACTGTGGCCTTGCCCTTTCGTTCGACACCCATATTGAACGCATACATAAAGGTTTTATGAGAACCACATTTTGACCGATAACACATTAATCGATAAATATATCGAAATATGGATTAGTTCAGATGAAACTTATGGCCTTGCCCTTTCGTTTGATACCGACAGGGCATGCAACGTTAAAGGTTTTATGGGAACCATATTTTCCCCGATAACTCATTTATCGATAAATATATCAAAATATGCATCAGTTCAAATGAAAGCTGTGGCCTTGCCCTTTCGTTCGACACCGATATTGAACGCATACATCAAGGTTTTATGGGAACCACATTTTGACCGATAACTCATTTATCGATAAATATATCGAAATATGCATCAGTTCCAACGAAAACTGTGGCCTTGCCCTTTCGTTTGACACCCATATTGAACACATACATCAAGGTTTTATTGGAACCACATTTTGACCGATAACACATTTATCAATAAATATATCGATATATCGAAAAGCTCAAATGCAAGCTGTGGCCATGTCCTTTCGTTTGACACCCATATTGAACGCATACATAAAGGTTTTATGAGAACCACATTTTGACCGATAACACATTTATCGATAAATATATCGAAATATGGATTAGTTCAGATGAAACCTGTGGCCTTGCCCTTCCGTTTGACACTCATAATAAACGCATTTATCAAAGTTTTACGGGAACCACATTTTGACCCATAACTCAGTTATCGATAAATATATCGAAATGTAGCACAGTCCAAAGGAAAGATGTGGCCTTGCCCTTTCGTTTGACACCCATATTGAACGCATACATCAAGGTTTTATGAGAACCACATTTTGACCGATAGCACATTTATCGATAAATATATCGAAATATGGATTAGTTCAGATGAAAGCTGTGGCCTTGCCCTTTCGTTTGACACCCATAATGAACGCATATATCAAGGTTTTATGAGAACCATATTTTCACCGATAACTCATTTATCGATAAATATATCGAAATATGGATCAGTTTAGATGAAAGCTGTGGTCCTGCCCTTTCGTTTGACACCCATACTGAACGCAAACATCAAGGTTTTATGGGAGCCAAATTTTGACCGATAACTCATTTATCGATAAATATATCGGTATATCGATAACTTCAAATGAAAGCTGTGGCCTTGCCCTTTCGTTTGACACCCATATTGAACGCATACATCAAGCTTTAATGGGAACCCCATTTTGACCGATAACACATTTATCGATAAATATATCGCAATATGCATCAGTTCAAATGAAAGCTGTGACCTTGCCCTTTCGTTCGCCTCCCATAATGAACACATACATCAAGGTTTTATGAGAACCACATTTTGACCGATAACACATTTATCGATAAATATATCGAAATATGGATTAGATCAGATGAAAGCTGTGGCCTTGCCCTTCCGTTTGACACCCATAATGAACGCATATATCAAGGTTTTACGGGAACCACATTTTGACCGATAACTCAGTTATCGATAAATATATCGAAATATAGCAAAGTCCAAAGGAAAGATGTGGCCTTGCCCTTTCGTTTGACACCCATATTGAACGCATACATCAAGGTTTTAGGAGAACCACATTTTGACAGATAACTCATTTATCGATAAATATATCGAAATATGCATCAGTTTAAATGAAAGCTGTGGCCTTGCCCTTTCGTTTGACACCCATATTGAACGCATACATCAAGGTTTTATTGGAACCACATTTTGACCGATAACAAATTTATCGATAAATATATCGATATATCGAAAAGCTCAAATGCAAGCTGTGGCCATGTCCTTTTGTTTGACACCCATATTGAACGCATACATAAAGGTTTTATGAGAACCACATTTTGACCGATAACACATTTATCGATAAATATATCGAAATATGCATCAGTTCCAACGAAAACTGTGGCCTTGCCCTTTCGTTTGACACCCATATTGAACACATACATCAAGGTTTTATTGGAACCACATTTTGACCGATAACACATTTATCAATAAATATATCGATATATGGAAAAGCTCAAATGCAAGCTGTGGCCATGTCCTTTTGTTTGACACCCATATTGAACGCATACATAAAGGTTTTATGAGAACCACATTTTGACCGATAACACATTTATCGATAAATATATCGAAATATGGATTAGTTCAGATGAAAGCTGTGGGCTTGCTCTTCCGTTTGACACCCATAATGAACGCATTTATCAAAGTTTTACGGGAACCACATTTTGACCCATAACTCAGTTATCGATAAATATATCGAAATGTAGCAAAGTCCAAAGGAAAGATGTGGCCTTGCCCTTTCGTTTGACACCCATATTGAACGCATACATCAAGGTTTTATGAGAACCATATTTTCACCGATAACTCATTTATCGATAAATATATCGAAATATGGATCAGTTTAGATGAAAGCTGTGGTCCTGCCCTTTCGTTTGACACCCATACTGAACGCAAACATCAAGGTTTTATGGGAGCCAAATTTTGACCGATAACTCAGTTATCGATAAATATATCGGTATATCGATAACTTCAAATGAAAGCTGTGGCCTTGCCCTTTCGTTTGACACCCATATTGAACGCATACATCAAGCTTTAATGGGAACCCCATTTTGACCGATAACACATTTATCGATAAATATATCGCAATATGCATCAGTTCAAATGAAAGCTGTGACCTTGCCCTTTCGTTCGCCTCCCATAATGAACACATACATCAAGGTTTTATGAGAACCACATTTTGACCGATAACACATTTATCGATAAATATATCGAAATATGGATTAGATCAGATGAAAGCTGTGGCCTTGCCCTTCCGTTTGACACCCATAATGAACGCATATATCAAGGTTTTACGGGAACCACATTTTGACCGATAACACATTTATCGATAAATATATCGCAATATGCATCAGTTCAAATGAAAGCTGTGACCTTGCCCTTTCGTTCGCCTCCCATAATGAACACATACATCAAGGTTTTATGAGAACCACATTTTGACCGATAACACATTTATCGATAAATATATCGAAATATGGATTAGTTCAGATGAAAGCTGTGGGCTTGCTCTTCCGTTTGACACCCATAATGAACGCATTTATCAAAGTTTTACGGGAACCACATTTTGACCCATAACTCAGTTATCGATAAATATATCGAAATATAGCAAAGTCCAAAGGAAAGATGTGGCCTTGCCCTTTCGTTTGACACCCATATTGAACGCATACATCAAGGTTTTAGGAGAACCACATTTTGACAGATAACTCATTTATCGATAAATATATCGAAACATGCATCAGTTTAAATGAAAGCTGTGGCCTTGCCCTTTCGTTTGACACCCATATTGAACGCATACATCAAGGTTTTATTGGAACCACATTTTGACCGATAACACATTTATCGATAAATATATCGATATATCGAAAAGCTCAAATGCAAGCTGTGGCCATGTCCTTTCGTTTGACACCCATATTGAACGCATACATAAAGGTTTTATGAGAACCACATTTTGACCGATAACACATTTATCGATAAATATATCGAAATATGGATTAGTTCAGATGAAACCTGTGGCCTTGCCCTTCCGTTTGACACCCATAATAAACGCATTTATCAAAGTTTTACGGGAACCACATTTTGACCCATAACTCAGTTATCGATAAATATATCGAAATATAGCAAAGTCCAAAGGAAAGATGTGGCCTTGCCCTTTCGTTTGACACCCATATTGAACGCATACATCAAGGTTTTAGGAGAACCACATTTTGACAGATAACTCATTTATCGATAAATATATCGAAACATGCATCAGTTTAAATGAAAGCTGTGGCCTTGCCCTTTCGTTTGACACCCATATTGAACGCATACATCAAGGTTTTATTGGAACCACATTTTGACCGATAACACATTTATCGATAAATATATCGATATATCGAAAAGCTCAAATGCAAGCTGTGGCCATGTCCTTTCGTTTGACACCCATATTGAACGCATACATAAAGGTTTTATGAGAACCACATTTTGACCGATAACACATTTATCGATAAATATATCGAAATATGGATTAGTTCAGATGAAACCTGTGGCCTTGCCCTTCCGTTTGACACCCATAATAAACGCATTTATCAAAGTTTTACGGGAATCACATTTTGACCCATAACTCAGTTATCGATAAATATATCGAAATGTAGCACAGTCCAAAGGAAAGATGTGGCCTTGCCCTTTCGTTTGACACCCATATTGAACGCATACATCAAGGTTTTATGAGAACCACATTTTGACCGATAGCACATTTATCGATAAATATATCGTAATATGGATTAGTTCAGATGAAAGCTGTGGCCTTGCCCTTTCGTTTGACACCCATAATGAACGCATATATCAAGGTTTTATGGGAACCGCATTTTGACCGTTTACTCAGTTATCGATAAATATATCGAAACATGCATCAGTTCCAATGAAAACTGTGGCCTTGCCCTTTCGTTTGACACCCATATTGAACGCATACATCAAGGTTTTATTGGAACCACATTTTGACCGATAACACATTAATCGGTAAATATATCGAAATATGGATTAGTTCAGATGAAACTTATGGCCTTGCCCTTTCGTTTGATACCGACAGGGCATGCAACGTTAAAGGTTTTATGGGAACCATATTTTCACCGATAACTCATTTATCGATAAATATATCAAAATATGCATCAGTTCAAATGAAAGCTGTGGCCTTGCCCTTTCGTTCGACACCCATACTGAACGCAAACATCAAGGTTTTATGGGAGCCAAATTTTGACCGATAACACATTAATCGGTAAATATATCGAAATATGGATTAGTTCAGATGAAACTTATGGCCTTGCCCTTTCGTTTGATACCGACAGGGCATGCAACGTTAAAGGTTTTATGGGAACCATATTTTCACCGATAACTCATTTATCGATAAATATATCAAAATATGCATCAGTTCAAATGAAAGCTGTGGCCTTGCCCTTTCGTTCGACACCGATATTGAACGCATACATCAAGGTTTTATGGGAGCCAAATTTTGACCGATAACTCATTTATCGATAAATATATCGGTATATCGATAACTTCAAATGAAAGCTGTGGCCTTGCCCTTTCGTTTGACACCCATATTGAACGCATACATCAAGCTTTAATGGGAACCCCATTTTGACCGATAACACATTTATCGATAAATATATCGCAATATGCATCAGTTCAAATGAAAGCTGTGACCTTGCCCTTTCGTTCGCCTCCCATAATGAACGCATACATCAAGGTTTTATGAGAACCACATTTTGACCGATAACACATTTATCGATAAATATATCGAAATATGGATTAGATCAGATGAAAGCTGTGGCCTTGCCCTTCCGTTTGACACCCATAATGAACGCATATATCAAGGTTTTACGGGAACCACATTTTGACCGATAACTCAGTTATCGATAAATATATCGAAATATAGCAAAGTCCAAAGGAAAGATGTGGCTTTGCCCTTTCGTTTGACACCCATATTGAACGCATACATCAAGGTTTTAGGAGAACCACATTTTGACCGATAACTCATTTATCGATAAATATATCGAAATATGCATCAGTTTAAATGAAAGCTGTGGCCTTGCCCTTTCGTTTGACACCCATATTGAACGCATACATCAAGGTTTTATTGGAACCACATTTTGACCGATAACACATTTATCGATAAATATATCGATGTATCGAAAAGCTCAAATGCAAGCTGTGGCCATGTCCTTTCGTTTGACACCCATATTGAACGCATACATAAAGGTTTTATGAGAACCACATTTTGACCGATAACACATTTATCGATAAATATATCGAAATATGGATTAGTTCAGATGAAACCTGTGGCCTTGCCCTTCCGTTTGACACCCATAATAAACGCATTTATCAAAGTTTTACGGGAACCACATTTTGACCCATAACTCAGTTATCGATAAATATATCGAAATGTAGCACAGTCCAAAGGAAAGATGTGGCCTTGCCCTTTCGTTTGACACCCATATTGAACGCATACATCAAGGTTTTATGAGAACCATATTTTCACCGATAACTCATTTATCGATAAATATATCGAAATATGGATCAGTTTAGATGAAAGCTGTGGTCCTGCCCTTTCGTTTGACACCCATACTGAACGCAAACATCAAGGTTTTATGGGAACCCCATTTAGACCGATAACACATTTATCGATAAATATATCGCAATATGCATCAGTTCAAATGAAAGCTGTGACCTTGCCCTTTCGTTCGCCTCCCATAATGAACGCATACATCAAGGTTTTATGAGAACCACATTTTGACCGATAACACATTTATCGATAAATATATCGAAATATGGATTAGATCAGATGAAAGCTGTGGCCTTGCCCTTCCGTTTGACACCCATAATGAACGCATATATCAAGGTTTTACGGGAACCACATTTTTAACGATAACTCAGTTATCGATAAATATATCGAAATATAGCAAAGTCCAAAGGAAAGATGTGGCCTTGCCCTTTCGTTTGACACCCATATTGAACGCATACATCAAGGTTTTAGGAGAACCACATTTTGACCGATAACTCATTTATCGATAAATATATCGAAATATGCATCAGTTTAAATGAAAGCTGTGGCCTTGCCCTTTCGTTTGACACCCATATTGAACGCATACATCAAGGTTTTATTGGAACCACATTTTGACCGATAACACATTTATCGATAAATATATCGATATATCGAAAAGCTCAAATGCAAGCTGTGGCCATGTCCTTTCGTTTGACACCCATATTGAACGCATACATAAAGGTTCTATGAGAACCACATTTTGACCGATAACACATTTATCGATAAATATATCGAAATATGGATTAGTTCAGATGAAACCTGTGGCCTTGCCCTTCCGTTTGACACCCATAATAAACGCATTTATCAAAGTTTTACGGGAACCACATTTTGACCCATAACTCAGTTATCGATAAATATATCGAAATGTAGCACAGTCCAAAGGAAAGATGTGGCCTTGCCCTTTCGTTTGACACCCATATTGAACGCATACATCAAGGTTTTATGAGAACCACATTTTGACCGATAGCACATTTATCGATAAATATATCGAAATATGGATTAGTTCAGATGAAAGCTGTGGCCTTGCCCTTTCGTTTGACGCCCATAATGAACGCATATATCAAGGTTTTATGGGAACCGCATTTTGACCGTTTACTCAGTTATCGATAAATATATCGAAACATGCATCAGTTCCAATGAAAACTGTGGCCTTGCCCTTTCGTTTGACACCCATATTGAACGCATACATCAAGGTTTTATTGGAACCACATTTTGACCGATAACACATTAATCGGTAAATATATCGAAATATGGATTAGTTCAGATGAAACTTATGGCCTTGCCCTTTCGTTTGATACCGACAGGGCATGCAACGTTAAAGGTTTTATGGGAACCATATTTTCACCGATAACTCATTTATCGATAAATATATCAAAATATGCATCAGTTCAAATGAAAGCTGTGGCCTTGCCCTTTCGTTCGACACCCATACTGAACGCAAACATCAAGGTTTTATGGGAGCCAAATTTTGACCGATAAACATTAATCGGTAAATATATCGAAATATGGATTAGTTCAGATGAAACTTATGGCCTTGCCCTTTCGTTTGATACCGACAGGGCATGCAACGTTAAAGGTTTTATGGGAACCATATTTTCACCGATAACTCATTTATCGATAAATATATCAAAATATGCATCAGTTCAAATGAAAGCTGTGGCCTTGCCCTTTCGTTCGACACCGATATTGAACGCATACATCAAGGTTTTATGGGAGCCAAATTTAGACCGATAACTCATTTATCGATAAATATATCGGTATATCGATAACTTCAAATGAAAGCTGTGGCCTTGCCCTTTCGTTTGACACCCATATTGAACGCATACATCAAGCTTTAATGGGAACCCCATTTTGACCGATAACACATTTATCGATAAATATATCGCAATATGCATCAGTTCAAATGAAAGCTGTGACCTTGCCCTTTCGTTCGCCTCCCATAATGAACGCATACATCAAGGTTTTATGAGAACCACATTTTGACCGATAACACATTTATCGATAAATATATCGAAATATGGATTAGATCAGATGAAAGCTGTGGCCTTGCCCTTCCGTTTGACACCCATAATGAACGCATATATCAAGGTTTTACGGGAACCACATTTTGACCGATAACTCAGTTATCGATAAATATATCGAAATATAGCAAAGTCCAAAGGAAAGATGTGGCTTTGCCCTTTCGTTTGACACCCATATTGAACGCATACATCAAGGTTTTAGGAGAACCACATTTTGACCGATAACTCATTTATCGATAAATATATCGAAATATGCATCAGTTTAAATGAAAGCTGTGGCCTTGCCCTTTCGTTTGACACCCATAATGAACGCATATATTAAGGTTTTATGGGAACCGCATTTTGACCGTTTACTCAGTTATCGATAAATATATCGAAACATGCATCAGTTCCAATGAAAACTGTGGCCTTGCCCTTTCGTTTGACACCCATATTGAACGCATACATCAAGGTTTTATTGGAACCACATTTTGAGCGATAACACATTTATCGATAAATATGTCGATATATCGAAAAGTTCAAATGCAAGCTGTGGCCATGTCCTTTCGTTTGACACCCATATTAAACGCAAACATAAAGGTTTTATGAGAACCACATTTTGACCGATAACACATTAATCGATAAATATATCGAAATATGGATTAGTTCAGATGAAACTTATGGCCTTGCCCTTTCGTTTGATACCGACAGGGCATGCAACATTAAAGGTTTTATGGGAACCATATTTTCACCGATAACTCATTTATCGATAAATATATCAAAATATGCATCAGTTCAAATGAAAGCTGTGGCCTTGCCCTTTCGTTCGACACCCATATTGAACGCATACATCAAGGTTTTATGGGAACCACATTTTGACCGATAACTCATTTATCGATAAATATATCGAAATATGCATCAGTTCCAACGAAAACTGTGGCCTTGCCCTTTCGTTTGACACCCATATTGAACGCATACATCAAGGTTTTATTGGAACCACATTTTGACCGATAACACATTTATCGATAAATATATCGATATATCGAAAAGCTCAAATGCAAGCTGTGGCCATGTCCTTTCGTTTGACACCCAAATTGAACGCATACATAAAGGTTTTATGAGAACCACATTTTGACCGATAACACATTTATCGATAAATATATCGAAATATGAATTAGTTCAGATGATAGCTGTGGGCTTGCCCTTCCGTTTGACACCCATAATGAACGCATTTATCAAAGTTTTACGGGAACCACATTTTGACCCATAACTCAGTTATCGATAAATATATCGAAATGTAGCAAAGTCCAAATGAAAGCTGTGGCCTCGCCCTTTCGTTTGACACCCATAATGAACGCATACATCAAGGTTGTATGAGAACCACATTTTGACCGATAACACATTTATCGATAAATATATCGCAATATGCATCAGTTCAAATGAAAGCTGTGACCTTGCCCTTTCGTTCGCCACCCATAATGAACGCATACATCAAGGTTTTATGAGAACCACATTTTGACCGATAACACATTTATCGATAAATATATCGATATATCGAAAAGTTCAAATGCAAGCTGTGGCCATGTCCTTTCATTTGACACCCATATTGAACGCATACATCAAGGTTTTATGAGAACCACATTTTGCCCGATAGCACATTTATCGATAAATATATCGAAATATGGATTAGTTCAGATGAAACTTATGGCCTTGCCCTTTCGTTTGATACCGACAGGGCATGCAACGTTAAAGGTTTTATGGGAACCATATTTTCACCGATAACTCATTTAATGAAAGCTCAGTTCAGTTCAAATGAAAGCTGTGGCCTTGCCCTTTCGTTCGACACCGATATTGAACGCATACATCAAGGTTTTATGGGAACCACATTTTGACCGATAACTCATTTATCGATAAATATATCAAAATATGCATCAGTTCAAATGAAAGCTGTGGCCTTGCCCTTTCGTTCGACACCGATATTGAACGCATACATCAAGGTTTTATGGGAACCACATTTTGACCGATAACTCATTTATCGATAAATATATCAAAATATGCATCAGTTCAAATGAAAGCTGTGGCCTTGCCCTTTCGTTCGACACCGATATTGAACGCATACATCAAGGTTTTATGGGAACCACATTTTGACCGATAACTCAGTTATCGATAAATATATCGAAATGTAGCAAAGTCCAAATGAAAGCTGTGGCCTCGCCCTTTCGTTCGACACCCATATTGAACGCATACATAAAGGTTTTATGAGAACCACATTTTGACCGATAACACATTAATCGATAAATATATCGAAATATGGATTAGTTCAGATGAAACTTATGGCCTTGCCCTTTCGTTTGATACCGACAGGGCATGCAACGTTAAAGGTTTTATGGGAACCATATTTTCACCGATAACTCATTTATCGATAAATATATCAAAATATGCATCAGTTCAAATGAAAGCTGTGGCCTTGCCCTTTCGTTCGACACCGATATTGAACGCATACATCAAGGTTTTATGGGAACCACATTTTGACCGATAACTCATTTATCGGTAAATATATCGAAATATGCATCAGTTCCAACGAAAACTGTGGCCTTGCCCTTTCGTTTGACACCCATATTGAACGCATACATCAAGGTTTTATTGGAACCACATTTTGACCGATAACACATTTATCGATAAACATATCGATATATCGAAAAGCTCAAATGCAAGCTGTGACCATGTCCTTTCGTTTGACACCCATATTGAACGCATACATAAAGGTTTTGTGAGAACCACATTTTGACCGATAACACATTTATCGATAAATATATCGAAATATGGATTGGTTCAGATGAAAGCTGTGGGCTTGCCCTTCCGTTTGACACCCATAATGAACGCATTTATCAAAGTTTTACGGGAACCACATTTTGACCCATAACTCAGTTATCGATAAATATATCGAAATGTAGCAAAGTCCAAATGAAAGATGTGGCCTTGGCCTTTCGTTTGACACCCATATTGAACGCATACATCAAGGTTTTATGAGAACCATATTTTCACCGATAACTCATTTATCGATAAATATATCGAAATATGGATCAGTTTAGATGAAAGCTGTGGTCCTGCCCTTTCGTTTGACACCCATACTGAACGCAAACATCAAGGTTTTATGGGAGCCAAATTTTGACCGATAACTCATTTATCGATAAATATATCGGTATATCGATAACTTCAAATGAAAGCTGTGGCCTTGCCCTTTCGTTTGACACCCATATTGAACGCATACATAAAGGTTTTATGAGAACCACATTTTGACCGATAACACATTTATCGATAAATATATCGAAATATGGATTGGTTCAGATGAAAGCTGTGGGCTTGCCCTTCCGTTTGACACCCATAATGAACGCATTTATCAAAGTTTTACGGGAACCACATTTTGACCCATAACTCAGTTATCGATAAATATATCGAAATGTAGCAAAGTCCAAAGGAAAGATGTGGCCTTGGCCTTTCGTTTGACACCCATATTGAACGCATACATCAAGGTTTTATGAGAACCATATTTTCACCGATAACACATTTATCGATAAATATATCGCAATATGTATCAGTTCAAATGAAAGCTGTGGCCTTGCCCTTTCGTTCGCCACCCATAATGAACGCATACATCAAGGTTTTATGAGAACCACATTTTGACCGATAACACATTTATCGATAAATATATCGATATATGGATTAGATCAGATGAAAGCTGTGGCCTTGCCCTTCCGTTTGACACCCATAATGAACGCATATATCAAGGTTTTACGGGAACCACATTTTGACCGATAACTCAGTTATCGATAAATGTATCGAAATATAGCAAAGTCCAAAGGAAAGATGTGGCCTTGCCCTTTCGTTTGACACCCATATTGAACGCATACATCAAGGTTTAATGGGAACCACATTTTGACCGATAAATCATTTACCGATAAATATATCGAAATATGCATCAGTTCCAACGAAAACTGTGGCCTTGCCCTTTCGTTTGACACCCATATTGAACGCATACATCAAGGTTTTATTGGAACCACATTTTGACCGATAACACATTTATCGATAAATATATCGAAATATGGATTAGTTCAGATGAAAGCTGTGGCCTTGCCCTTCCGTTTGACACCCATAATGAACGCATTTATCAAAGTTTTACGGGAACCACATTTTGACCCATAACTCAGTTATCGATAAATATATCGAAATGTAGCAAAGTCCAAATGAAAGCTGTGGCCTTGCCCTTTCGTTTGACACCCATATTGAACGCATACATCAAGGTTTAATGGGAACCACATTTTGACCGATAACTCATTTACCGATAAATATATCGAAATATGCATCAGTTCCAACGAAAACTGTGGCCTTGCCCTTTCGTTTGACACCCATATTGAACGCATACATCAAGGTTTTATGAGAACCACATTTTGACCGATAACACATTTATCGATAAATATATCGCAATATGCATCAGTTCCAGCGAAAACTGTGGCCTTGCCCTTTCGTTTGACACCCATATTGAACGCATACATCAAGGTTTTATTGGCACCACATTTTGACCGATAACACATTTATCGATAAATATATCGAAATATGGATTAGTTCAAATGAAAGCTGTGGCCTTGCCCTTCCGTTTGACACCCATAATGAACGCATTTATCAAAGTTTTACGGGAACCACATTTTGACCCATAACTCAGTTATCGATAAATATATCGAAATGTAGCAAAGTCCAAATGAAAGCTGTGGCCTTGCCCTTTCGTTTGACACCCATATTGAACGCATACATCAAGGTTTAATGGGAACCACATTTTGACCGATAACTCATTTACCGATAAATATATCGCAATATGCATCAGTTCCAGCGAAAACTGTGGCCTTGCCCTTTCGTTTGACACCCATATTGAACGCATACATCAAGGTTTTATGGGCACCACATTTTGACCGATAACTCATTTATCGATAAATATATCGAAATATGCATCAGTTCCAACGAAAACTGTGGCCTTGCCCTTTCGTTTGACACCCATATTGAACGCATACATCAAGGTTTTATTGGAACCACATTTTCACCGATAACACATTTATCGATAAATATATCGAAATATGGATTAGTTCAAATGAAAGCTGTGGCCTTGCCCTTCCGTTTGACACCCATAATGAACGCATTTATCAAAGTTTTACGGGAACCACATTTTGACCCATAACTCAGTTATCGATAAATATATCGAAATGTAGCAAAGTCCAAATGAAAGCTGTGGCCTCCCTTTCGTTTGACACCCATATTGAACGCATACATCAAGGTTTTATGAGAACCACATTTTGACCGATAACACATTTATCGATAAATATATCGCAATATGCATCAGTTCAAATGAAAGCTGTGACTTTGCCCTTTCGTTCGCCACCCATAATGAACGCATACATCAAGGTTTTATGAGAACCACATTTTGACCGATAACACATTTATCGATAAATATATCGAAATATGGATTAGTTCAGATGAAAGCTGTGGCCTTGCCCTTCCGTTTGACACCCATATTGAACGCATACATCAAGGTTTTATGGGAACCACATTTTGACCGATAACTCATTTATCGATAAATATATCGCAATATGCATCAGTTCAAATGAAAGCTGTGACCTTGCCCTTTCGTTCGCCACCCATAATGAACGCATACATCAAGGTTTTATGAGAACCACATTTTGACCGATAACACATTTATCGATAAATATATCAAAATATGGATTAGTTCAGATGAAACTTATGGCCTTGCCCTTTCGTTTGATACCGACAGGGCATTCAACGTTAAAGGTTTTATGGGAACCATATTTCCACCGATAACTCATTTATCGATAAATATATCAAAATATGCATCAGTTCAAATGAAAGCTGTGGCCTTGCCCTTTCGTTCGACACCCATATTGAACGCATACATCAAGGTTTTATGGGAACCACATTTTGACCGATAACTCATTTATCGATAAATATATCGAAATATGCATCAGTTCCAACGAAAACTGTGGCCTTGCCCTTTCGTTTGACACCCATATTGAACGCATACATCAAGGTTTTATTGGAACCACATTTTGACCGATAACACATTTATCGATAAATATATCGATATATCGAAAAGCTCAAATGCAAGCTGTGGCCATGTCCTTTCGTTTGACACCCATATTGAACGCATACATAAAGGTTTTATGAGAACCACATTTTGACCGATAACACATTTATCGATAAATATATCGAAATATGGATAAGTTCAGATGAAACCTGTGGCCTTGCCCTTTCGTTTGACACCCATATTGAACGCATACATCAAGGTTTTATGAGAACCACATTTTGACCGATAACACATTAATCGATAAATATATCGAAATATGGATTAGTTCAGATGAAACTTATGGCCTTGCCCTTTCGTTTGATACCGACAGGGCATGCAACGTTAAAGGTTTTATGGGAACCATATTTTCACCGATAACTCATTTATCGATAAATATATAAAAATATGCATCAGTTCAAATGAAAGCTGTGGCCTTGCCCTTTCGTTCGACACCCATATTGAACGCATAGATCAAGGTTTTATGGGAACCACATTTTGACCGATAACTCATTTATCGATAAATATATCGAAATATGCATCAGTTCCAACGAAAACTGTGGCCTTGCCCTTTCGTTTGACACCCATAATGAACGCATACATCAAGGTTTTATTGGAACCACATTTTGACCGATAACACATTTATCGATAAATATATCGAAATATGGATTAGTTCAGATGAAAGCTGTGGCCTTGCCCTTCCGTTTGACACCCATAATGAACGCATTTATCAAAGTTTTACGGGAACCACATTTTGACCCATAACTCAGTTATCGATAAATATATCGAAATGTAGCAAAGTCCAAATGAAAGCTGTGGCCTTGTCCTTTCGTTTGACACCCATATTGAACGCATACATCAAGGTTTTATGAGAACCACATTTTGACCGATAACACATTTATCGATAAATATATCGCAATATGCATCAGTTCAAATGAAAGCTGTGACCTTGCCCTTTCGTTCGCCACCCATAATGGACGCATACATCAAGGTTTTACGAGAACGACATTTTGACCGATAACACATTTATCGATAAATATATCGAAATATGGATTAGTTCAGATGAAAGCTGTGGCCTTGCCCTTCCGTTTGACACCCATAATGAACGCATATATCAAGGTTTTACGGGAACCACATTTTGACCGATAACTCAGTTATCGATAAATATATCGAAATATAGCAAAGTCCAAAGGAAAGATGTGGCCTTGCCCTTTCGTTTGACACCCATATTGAACGCATACATCAAGGTTTTATGAGAACCACATTTTGACCGATAACTCATTTATCGATAAATATATCGAAATATGCATCAGTTCAAATGAAAGCTGTGGCCTTGCCCTTTCGTTTGACACCCATATTGAACACATACATCAAGGTTTTATTGGAACCACATTTTGACCGATAACACATTTATCGATAAATATATCGATATATCGAAAAGTTCAAATGCAATATTTGGCCATGTCCTTTCGTTTGACACCCATATTGAACGCATACATCAAGGTTTTATGAGAACCACATTTTGACCGATAACACATTTATCGATAAATATATAGAAATATGGATTACTTCAGATGAAAGCTGTGGCCTTGCCCTTCCGTTTGACATCCATATTGAACGCATACATCAAGGTTTTATGAGAACCACATTTTGACCGATAACTCATTTATCGATAAATATATCGAAATATGTATCAGTTCAAATGAAAGCTGTGGCCTTGCCCTTTCGTTTGACACCCATATTGAACGCATACATCAAGGTTTTATTGGAACCACATTTTGACCGATAACACATTTATCGATAAATATGTCGATATATCGAAAAGTTCAAATGCAAGCTGTGGCCATGTCCTTTCGTTTGACACCCATATTGAACGCATACATAAAGGTTTTATGAGAACCACATTTTGACCGATAACACATTAATCGATAAATATATCGAATATATTAGTTCAGATGAAACTTGATACCGACAGGGCATGCAACGTTAAAGGTTTTATGGGAACCATATTTTCACCGATAACTCATTTATCGATAAATATATCGAAATATGGATCAGTTTAGATGAAAGCTGTGGTCCTGCCCTTTCGTTTGACACCCATACTGAACGCACACATCAAGGTTTTATGGGAGCCAAATTTTGACCGATAACTCATTTATCGATAAATATATCGGTATATCGATAACTTCAAATGAAAGCTGGGGCCTTGCCCTTTCGTTTGACACCCATATTGAACGCATACATCAAGCTTTAATGGGAACCCCATTTTGACCGATAACACATTTATCGATAAATATATCGCAATATGCATCAGTTCAAATGAAAGCTGTGACCTTGCCCTTTCGTTCGCCACCCATAATGAACGCATACATCAAGGTTTTATGAGAACCACATTTTGACCGATAACACATTTATCGATAAATATATCGAAATATGGATTAGATCAGATGAAAGCTGTGGCCTTGCCCTTCCGTTTGACACCCATAATGAACACATATATCAAGGTTTTACGGGAACCACATTTTGACCGATAACTCAGTTATCGATAAATATATCGAAATATGCATCAGT
The DNA here is from genome assembly GCA_949987695.1 of Merzomyia westermanni. Classification (NCBI taxonomy): domain Eukaryota; kingdom Metazoa; phylum Arthropoda; class Insecta; order Diptera; family Tephritidae; genus Merzomyia; species Merzomyia westermanni. The sequence continues at coordinate 134,293,767 of OX465292.1, read as the reverse complement.
TCAAATGAAAGCTGTGGCCTTGCCCTTTCGTTTGACACCCATATTGAACGCATACATCAAGGTTTTATTGGAACCACATTTTGACCGATAACACATTTATCGATAAATATATCGATATATCGAAAAGCTCAAATGCAAGCTGTGGCCATGTCCTTTCGTTTGACACCCATATTGAACGCATACATCAAGGTTTTATGAGAACCACATTTTGCCCGATAGCACATTTATCGATAAATATATCGAAATATGGATTAGTTCAGATAAAAGCTGTGGCCTTGCCCTTTCGTTTGACACCCATAATGAACGCATATATCAAGGTTTTATGGGAACCGCATTTTGACCGTTTACTCAGTTATCGATAAATATATCGAAACATGCATCAGTTCCAATGAAAACTGTGGCCTTGCCCTTTCGTTTGACACCCATATTGAACGCATACATCAAGGTTTTATTGGAACCACATTTTGACCGATAACACATTTATCGATAAATATGTCGGTATATCGAAAAGTTCAAATACAAGCTGTGGCCATGTCCTTTCGTTTGACACCCATATTGAACGCGTACATAAAGGTTTTATGAGAACCACATTTTGACCGATAACACATTAATCGATAAATATATCGAAATATGGATTAGTTCAGATGTAACTTATGGCCTTGCCCTTTCGTTTGATACCGACAGGGCATACAACGTTAAAGGTTTTATGGGAACCATATTTTCACCGAAAACTCATTTATCGATAAATATATCAAAATATGCATCAGTTCAAATGAAAGCTGTGGCCTTGCCCTTTCGTTCGACACCCATATTGAACGCATACATCAAGGTTTTATGGGAACCACATTTTGACCGATAACTCATTTATCGATAAATATATCGAAATATGCATCAGTTCCAACGAAAACTGTGGCCTTGCCCTTTCGTTGGACACCCATATTGAACGCATACATCAAGGTTTTATTGGAACCACATTTTGACCGATAACACATTTATCGATAAATATATCGATATATCGAAAAGCTCAAATACAAGCTGTGGCCATGTCCTTTCGCTTGACACCCATATTGAACGCATACATAAAGGTTTTATGAGAACCACATTTAGACCGGTAACACATTTATCGATAAATATATCGAAATATGGATTAGTTAAGATGAAAGCTGTGGCGTTGCCCTTCCGTTTGACACCCATAACGAACGCATTTATCAAAGTTTTACAGGAACCACATTTTGACCCATAACTCAGTTATCGATAAATATATCGAAATGTAGCAAAGTCCAAATGAAAGCTGTGGCCTTGCCCTTGACACCCATATTGAACGCATACATCAAGGTTTTATTGGAACCACATTTTGACCGATAACACATTTATCGATAAATATGTCGATATATCGACAAGTTCAAATGCAAGCTGTGGCCATGTCCTTTCGTTTGACACCCATATTGAACGCATACATAAAGGTTTTATGAGAACCACATTTTGACCGATAACTCATTTATCGATAAATATATCGAAATATGCATCAGTTCAAATGAAAGCTGTGGGCTTGCCCTTCCGTTTGACACCCATAATGAACGCATATATCAAGGTTTTACGGGAACCACATTTTGACCGATAACTCAGTTATCGATAAATATATCGAAATATAGCAAAGTCCAAAGGAAAGATGTGGCCTTGCCCTTTCGTTTGACACCCATATTGAACGCATACATCAAGGTTTTATGAGAACCACATTTTGACCGATAACTCATTTATCGATAAATATATCGAAATATGCATCAGTTCAAATGAAAGCTGTGGCCTTGCCCTTTCGTTTGACACCCATATTGAACGCATACATCAAGGTTTTATTAGAACCACATTTTGACTGATAACACATTTATCGATAAATATATCGATATATCGAAAAGTTCAAATGCAATCTTTGGCCATGTCCTTTCGTTTGACACCCATATTGAACGCATACATCAAGGTTTTATGAGAACCACATTTTGACCGATAACACATTTATCGATAAATATATAGAAATATGGATTAGTTCAGAAGAAAGCTGTGGCCTTGCCCTTCCGTTTGACATCCATAATGAACGCATATATCAAGGTTACGGGAACCACATTTTGACCGGTAACTCAGTTATCGATAAATATATCGAAATATGGATCAGTTTAGATGAAAGCTGTGGTCCTGCCCTTTCGTTTGACACCCATACGGAACGCAAACATCAAGGTTTTATGGGAGCCAAATTTTGACCGATAACTCATTTATCCATAAATATATCGGTATATCGATAACTTCAAATGAAAGCTGTGGCCTTGCCCTGTCGTTTGACACCCATATTGAACGCATACATCAAGCTTTAATGGGAACCATATTTTCACCGAAAACTCATTTATCGATAAATATATCAAAATATGCATCAGTTCAAATGAAAGCTGTGGCCTTGCCCTTTCGTTCGCCACCCATAATGAACGCATACATCAAGGTTTTATGAGAACCACATTTTGACCGATAACACATTTATCGATAAATATATCAAAATATGGATTAGATCAGATGAAAGCTGTGGCCTTGCCCTTCCGTTTGACACCCATAATGAACGCATATATCAAGGTTTTACGGGAACCACATTTTGACCGATAACTCAGTTATCGATAAATATATCGAAATATGCATCAGTTCAAATGAAAGCTGTGGCCTTGCCCTTTCGTTTGACACCCATATTGAACGCATACATCAAGGTTTTATTGGAACCACATTTTGACCGATAACACATTTATCGATAAATATATCGATATATCGAAAAGCTCAAATGCAAGCTGTGGCCATGTCCTTTCGTTTGACACCCATATTGAACGCATACATCAAGGTTTTATGAGAACCACATTTTGCCCGATAGCACATTTATCGATAAATATATCGAAATATGGATTAGTTCAGATAAAAGCTGTGGCCTTGCCCTTTCGTTTGACACCCATAATGAACGCATATATGTATCAAGGTTTTATGGGAACCGTATTTTGACCGTTTACTCAGTTATCGATAAATATATCGAAACATGCATCAGTTCCAATGAAAACTGTGGCCTTGCCCTTTCGTTTGACACCCATATTGAACGCATACATCAAGGTTTTATTGGAACCACATTTTGACCGATAACACATTTATCGATAAATATGTCGATATATCGAAAAGTTCAAATGCAAGCTGTGGCCATGTCCTTTCGTTTGACACCCATATTGAACGCATACATAAAGGTTTTATGAGAACCACATTTTGACCGATAACACATTAATCGATAAATATATCGAAATATGGATTAGTTCAGACGTAACTTATGGCCTTGCCCTTTCGTTTGATACCGACAGGGCATACAACGTTAAAGGTTTTATGGGAACCATATTTTCACCGAAAACTCATTTATCGATAAATATATCAAAATATGCATCAGTTCAAATGAAAGCTGTGGCCTTGCCCTTTCGTTCGACACCCATATTGAACGCATACATCAAGGTTTTATGGGAACCACATTTTGACCGATAACTCATTTATCGATAAATATATCAAAATATGCTATGGAAACATGCATCAGTTCCAACGAAAACTGTGGCCTTGCCCTTTCGTTTGACACCCATATTGAACGCATACATCAAGGTTTTATTGGAACCACATTTTGACCGATAACACATTTATCGATAAATATATCGATATATCGAAAAGCTCAAATGCAAGCTGTGGCCATGTCCTTTCGCTTGACACCCATATTGAACGCATACATAAAGGTTTTATGAGAACCACATTTAGACCGGTAACACATTTATCGATAAATATATCGAAATATGGATTAGTTAAGATGAAAGCTGTGGCGTTGCCCTTCCGTTTGACACCCATAATGAACGCATTTATCAAAGTTTTACGGGAACCACATTTTGACCCATAACTCAGTTATCGATAAATATATCGAAATGTAGCAAAGTCCAAATGAAAGATGTGGCCTTGCCCTTTCGTTTGACACCCATATTGAACGCATACATCAAGGTTTTAGGAGAACCACATTTTGACCGATAACACATTTATCGATAAATATATCGCAATATGCATCAGTTCAAATGAAAGCTGTGACCTTGCCCTTTCGTTCGCCACCCATAATGAACGCATACATCAAGGTTTTATGAGAACCACATTTTGACCAATAACACATTTATCGATAAATATATCGATATATCGAAAAGCTCAAATGCAAGCTGTGGCCATGTCCTTTCGTTTGACACCCATATTGAACCCATACATCAAGGTTTTATTGGAACCACATTTTGACCGATAACACATTTATCGATAAATATATCGATATATCGAAAAGCTCAAATGCAAGCTGTGGCCATGTCCTTTCGTTTGACACCCATATTGAACCCATACATCAAGGTTTTATGAGAACCACATTTTGACCGGTAAGACATTTATCGATAAATATATCGAAATATGGATTAGTTCAGATGAAAGCTGTGGCCTTGCCCTTCCGTTTGACACCCATAATGAACGCATTTATCAAAGTTTTACGGGAACCACATTTTGACCCATAACTCAGTTATCGATAAATATATCGAAATGTAGCAAAGTCTAAATGAAAGCTGTGGCCTTGCCCTTTCGTTTGACACCCATATTGAACGCATACATAAAGGTTTTATGAGAACCACATTTTGACCGATAACACATTTATCGATAAATATATCGAACAATGGATTAGTTCAGATGAAAGCTGTGGCTTTGCCCTTCCGTTTGACACCCATATTGAACGCATACATCAAGGTTTTATGAGAACCACATTTTGACCGATAGCACATTTATCGATAAATATATCGAAATATGGATTAGTTTAGATGAAAGCTGTGGCCTTGCCCTTCCGTTTGACACCCATAATGAACGCATTTATCAAAGTTTTACGGGAACCACATTTTGACCCATAACTCAGTTATCGATAAATATATCGAAATGTAGCAAAGTCCAAAGGAAAGATGTGGCCTTGCCCTTTCGTGTGACACCCATATTGAACGCATACATCAAGGTTTTATGAGAACCACATTTTGACCGATAGCACATTTATCGATAAATATATCGAAATGTAGCAAAGTCCAAAGGAAAGATGTGCCCTTGCCCTTTCGTGTGACACCCATATTGAAAGCATACATCAAGGTTTTATTGGAACCACATTTTGACCGATAACACATTTATCGATAAATATATCTATATATCGAAAAGCTCAAATGCAAGCTGTGGCCATGTCCTTTCGTTTGACACCCATATTGAACGCATACATAAAGGTTTTATGAGAACCACATTTTGACCGGTAAGACATTTATCGATAAATATATCGAAATATGGATTAGTTCAGATGAAAGCTGTGGCCTTGCCCTTCCGTTTGACACCCATAATGAACGCATTTATCAAAGTTTTACGGGAACCACATTTTTACCCATAACTCAGTTATCGATAAATATATCGAAATGTAGCAAAGTCCAAAGGAAAGATGTGGCCTTGCCCTTTCGTGTGACACCCATATTGAACGCATACATCAAGGTTTTATGAGAACCACATTTTGACCGATAGCACATTTATCGATAAATATATCGAAATATGGATTAGTTCAGATGAAAGCTGTGGCCTTGCCCTTTCGTTTGACACCCATATTGAACGCATACATCAAGGTTTTATTGGAACCACAATTTGACCGATAACACATTTATCGATAAATATATTGATATATCGATAGTTCAAATGCAATCTTTGGCCGTGTCCTTTCGTTTGACACCCATATTGAACGCATACATCAAGGTTTTATGAGAACCACATTTTGACCGATAACACATTTATCGATAAATATATAGAAATATGGATTAGTGCAGATGAAAGCTGTGGCCTTGCCCTTCCGTTTGACATCCATAATGAACGCATATATCAAGGTTTTACGGGAACCACATTTTGACCGGTAACTCAGTTATCGATAAATATATCGAAATATGGATCAGTTTAGATGAAAGCTGTGGTCCTGCCCTTTCGTTTGACACCCATACTGAACGCAAACATCAAGGTTTTATGGGAGCCAAATTTTGACCGATAACTCATTTATCGATAAATATATCGATATATCGATAACTTCAAATGAAAGCTGTGGCCTTGCCCTTTCGTTTGACACCCATATTGAACGCATACATCAAGCTTTAATGGGAACCACATTTTGACCGATAACACATTTATCGATAAATATATCGCAATATGCATCAGTTCAAATGAAAGCTGTGACCTTGCCCTTTCGTTTGACACCCATATTGAACGCATACATCAAGGTTTTATGAGAACCACATTTTGACCGATAGCACATTTATCGATAAATATATCGAAATATGGATTAGTTCAGATGAAAGCTGTGGCCTTGCCCTTTCGTTTGACACCCATAATGAACGCATATATCAAGGTTTTATGGGAACCGCATTTTGACCGTTTACTCAGTTATCGATAAATATATCGAAACATGCATCAGTTCCAATGAAAACTGTGGCCTTGCCCTTTCGTTTGACACCCATATTGAACGCATACATCAAGGTTTTATTGGAACCAGATTTTGACCGATAACACATTTATCGATAAATATGTCGATATACCGAAAAGTTCAAATGGAAGCTGTGGCCATGTCCTTTCGTTTGACACCCATATTGAACGCATACATAAAGGTTTTATGAGAACCACATTTTGACCGATAACACATTAATCGATAAATATATCGAAATATGGATTAGTTCAGATGAAAGCTGTGGCCTTGCCCTTCCGTTTGACACCCATAATGAACGCATTTATCAAAGTTTTACGGGAACCACATTTTGACCCATAACTCAGTTATCGATAAATATATCGAAATGTAGCAAAGTCCAAAGGAAAGATGTGGCCTTGCCCTTTCGTTTGACACCCATATTGAACGCATACATCAAGGTTTTATGAGAACCACATTTTGACCGATAGCACATTTATCGATAAATATATCGAAATATGGATTAGTTCAGATGAAAGCTGTGGCCTTGCCCTTTCGTTTGACACCCATAATGAACGCATATATCAAGGTTTTATGGGAACCGCATTTTGACCGTTTACTCAGTTATCGATAAATATATCGAAACATGCATCAGTTCCAATGAAAACTGTGGCCTTGCCCTTTCGTTTGACACCCATATTGAACGCATACATCAAGGTTTTATTGGAACCACATTTTGACCGATAACACATTTATCGATAAATGTATCGATATATCGAAAAGCTCAAATGCAAGCTGTGGCCATGTCCTTTCGTTTGACACCCATATTGAACGCATACATAAAGGTTTTATGAGAACCACATTTTGACCGGTAACACATTTATCGATAAATATATCGCAATATGCATCAGTTCAAATGAAAGCTGTGACCTTGCCCTTTCGTTTGACACCCATATTGAACGCATACATCAAAGTTTTACGGGAACCACATTTTGACCCATAACTCAGTTATCGATAAATATATCGAAATGTAGCAAAGTCCAAATGAAAGCTGTGGCCTTGCCCTTTCGTTTGACACCCATATTGAACGCATACATAAAGGTTTTATGAGAACCACATTTTGACCGATAACACATTTATCGATAAATATATCGAACAATGGATTACTTCAGATGAAAGCTGTGGCTTTGCCCTTCCGTTTGACACCCATATTGAACGCATACATCAAGGTTTTATGAGAACCACTTTTTGACCGATAGCACATTTATCGATAAATATATCGAAATATGGATTAGTTCAGATGAAAGCTGTGGCCTTGCCCTTCCGTTTGACACCCATAATGAACGCATTTATCAAAGTTTTACGGGAACCACATTTTGACCCATAACTCAGTTATCGATAAATATATCGAAATGTAGCAAAGTCCAAAGGAAAGATGTGGCCTTGCCCTTTCGTTTGACACCCATATTGAACGCATACATCAAGGTTTTATGAGAAGCACATTTTGACCGATAGCACATTTATCGATAAATATATCGAAATATGGATTAGTTCAGATGAAAGCTGTGGCCTTGCCCTTTCGTTTGACACCCATATTGAACGCATACATCAAGGTTTTATTGGAACCACATTTTGACCGATAACACATTTATCGATAAATATATCGATATATCGAAAAGTTCAAATGCAATCTTTGGCCATGTCCTTTCGTTTGACACCCATATTGAACGCATACATCAAGGTTTTATGAGAACCACATTTTGACCGATAACACATTTATCGATAAATATATAGAAATATGGATTAGTTCAGATGAAAGCTGTGGCCTTGCCCTTCCGTTTGACATCCATAATGAACGCATATATCAAGGTTTTACGGGAACCACATTTTGACCGGTAACTCAGTTATCGATAAATATATCGAAATATGGATCAGTTTAGATGAAAGCTGTGGTCCTGCCCTTTCGTTTGACACCCATACTGAACGCAAACCTCAAGGTTTTATGGGAGCCAAATTTTGACCGATAACTCATTTATCGATAAATATATCGATATATCGATAACTTCAAATGAAAGCTGTGGCCTTGCCCTTTCGTTTGACACCCATATTGAACGCATACATCAAGCTTTAATGGGAACCACATTTTGACCGATAACACATTTATCGATAAATATATCGCAATATGCATCAGTTCAAATGAAAGCTGTGACCTTGCCCTTTCGTTCGCCACCCATAATGAACGCATACATCAAGGTTTTATGAGAACCACATTTTGACCGATAACTCATTTATCGATAAATATATCGAAATATGCATCAGTTCAAATGAAAGCTGTGGCCTTGGCCTTTCGTTTGACACCCATATTGAACGCATACATCAAGGTTTTATTGGAACCACATTTTGACCGATAACACATTTATCGATAAATATATCGATATATCGAAAAGCTCAAATGCAAGCTGTGGCCATGTCCTTTCGTTTGACACCCATATTGAACGCATACATAAAGGTTTTATGAGAACCACATTTTGACCGATAACACATTTATCGATAAATATATCGAAATATGGATTAGTTCAAATGAAAGCTGTGGCCTTGCCCTTCCGTTTGACACCCATAATGAACGCATTTATCAAAGTTTTACGGGAACCACATTTTGACCCATAACTCAGTTATCGATAAATATATCGAAATGTAGCAAAGTCCAAAGGAAAGATGTGGCCTTGCCCTTTCGTTTGACACCCATATTGAACGCATACATCAAGGTTTTATGAGAACCCCATTTTGACCGATAGCACATTTATCGATAAATATATCGCAATACGGATTAGTTCAAATGAAAGCTGTGGCCTTGCCCTTTCGTTTTACACCCATATTGAACGCATACATCAAGGTTTTATGAGAACCACATTTTGACCGATAACTCATTTATCGATAAATATATCGAAATATGCATCAGTTCAAATCAAAGCTGTGGCCTTGCCCTTTCGTTTGACACCCATATTGAACGCATACATCAAGGTTTTATTGGAACCACATTTTGACCGATAACACATTTATCGATAAATATATCGATATATCGAAAAGCTCAAATGCAAGCTGTGGCCATGTCCTTTCGTTTGACACCCATAATGAACGCATTTATCAAAGTTTTACGGGAACCACATTTTGACCCATAACTCAGTTATCGATAAATATATCGAAATGTAGCAAAGTCCAAAGGAAAGATGTGGCCTTGCCCTTTCGTTTGACACCCATATTGAACGCATACATCATGCTTTAATGGGAACCACATTTTGACCGATAACACATTTATCGATAAATATATCGCAATATGCATCAATTCAAATGAAAGCTGTGACCTTGCCCTTTCGTTTGACACCCATAATGAACGCATTTATCAAAGTTTTACGGGAACCACATTTTGACCCATAACTCAGTTATCGATAAATATATCGAAATGTAGCAAAGTCCAAAGGAAAGATGTGGCCTTGCCCTTTCGTTTGACACCCATATTGAACGCATACATCATGCTTTAATGGGAACCACATTTTGACCGATAACACATTTATCGATAAATATATCGCAATATGCATCAATTCAAATGAAAGCTGTGACCTTGCCCTTTCGTTCGCCACCCATAATGAACGCATACATCAAGGTTTCATGAGAACCACATTTTGACCGATAACTCATTTATCGATAAATATATCGAAATATGCATCAGTTCAAATGAAAGCTGTGGCCTTGTCCTTTCGTTTGACACCCATAATGAACGCATTTATCAAAGTTTTACGGGAACCACATTTTGACCCATAACTCAGTTATCGATAAATATATCGAAATGTAGCAAAGTCCAAAGGAAAGCTGTGACCTTGCCCTTTCGTTCGCCACCCATAATGAACGCATACATCAAGGTTTCATGAGAACCACATTTTGACCGATAACTCATTTATCGATAAATATATCGAAATATGCATCAGTTCAAATGAAAGCTGTGGCCTTGCCCTTGCGTTTGACACCCATATTGAACGCATACATCAAGGTTTTATGAGAACCACATTTTGACCGATAGCACATTTATGGATAAATATATCGAAATATGGATTAGTTCAGATGAAAGCTGTGGCATTGCCCTTTCGTTTGACACCCATAATGAACGCATATATCAAGGTTTTATGGGAACCGCATTTTGACCGTTTACTCAGTTATCGATAAATATATCGAAACATGCATCAGTTCCAATGAAAACTGTGGCCTTGCCCTTTCGTTTGACACCCATATTGAACGGATACATCAAGGTTTTATTGGAACCACATTTTGACCGATAACACATTTATCGATAAATATGTCGATATACCGAAAAGTTCAAATGCAAGCTGTGGCCATGTCCTTTCGTTTGACACCCATATTGAACGCATACATAAAGGTTTTATGAGAACCACATTTTGACCGATAACACATCAATCGATAAATATATCGAAATATGGATTAGTTCAGATGAAACTTATGGCCTTGCCCTTTCGTTTGATACCGACAGGGCATGCAACGTTAAAGGTTTTATGGGAACCATATTTTCACCGATAACTCATTTATCGATAAATATATCAAAATATGCATCAGTTCAAATGAAAGCTGTGGCCTTGCCCTTTCGTTCGACACCCATATTGAACGCATACATCAAGGTTTTATGGGAACCACATTTTGACCGATAACTCATTTATCGATAAATATATCGAAATATGCATCAGTTCCAACGAAAACTGTGGCCTTGCCCTTTCGTTTGACACCCATATTGAACGCATACATCAAGGTTTTATTGGAACCACATTTTGACCGATAACACATTTATCGATATATATATCGATGTATCGAAAAGCTCAAATGCAAGCTGTGGCCATGTCCTTTCGTTTGACACCCATATTGAACGCATACATAAAGGTTTTATGAGAACCACATTTTGACCGATAACTCATTTATCGATAAATATATCGAAATATGGATTAGTTTAGATGAAAGCTGTGGCCTTGCCCTTCCGTTTGACACCCATAATGAACGCATTTATCAAAGTTTTACGGGAACCACATTTTGACCCATAACTCAGTTATCGATAAATATATCGAAATATAGCAAAGTCCAAATGAAAGCTCTGGCCTTGCCCTTTCGTTCGACACCCATATTGAACGCATACATCAAGGTTTTATGAGAACCACATTTTGACCGATAACACATTTACCGATAAATATATCGCAATATGCATCAGTTCAAATGAAAGCTGTGGCCTTGCCCTTTCGTTCGCCACCCATAATGAACGCATACATCAAGGTTTTATGAGAACCACATTTTGACCGATAACTCATTTATCGATAAATATATCGAAATATGGATTAGTTTAGATGAAAGCTGTGGCCTTGCCCTTCCGTTTGACACCCATAATGAACGCATTTATCAAAGTTTTACGGGAACCACATTTTGACCCATAACTCAGTTATCGATAAATATATCGAAATATAGCAAAGTCCAAATGAAAGCTGTGGCCTTGCCCTTTCGTTTGAAACCTATATTGAACGCATACATCAAGGTTTTATGAGAACCACATTTTGACCGATAACACATTAATCGATAAATATATCGAAATATGGATTAGTTCAGATGAAACTTATGGCCTTGCCCTTTCGTTTGATACCGACAGGGCATGCAACGTTAAAGGTTTTATGGGAACCATATTTTCACCGATAACTCATTTATCGATAAATATATCAAAATATGCATCAGTTCAAATGAAAGCTGTGGCCTTGCCCTTTCGTTCGACACCCATATTGAACGCATACATCAAGGTTTTATGAGAACCACATTTTGACCGATAACACATTTACCGATAAATATATCGCAATATGCATCAGTTCAAATGAAAGCTGTGGCCTTGCCCTTTCGTTTGACACCCATATTGAACGCATACATCGATCAAGGTTTTATTGGAACCACATTTTGACCGATAACACATTTATCGATATATATATCGATACATCGAAAAGCTCAAATGCAAGCTGTGGCCATGTCCTTTCGTTTGACACCCATATTGAACGCATACATAAAGGTTTTATGAGAACCACATTTTGACCGATAACACATTTATCGATAAATATATCGAACAATGGATTAGTTCAGATGAAAGCTGTGGCTATGCCCTTCCGTTTGACACCCATAATGAACGCATTTATCAAAGTTTTACGGGAACCACATTTTGACCCATAACTCAGTTATCGATAAATATATCGAAATATAGCAAAGTCCAAATGAAAGCTCTGGCCTTGCCCTTTCGTTCGACACCCATATTCAACGCATACATCAAGGTTTTATGAGAACCACATTTTGACCCATAACTCAGTTATCGATAAATATATCGAAATATAGCAAAGTCCAAATGAAAGCTCTGGCCTTGCCCTTTCGTTCGACACCCATATTCAACGCATACATCAAGGTTTTATGAGAACCACATTTTGACCGATAACACATTTATCGATAAATATATCGAAATATGGATTAGTTTAGATGAAAGCTGTGGCCTTGCCCTTCCGTTTGACACCCATAATGAACGCATTTATCAAAGTTTTACGGGAACCACATTTTGACCCATAACTCAGTTATCGATAAATATATCGAAATATAGCAAAGTCCAAATGAAAGCTCTGGCCTTGCCCTTTCGTTCGACACCCATATTCAACGCATACATCAAGGTTTTATGAGAACCACATTTTGACCGATAACTCAGTTATCGATAAATATATCGAAATATAGCAAAGTCCAAATGAAAGCTGTGGCCTTGCCCTTTCGTTTGACACCCATATTGAACGCATACATCGATCAAGGTTTTATTGGAACCACATTTTGACCGATAACACATTTATCGATAAATATGTCGATATACCGAAAAGTTCAAATGCAAGCTGTGACCATGTCCTTTCGTTTGACACCCATATTGAACGCATACATAAAGGTTTTATGAGAACCACATTTTGACCGATAACACATTAATCGATAAATATATCGAAATATGGATTACTTCAGATGAAACTTATGGCCTTGCCCTTTCGTTTGATACCGACAGGGCATGCAACGTTAAAGGTTTTACGGGAACCACATTTTGACCCATAACTCAGTTATCGATAAATATATCGAAATATAGCAAAGTCCAAATGAAAGCTGTGGCCTTGCCCTTTCGTTTGACACCCATATTGAACGCATACATCGATCAAGGTTTTATTGGAACCACATTTTGACCGATAACACATTTATCGATATATATATCGATACATCGAAAAGCTCAAATGCAAGCTGTGGCCATGTCCTTTCGTTTGACACCCATATTGAACGCATACATAAAGGTTTTATGAGAACCACATTTTGACCGATAACACATTTATCGATAAATATATCGAACAATGGATTAGTTCAGATGAAAGCTGTGGCTATGCCCTTCCGTTTGACACCCATAATGAACGCATTTATCAAAGTTTTACGGGAACCACATTTTGACCCATAACTCAGTTATCGATAAATATATCGAAACGTAGCAAAGTCCAAATGAAAGCTGTGGCCTGGCCCTTTCGTTTGACACCAATATTGAACGCATACATCAAGGTTTTATGAGAACCAAATTTTGACCGATAACACATTTACCGATAAATATATCGCAATATGCATCAGTTCAAATGAAAGCTGTGACCTTGCCCTTTCGTTCGCCACCCATAATGAACGCATACATCAAGGTTTTATGAGAACCACATTTTGACCGATAACACATTTATCGATAAATATATCGAAATATGGATTAGTTTAGATGAAAGCTGTGGCCTTGCCCTTCCGTTTGACACCCATATTCAACGCATACATCAAGGTTTTATGAGAACCACATTTTGACCGATAACTCATTTATTGATAAGTATATCGAAATATGCATCAGTTCAAATGAAAGCTGTGCCTTGCCCTTTCGTTTGACACCTATATTGAACGCATACATCAAGGTTTTATGAGAACCACATTTTGACCGATAACACATTTATCGATAAATATATCAAACAATGGATTAGTTCAGATGAAAGCTGTGGCTATGCCCTTCCGTTTGACACCCATAATGAACGCATTTATCAAAGTTTTGCGGGAACCACATTTTGACCCATAACTCAGTTATCGATAAATATATCGAAATGTAGCAAAGTCCAAATGAAAGCTGTGGCCTTGCTCTTTCGTTTGACACCTATATTGAACGCATACATCAAGGTTTTATTGGAACCACATTTTGACCGATAACTCAGTTATCGATAAATATATCGAAATATAGCAAAGTCCAAATGAAAGCTGTGGCTTGCCCTTTCGTTTGACACCCATATTGAACGCATATATCAAGGTTTTACGGGAACCACATTTTGACCGATAACTCAGTTATCGATAAATATATCGAAATATGGATTAGTTCAGATGAAAGCTGTGGCCTTGCCCTTTCGTTTGACACCTATATTGAACGCATACATCAAGGTTTTATTGGAACCACATTTTGACCGATAACACATTTATCGATAAATATATCGATATATTGAAAAGTTCAAATGCAAGCTGTGGCATTGCCCTTTCGTTTGACACCCATAATGAACGCATATATCAAGGTTTTATGGGAACCGCATTTTGACCGTTTACTCAGTTATCGATAAATATATCGAAACATGCATCAGTTCCAATGAAAACTGTGGCCTTGCCCTTTCGTTTGACACCCATATTGAACGGATACATCAAGGTTTTATTGGAACCACATTTTGACCGATAACACATTTATCGATAAATATGTCGATATACCGAAAAGTTCAAATGCAAGCTGTGGCCATGTCCTTTCGTTTGACACCCATATTGAACGCATACATAAAGGTTTTATGAGAACCACATTTTGACCGATAACACATCAATCGATAAATATATCGAAATATGGATTAGTTCAGATGAAACTTATGGCCTTGCCCTTTCGTTTGATACCGACAGGGCATGCAACGTTAAAGGTTTTATGGGAACCATATTTTCACCGATAACTCATTTATCGATAAATATATCAAAATATGCATCAGTTCAAATGAAAGCTGTGGCCTTGCCCTTTCGTTCGACACCCATATTGAACGCATACATCAAGGTTTTATGGGAACCACATTTTGACCGATAACTCATTTATCGATAAATATATCGAAATATGCATCAGTTCCAACGAAAACTGTGGCCTTGCCCTTTCGTTTGACACCCATATTGAACGCATACATCAAGGTTTTATTGGAACCACATTTTGACCGATAACACATTTATCGATATATATATCGATGTATCGAAAAGCTCAAATGCAAGCTGTGGCCATGTCCTTTCGTTTGACACCCATATTGAACGCATACATAAAGGTTTTATGAGAACCACATTTTGACCGATAACTCATTTATCGATAAATATATCGAAATATGGATTAGTTTAGATGAAAGCTGTGGCCTTGCCCTTCCGTTTGACACCCATAATGAACGCATTTATCAAAGTTTTACGGGAACCACATTTTGACCCATAACTCAGTTATCGATAAATATATCGAAATATAGCAAAGTCCAAATGAAAGCTCTGGCCTTGCCCTTTCGTTCGACACCCATATTGAACGCATACATCAAGGTTTTATGAGAACCACATTTTGACCGATAACACATTTACCGATAAATATATCGCAATATGCATCAGTTCAAATGAAAGCTGTGGCCTTGCCCTTTCGTTCGCCACCCATAATGAACGCATACATCAAGGTTTTATGAGAACCACATTTTGACCGATAACTCATTTATCGATAAATATATCGAAATATGGATTAGTTTAGATGAAAGCTGTGGCCTTGCCCTTCCGTTTGACACCCATAATGAACGCATTTATCAAAGTTTTACGGGAACCACATTTTGACCCATAACTCAGTTATCGATAAATATATCGAAATATAGCAAAGTCCAAATGAAAGCTGTGGCCTTGCCCTTTCGTTTGAAACCTATATTGAACGCATACATCAAGGTTTTATGAGAACCACATTTTGACCGATAACACATTAATCGATAAATATATCGAAATATGGATTAGTTCAGATGAAACTTATGGCCTTGCCCTTTCGTTTGATACCGACAGGGCATGCAACGTTAAAGGTTTTATGGGAACCATATTTTCACCGATAACTCATTTATCGATAAATATATCAAAATATGCATCAGTTCAAATGAAAGCTGTGGCCTTGCCCTTTCGTTCGACACCCATATTGAACGCATACATCAAGGTTTTATGAGAACCACATTTTGACCGATAACACATTTACCGATAAATATATCGCAATATGCATCAGTTCAAATGAAAGCTGTGGCCTTGCCCTTTCGTTTGACACCCATATTGAACGCATACATCGATCAAGGTTTTATTGGAACCACATTTTGACCGATAACACATTTATCGATATATATATCGATACATCGAAAAGCTCAAATGCAAGCTGTGGCCATGTCCTTTCGTTTGACACCCATATTGAACGCATACATAAAGGTTTTATGAGAACCACATTTTGACCGATAACACATTTATCGATAAATATATCGAACAATGGATTAGTTCAGATGAAAGCTGTGGCTATGCCCTTCCGTTTGACACCCATAATGAACGCATTTATCAAAGTTTTACGGGAACCACATTTTGACCCATAACTCAGTTATCGATAAATATATCGAAATATAGCAAAGTCCAAATGAAAGCTCTGGCCTTGCCCTTTCGTTCGACACCCATATTCAACGCATACATCAAGGTTTTATGAGAACCACATTTTGACCCATAACTCAGTTATCGATAAATATATCGAAATATAGCAAAGTCCAAATGAAAGCTCTGGCCTTGCCCTTTCGTTCGACACCCATATTCAACGCATACATCAAGGTTTTATGAGAACCACATTTTGACCGATAACACATTTATCGATAAATATATCGAAATATGGATTAGTTTAGATGAAAGCTGTGGCCTTGCCCTTCCGTTTGACACCCATAATGAACGCATTTATCAAAGTTTTACGGGAACCACATTTTGACCCATAACTCAGTTATCGATAAATATATCGAAATATAGCAAAGTCCAAATGAAAGCTCTGGCCTTGCCCTTTCGTTCGACACCCATATTCAACGCATACATCAAGGTTTTATGAGAACCACATTTTGACCGATAACTCAGTTATCGATAAATATATCGAAATATAGCAAAGTCCAAATGAAAGCTGTGGCCTTGCCCTTTCGTTTGACACCCATATTGAACGCATACATCGATCAAGGTTTTATTGGAACCACATTTTGACCGATAACACATTTATCGATAAATATGTCGATATACCGAAAAGTTCAAATGCAAGCTGTGACCATGTCCTTTCGTTTGACACCCATATTGAACGCATACATAAAGGTTTTATGAGAACCACATTTTGACCGATAACACATTAATCGATAAATATATCGAAATATGGATTACTTCAGATGAAACTTATGGCCTTGCCCTTTCGTTTGATACCGACAGGGCATGCAACGTTAAAGGTTTTACGGGAACCACATTTTGACCCATAACTCAGTTATCGATAAATATATCGAAATATAGCAAAGTCCAAATGAAAGCTGTGGCCTTGCCCTTTCGTTTGACACCCATATTGAACGCATACATCGATCAAGGTTTTATTGGAACCACATTTTGACCGATAACACATTTATCGATATATATATCGATACATCGAAAAGCTCAAATGCAAGCTGTGGCCATGTCCTTTCGTTTGACACCCATATTGAACGCATACATAAAGGTTTTATGAGAACCACATTTTGACCGATAACACATTTATCGATAAATATATCGAACAATGGATTAGTTCAGATGAAAGCTGTGGCTATGCCCTTCCGTTTGACACCCATAATGAACGCATTTATCAAAGTTTTACGGGAACCACATTTTGACCCATAACTCAGTTATCGATAAATATATCGAAACGTAGCAAAGTCCAAATGAAAGCTGTGGCCTGGCCCTTTCGTTTGACACCAATATTGAACGCATACATCAAGGTTTTATGAGAACCAAATTTTGACCGATAACACATTTACCGATAAATATATCGCAATATGCATCAGTTCAAATGAAAGCTGTGACCTTGCCCTTTCGTTCGCCACCCATAATGAACGCATACATCAAGGTTTTATGAGAACCACATTTTGACCGATAACACATTTATCGATAAATATATCGAAATATGGATTAGTTTAGATGAAAGCTGTGGCCTTGCCCTTCCGTTTGACACCCATATTCAACGCATACATCAAGGTTTTATGAGAACCACATTTTGACCGATAACTCATTTATTGATAAGTATATCGAAATATGCATCAGTTCAAATGAAAGCTGTGCCTTGCCCTTTCGTTTGACACCTATATTGAACGCATACATCAAGGTTTTATGAGAACCACATTTTGACCGATAACACATTTATCGATAAATATATCAAACAATGGATTAGTTCAGATGAAAGCTGTGGCTATGCCCTTCCGTTTGACACCCATAATGAACGCATTTATCAAAGTTTTGCGGGAACCACATTTTGACCCATAACTCAGTTATCGATAAATATATCGAAATGTAGCAAAGTCCAAATGAAAGCTGTGGCCTTGCTCTTTCGTTTGACACCTATATTGAACGCATACATCAAGGTTTTATTGGAACCACATTTTGACCGATAACTCAGTTATCGATAAATATATCGAAATATAGCAAAGTCCAAATGAAAGCTGTGGCTTGCCCTTTCGTTTGACACCCATATTGAACGCATATATCAAGGTTTTACGGGAACCACATTTTGACCGATAACTCAGTTATCGATAAATATATCGAAATATGGATTAGTTCAGATGAAAGCTGTGGCCTTGCCCTTTCGTTTGACACCTATATTGAACGCATACATCAAGGTTTTATTGGAACCACATTTTGACCGATAACACATTTATCGATAAATATATCGATATATTGAAAAGTTCAAATGCAAGCTGTGGCCATGTCCTTTCCTTTGACACCCATAATAAACGCATATATCAAGGTTTTACGGGAACCACATTTTGACCGATAACTCAGTTATCGATAAATATATCGAAATATAGCAAAGTCCAAATGAAAGCTGTGGCCTTGCCTTTTCGTTTGACACCCATATTGAACGCATATATCAAGGTTTTATTGGAACAACATTTTGACCGATAACTCATTTATCGATAAATATATCGAAATATGGATTAGTTCAAATGAAAGCTGTGGCCTTGCTCTTTCGTTTGACACCTATATTGAACGCATACGTCAAGGTTTTATTGGAACCACATTTTGACCGATAACTCATTTATCGATAAATATATCGAAATATGCATCAGTTCAAATGAAAGCTGTGGCCTTGCCCTTGCGTTTGACACCCATATTGAACGCATACATCAAGGTTTTATGAGAACCACATTTTGACCGATAGCACATTTATCGATAAATGTATCGCAATACGGATTTGTTCAAATGAAAGCTGTGGCCTTGCCCTTTCGTTTGACACCCATATTGAACGCATACATCAAGCTTTAATGGGAACCACATTTTGACCGATAACACATTTATCGATAAATATATCGCAATATGCATCAGTTCAAATGAAAGCTGTGACCATGCCCTTTCGTTCGCCACCCATAATGAACGCATACATCAAGGTTTTATGAGAACCACATTTTGACCGATAACTCAGTTATCGATAAATATATCGAAATATAGCAAAGTCAAAATGAAAGCTGTGGCCTTGCCCTTTCGTTTGACACCCATATTGAACGCATATATCAAGGTTTTATTGGAACCACATTTTGACCGATAACTCATTTATCGATAAATATATCGAAATATGGATTAGTTCAAATGAAAGCTGTGGCCTTGCTCTTTCGTTTGACACCTATATTGAACGCATACATCAAGGTTTTATTGGAACCACATTTGGACCGATAACTCATTTATCGATAAATATATCTAAATATGCATCAGTTCAAATGAAAGCTGTGGCCTTGCCCTTTCGTTTGACACCCATATTGAACGCATACATCAAGGTTTTATTGGAACCACATTTTGACCGATAACACATTTATCGATAAATATATCGATATATCGAAAAGCTCAAATGCAAGCTGTGGCCATGTCCTTTCGTTTGACACCCATATTGAACGCATACATAAAGGTTTTATGAGAACCACATTTTGACCGATAACACATTTATCGATAAATATATCGATATATCGATAACTTAAAATGAAAGCTGTGGCCTTGCCCTTTCGTTTGACACCCATATTGAACGCATACATCAAGCTTTAATGGGAACCACATTTTGACCGATAACACATTTATCGATAAATATATCGCAATATGCATCAGTTCAAATGAAAGCTGTGGCCTTGCCCTTTCGTTTGACACCCATATTGAACGCATACATCAAGGTTTTATTGGAACCACATTTTGACCGATAACACATTTATCGATAAATATATCGATATATCGAAAAGCTCAAATGCAAGCTGTGGCCATGTCCTTTCGTTTGACACCCATATTGAACGCATACATAAAGGTTTTATGAGAACCACATTTTGACCGATAACACATTTATCGATAAATATATCGATATATCGATAACTTAAAATGAAAGCTGTGGCCTTGCCCTTTCGTTTGACACCCATATTGAACGCATACATCAAGCTTTAATGGGAACCACATTTTGACCGATAACACATTTATCGATAAATATATCGATATATCGATAACTTAAAATGAAAGCTGTGGCCTTGCCCTTTCGTTTGACACCCATATTGAACGCATACATCAAGCTTTAATGGGAACCACATTTTGACCGATAACACATTTATCGATAAATATATCGCAATATGCATCAGTTCAAATGAAAGCTGTGACCTTGCCCTTTCGTTCGCCACCCATAATGAACGCATACATAAAGGTTTTATGAGAACCACATTTTGACCGATAACACATTTATCGATAAATATATCGATATATCGATAACTTAAAATGAAAGCTGTGGCCTTGCCCTTTCGTTTGACACCCATATTGAACGCATACATCAAGCTTTAATGGGAACCACATTTTGACCGATAACACATTTATCGATAAATATATCGCAATATGCATCAGTTCAAATGAAAGCTGTGGCCTTGCCCTTTCGTTTGACACCCATATTGAACGCATACATCAAGGTTTTATTGGAACCACATTTTGACCGATAACACATTTATCGATAAATATATCGATATATCGAAAAGCTCAAATGCAAGCTGTGGCCATGTCCTTTCGTTTGACACCCATATTGAACGCATACATCAAGGTCTTATGAGAACCACATTTTGACCGATAGCACATTTATCGATAAATATATCGCAATACGGATTAGTTCAAATGAAAGCTGTGGCCTTGCCCTTTCGTTTGACACCCATATTGAACGCATACATCAAGGTTTTATGAGAACCACATTTTGACCGATAACTCATTTATCGATAAATATATCGAAATATGCATCAGTTCAAATGAAAGCTGTGGCCTTGCCCTTTCGTTTGACACCCATATTGAACGCATACATCAAGGTTTTATTGGAACCACATTTTGACCGATAACACATTTATCGATAAATATATCGATATATCGAAAAGCTCAAATGCAAGCTGTGGCCATGTCCTTTCGTTTGACACCCATATTGAACGCATACATAAAGGTTTTATGAGAACCACATTTTGACCGATAACACATTTATCGATAAATATATCGATATATCGATAACTTAAAATGAAAGCTGTGGCCTTGCCCTTTCGTTTGACACCCATATTGAACGCATACATCAAGCTTTAATGGGAACCACATTTTGACCGATAACACATTTATCGATAAATATATCGCAATATGCATCAGTTCAAATGAAAGCTGTGACCTTGCCCTTGCGTTCGCCACCCATAATGAACGCATACATCAAGGTTTTATGAGAACCACATTTTGACCGATAACTCATTTATCGATAAATATATCGAAATATGCATCAGTTCAAATGAAAGCTGTGGCCTTGCCCTTGCGTTTGACACCCATATTGAACGCATACATCAAGGTTTTATGAGAACCACATTTTGACCGATAGCACATTTATCGATAAATATATCGCAATACGGATTAGTTCAAATGAAAGCTGTGGCCTTGCCCTTTCGTTTGACACCCATATTGAACGCATACATCAAGGTTTTATGAGAACCACATTTTGACCGATAGCACATTTATCGATAAATATATCGAAATATGGATTAGTTCAGATGAAAGCTGTGGCCTTGCCCTTTCGTTTGACACCCATAATGAACGCATATATCAAGGTTTTATGGGAACCGCATTTTGACCGTTTACTCAGTTATCGGTAAATATATCGAAACATGCATCAGTTCCAATGAAAACTGTGGCCTTGCCCTGTCGTTTGACACCCATATTGAACGCATACATCAAGGTTTTATTGGAACCACATTTTGACCGATAACACATTTATCGATAAATATGTCGATATACCGAAAAGTTCAAATGCAAGCTGTGGCCACGTCCTTTCGTTTGACACCCATATTGAACGCATACATAAAGGTTTTATGAGAACCACATTTTGACCGATAACACATTAATCGATAAATATATCGAAATATGGATTAGTTCAGATGAAACTTATGGCCTTGCCCTTTCGTTTGATACCGACAGGGCATGCAACGTTAAAGGTTTTATGGGAACCATATTTTCACCGATAACTCATTTATCGATAAATATATCAAAATATGCATCAGTTCAAATGAAAGCTGTGGCCTTGCCCTTTCGTTCGACACCCATATTGAACGCATATATCAAGGTTTTATGGGAACCACATTTTGACCGATAACTCATTTATCGATAAATATATCGAAATATGCATCAGTTCCAACGAAAACTGTGGCCTTGCCCTTTCGTTTGACACCCATATTGAACGCATACATCAAGGTTTTATTGGAACCACATTTTGACCGATAACACATTTATCGATATATATATCGATATATCGAAAAGCTCAAATGCAAGCTGTGGCCATGTCCTTTCGTTTGACACCCATATTGAACGCATACATGAAGGTTTTATGAGAACCACATTTTGACCGATAACACATTTATCGATAAATATATCGAACAATGGATTAGTTCAGATGAAAGCTGTGGCTTTGCCCTTCCGTTTGACACCCATAATGAACGCATTTATCAAAGTTTTACGGGAACCACATTTTGACCCATAACTCAGTTATCGATAAATATATCGAAATGTAGCAAAGTCCAAATGAAAGCTGTGGCCTTGCCCTTTCGTTTGACACCAATATTGAACGCATACATCAAGGTTTTATGAGAACCACATTTTGACCGATAACACATTTACCGATAAATATATCGCAATATGCATCAGTTCAAATGAAAGCTGTGACCTTGCCCTTTCGTTCGCCACCCATAATGAACGCATACATCAAGGTTTTATGAGAACCACATTTTGACCGATAACACATTTATCGATAAATATATCGAAATATGGATTAGTTTAGATGAAAGCTGTGGCCTTGCCCTTCCGTGTGACACCCATAATGAACGCATTTATCAAAGTTTTACGGGAACCACATTTTGACCCATAACTCAATTATCGATAAATATATCGAAATATAGCAAAAACCAAATGAAAGCTCTGGCCTTGCCCTTTCGTTTGACACCCATATTCAACGCATACATCAAGGTTTTATGAGAACCACATTTTGACCGATAACTCATTTATCGATAAGTATATCGAAATATGCATCAGTTCAAACGAAAGCTGTGGCCTTGCCCTTTCGTTTGACACCTATATTGAACGCATACATCAAGGTTTTATTGGAACCACATTTTGACCGATAACTCAGTTATCGATAAATATATCGAAATATAGCAAAGTCCAAATGAAAGCTGTGGCCTTGCCCTTTCGGTTGACACCCATATTGAACGCATACATCAAGGTTCTACGGGAACCACATTTTGACCGATAACTCAGTTATCGGTAAATATATCGATATTTAGAAAAGTTCAAATGCAAGCTGTGGCCATGTCCTTTCGTTTGACACCCATATTGAACGCATACATCAAGGTTTTATTGGAACCACATTTTGACCGATAACTCATTTATCGATAAATATATCGAAATATGCATTAGTTCAAATGAAAGCTGTGGCCTTCCCCTTTCGTTTGAGACCCATATTGAACGCATATATCAAGGTTTTACGGGAACCACGTTTTGACCGATACCTCAGTTATCGATAACTATATCGATATTTAGAAAAGTTCAAATGCAAGCTGTGGCCATGTCCTTTCGTTTGACACCCATATTGAACGCATACATCAAGGTTTTATTGGAACCACATTTTGACCGATAACTCATTTATCGATAAATATATCGAAATATGCATTAGTTCAAATGCAAGCTGTGGCCTTGCCCTTTCGTTTGAGACCCATATTGAACGCATATATCAAGGTTTTATTGGAACCACATTTTGACCGATAACTCATTTATCGAAATATGCATTAGTTCAAATGAAAGCTGTGGCCTTGCCCTTCCGTTTGACACCCATAATGAACGCATATATCAAGGTTTTACGGGAACCACGTTTTGACCGATACCTCAGTTATCGATAACTATATCGATATTTAGAAAAGTTCAAATGCAAGCTGTGGCCATGTCCTTTCGTTTGACACCCATATTGAACGCATACATCAAGGTTTTATTGGAACCACATTTTGACCGATAACTCATTTATCGATAAATATATCGAAATATGGATTAGTTCAGATGAAAGCTGTGGCCTTGCCCTTCCGTTTGACACCCATAATGAACGCATTTATCAAAGTTTTACGGGAACCACATTTTGACCCATAACTCAGTTATCGATAAATATATCGAAATGTAGCAAAGTCCAAAGGAAAGATGTGGCCTTGCCCTTTCGTTTGACACCCATATTGAACGCATACATCAAGGTTTTATGAGAACCACATTTTGACCGATAGCACATTTATCGATAAATATATCGAAATATGGATTAGTTCAGATGAAAGCTGTGGCCTTGCCCTTTCGTTTGACACCCATAATGAACGCATATATCAAGGTTTTATGGGAACCGCATTTTGACCGTTTACTCAGTTATCGGTAAATATATCGAAACATGCATCAGTTCCAATGAAAACTGTGGCCTTGCCCTTTCGTTTGACACCCATATTGAACGCATACATCAAGGTTTTATTGGAACCACATTTTGACCGATAACACATTTATCGATAAATATGTCGATATACCGAAAAGTTCAAATGCAAGCTGTGGCCACGTCCTTTCGTTTGACACCCATATTGAACGCATACATAAAGGTTTTATGAGAACCACATTTTGACCGATAACACATTAATCGATAAATATATCGAAATATGGATTAGTTCAGATGAAACTTATGGCCTTGCCCTTTCGTTTGATACCGACAGGGCATGCAGCGTTAAAGGTTTTATGGGAACCATATTTTCACCGATAACTCATTTATCGATAAATATATCAAAATATGCATCAGTTCAAATGAAAGCTGTGGCCTTGCCCTTTCGTTCGACACCCATATTGAACGCATACATCAAGGTTTTATGGGAACCACATTTTGACCGATAACTCATTTATCGATAAATATATCGAAATATGCATCAGTTCCAACGAAAACTGTGGCCTTGCCCTTTCGTTTGACACCCATATTGAACGCATACATCAAGGTTTTATTGGAACCACATTTTGACCGATAACACATTTATCGATACATATATCGATATATCGAAAAGCTCAAATGCAAGCTGTGGCCATGTCCTTTCGTTTGACACCCATATTGAACGCATACATGAAGGTTTTATGAGAACCACATTTTGACCGATAACACATTTATCGATAAATATATCGAACAATGGATTAGTTCAGATGAAAGCTGTGGCTTTGCCCTTCCGTTTGACACCCATAATGAACGCATTTATCAAAGTTTTACGGGAACCACATTTTGACCCATAACTCAGTTATCGATAAATATATCGAAATGTAGCAAAGTCCAAATGAAAGCTGTGGCCTTGCCCTTTCGTTTGACACCAATATTGAACGCATACATCAAGGTTTTATGAGAACCACATTTTGACCGATAACACATTTACCGATAAATATATCGCAATATGCATCAGTTCAAATGAAAGCTGTGACCTTGCCCTTTCGTTCGCCACCCATAATGAACGCATACATCAAGGTTTTATGAGAACCACATTTTGACCGATAACACATTTATCGATAAATATATCGAAATATGGATTAGTTTAGATGAAAGCTGTGGCCTTGCCCTTCCGTTTGACACCCATAATGAACGCATTTATCAAAGTTTTACGGGAACCACATTTTGACCCATAACTCAATTATCGATAAATATATCGAAATATAGCAAAGTCCAAATGAAAGCTCTGGCCTTGCCCTTTCGTTTGACACCCATATTCAACGCATACATCAAGGTTTTATGAGAACCACATTTTGACCGATAACTCATTTATCGATAAGTATATCGAAATATGCATCAGTTCAAATGATAACTCAGTTATCGGTAAATATATCGATATTTAGAAAAGTTCAAATGCAAGCTGTGGCCATGTCCTTTCGTTTGACACCCATATTGAACGCATACATCAAGGTTTTATTGGAACCACATTTTGACCGATAACTCATTTATCGATAAATATATCGAAATATGCATTAGTTCAAATGAAAGCTGTGGCCTTCCCCTTTCGTTTGAGACCCATATTGAACGCATATATCAAGGTTTTACGGGAACCACGTTTTGACCGATACCTCAGTTATCGATAACTATATCGATATTTAGAAAAGTTCAAATGCAAGCTGTGGCCATGTCCTTTCGTTTGACACCCATATTGAACGCATACATCAAGGTTTTATTGGAACCACATTTTGACCGATAACTCATTTATCGATAAATATATCGAAATATGCATTAGTTCAAATGCAAGCTGTGGCCTTGCCCTTTCGTTTGAGACCCATATTGAACGCATATATCAAGGTTTTATTGGAACCACATTTTGACCGATAACTCATTTATCGATAAATATATCGAAATATGCATTAGTTCAAATGCAAGCTGAGGCCTTGCCCTTTCGTTTGAGACCCATATTGAACGCATATATCAAGGTTTTATTGGAACCACATTTTGACCGATAACTCATTTATCGATCAATATATCGAAATATGCATTAGTTCAAATGAAAGCTGTGGCCTTGCCCTTCCGTTTGACACCCATAATGAACGCATATATCAAGGTTTTACGGGAACCACATTTTGACCGATAACTCAGTTATCGGTAAATATATCGATATTTAGAAAAGTTCAAATGCAAGCTGTGGCCATGTCCTTTCGTGTGACACCCATATTGAACGCATACATCAAGGTTTTATTGGAACCACATTTTGACCGATAACTCATTTATCGATAAATATATCGAAATATGCATTAGTTCAAATGAAAGCTGTGGCCTTGCCCTTCCGTTTGACACCCATAATGAACGCATATATCAAGGTTTTACGGGAACCACATTTTGACCGATAACTCAGTTATCGGTAAATATATCGATATATCGAAAAGTTCAAATGCAAGCTGTGGCCATGTCCTTTCGTTTGACACCCATATTGAACGCAGACACCAAGGATTTATGAGAACCACATTTTGACCGGTAACTCATTTATCGATAAATATATCGAAATATGCATCAGTTCAAATGAAAGCTGTGGCCTTGCCGTTTCGTTTGACACCCATATTGAACGCATACATCACGGTTTTATTGGAACCACATTTTGACCGATAACACATTTATCGATAAATATATCGAAATATCGAAAAGTTCAAATGCAAGCTGTGGCCATGTCCTTTCGTTTGACACCCATATTGAACGCATATATCAAGGTTTTACGGGAACCACATTTTGACCGATACCTCAGTTATCGATAAATATATCGATATTTAGAAAAGTTCAAATGCAAGCTGTGGTCATGTCCTTTCGTTTGACACCCATATTGAACGCATATATCAAGGTTTTATTGGAACCACATTTTGACCGATAACACATTTATCGATAAATATATCGATATATCGAAAAGTTCAAATGCAAGCTGTGGCCATGTCCTTTCGTGTGACACCCATATTGAACGCATACATCAAGGTTTTACGGGAACCACATTTTGACCGATAACTCAGTTATCGATAAATATATCGATATTTAGAAAAGTTCAAATGCAAGCTGTGGTCATGTCCTTTCGTTTGACACCCATATTGAACGCATATATCAAGGTTTTATTGGAACCACATTTTGACCGATAACACATTTATCGATAAATATATCGATATATCGAAAAGTTCAAATGCAAGCTGTGGCCATGTCCTTTCGTGTGACACCCATATTGAACGCATACATCAAGGTTTTACGGGAACCACATTTTGACCGATAACTCATTTATCGATAAATATATCGAAATATGGATTAGTTCAGATGAAAGCTGTGGGCTTGCCCTTCCGTTTGACACCCATAATGAACGCATATATCAAGGTTTTACGGGAACCACGTTTTGACCGATACCTCAGTTATCGATAAACATATCGATATTTAGAAAAGTTCAAATGCAAGCTGTGGCCATGCCCTTTCGTTTTACACCCATATTGAACGCATACATCAAGGTTTTATTGAAACCAGATTTTGACCGATAACTCATTCATCGATAAATATATCGAAATATCGAAAATTTCAAATGAAAGCTGTTGCCATGCCCTTTCGTTTGACACCCATATTGAACGCATATATCAAGGTTTTATTGGAACCACATTTTGACCGATAACACATTTATCGATAAATATATCGATATATCGAAAAGTTCAAATGCAAGCTGTGGCAATGTCCTTTCGTTTGACACCCATATTGAACGCATATATCAAGGTTTTACGGGAACCACATTTTGACCGATACCTCAGTTATCGATAAATATATCCATATTTAGAAAAGTTCAAATGCAAGCTGTGGCCATATCCTTTCGTTTGACACCCATATTGAACGCATATATCAAGGTTTTATTGGAACCACATTTTGACCGATAACACATTTATCGATAAATATATCGAAATATGGATTAGTTCAGATGAAAGCTGTGGCCTTGCCCTTCCGTTTGACACCCATAATGAACGCATATATCAAGGTTTTACGAGAACCACATTTTGACCGATAACTCAGTTATCGATAAATATATCGATATTTAGAAAAGTTCAAATGCAAGGTGTGGCCATGTCCTTTCGTTTGACACCCATATTGAACGCATATATCAATGTTTTATGGGAACCACATTTTGACCGGTCACACATTTATCGATTATTATATCGATAAATCGAAGATGAAAGCTGTGGCCTTGCCCTTCCGTTTGACACCCATAATGAACGCATATATCAAGGTTTTACGAGAAGCACATTTTGACCGATAACTCAGTTATCGATAAATATATCGAGATTTAGAAAAGTTCAAATGCAAGCTGTGGCCATGTCCTTTCGTGTGACACCCATATTGAACGCATACATCAAGGTTTTATTAGAACCACATTTTGACCGATAACACAATTATCAATAAATATATCGAAATATGGATTAGTTCAGATGAAAGCTGTGGCCTTGCCCTTCCGTTTGACACCCATAATGAACGCATATATCAAGGTTCTACTGGAACCAGATTTTGACCGATAACTCATTCATCGATAAATATATCGAAATATCGAAAACTTCAAATGAAAGCTGTTGCCATGCCCTTTCGTGTGACACCCATATTGAACGCATACATCAAGGTTTTATGGGAACCACATTTTGACCGATACCTCACTTATCAATAAACATATCGATATTTAGAAAAGTTCAAATGCAAGCTGTGGCCATGTCCTTTCGTTTGACACCCATATTGAACGCATACATCAAGGTTTTACTGGAACCAGATTTTGACCGATAACTCATTCATCGATAAATATATCGAAATATCGAAAACTTCAAATGAAAGCTGTTGCCATGCCCTTTCGTGTGACACCCATATTGAACGCATACATCAAGGTTTTATGGGAACCGCATTTTGACCGATAACTCAGTTATCGATAAATATATCGATATTTAGAAAAGTTCAAATGCCAGCTGTGGCCTTGCCCTTCCGTTTGACGTCCATAATGAACGCACATATCAGGGTTTTACGGGAACCACACTTTGACCGATAACTCAGTTATCGATAAATATATCGAAATATGCATCAGTTCAAATGAAAGTTGTGGCCTTGCCCTTTCGTTCGACACCCATATTGAACGCATACATCAAGGTTTTATGAGAACCACATTTTGACCGATTACACATTTATCGATAAATATATCGAAATATGGATTAGTTCAGATGAAAGCTGTGGCCTTGCCCTTCCGTTTGACACCCATAATGAACCCATATATCAAGGTTTTACGGGAACGACATTTTGACCGATAACTCAGTTATCGATAAATATATCGAAATGTAGCAAAGTCCAAATGAAAGCTGTGGCCTTCCCCTTTCGTTTGACACCCATATTGAACGCATATATCAAGGTTTTACGGGAACCACATTTTTACCGATAACACATTTATCGATAAATATATCGAAATATAGATTAGTTCAGATGAAAGCTGTGGCCTTGCCTTTCCGTTTGACGTCCATAATGAACGCATATATCAAGGTTTTACGGGAACCACATTTTGACCGATAACTCAGTTATCGATAAATATATCGAAATATGCATCAGTTCAAATGAAAGTTGTGGCCTTGCCCTTTCGTGCGACACCCATATTGAACGCATACATCAAGGTTTTATTGAAACCAGATTTTGACCGATAACTCATTCATCGATAAATATATCGAAATATCGAAAATTTCAAATGAAAGCTGTTGCCATGCCCTTTCGTTTGACACCCATATTGAACGCATATATCAAGGTTTTATTGGAACCACATTTTGACCGATAACACATTTATCGATAAATATATCGATATATCGAAAAGTTCAAATGCAAGCTGTGGCCATGTCCTTTCGTTTGACACCCATATTGAACGCATATATCAAGGTTTTACGGGAACCACATTTTGACCGATACTTCAGTTATCGATAAATATATCGATATTTAGAAAAGTTCAAATGCAAGCTGTGGCCATGTCCTTTCGTTTGACACCCATATTGAACGCATATATCAAGGTTTTATTGGAACCACATTTTGACCGATAACACATTTATCGATAAATATATCGATATATCGAAAAGTTCAAATGCAAGCTGTGGCCATGTCCTCTCGTTTGACACCCATATTGAACGCATATATCAAGGTTTTACGGGAACCACATTTTGACCGATAACACAATTATCAATAAATATATCGAAATATGGATTAGTTCAGATGAAAGCTGTGGCCTTGCCCTTCCGTTTGACACCCATAATGAACGCATATATCAAGGTTTTACGGGAACCGCGTTTTGATCGATACCTCAGTTATCGATAAATATATCGATATTTAGAAAAGTTCAAATGCAAGCTGTGGCCATGTCCTTTCGTTTGACACCCATATTGAACGCATATATCAAGGTTTTATTGGAACCACATTTTGATCGATAACACATTTATCGATAAATATATCGATATATCGAAAAGTTCAAATGCAAGCTGTGGCCATGTCCTCTCGTTTGACACCCATATTGAACGCATATATCAAGGTTTTACGGGAACCACATTTTGACCGATAACACAATTATCAATAAATATATCGAAATATGGATTAGTTCAGATGAAAGCTGTGGCCTTGCCCTTCCGTTTGACACCCATATTGAACGCATATATCAAGGTTTTACGGGAACCACATTTTGACCGATACCTCAGTTATCGATAAATATATCGATATTTAGAAAAGTTCAAATGCAAGCTGTGGCCATGTCCTTTCGTTTGACACCCATATTGAACGCATATATCAAGGTTTTATTGGAACCACATTTTGACCGATAACACATTTATCGATAAATATATCGATATATCGAAAAGTTCAAATGCAAGCTGTGGCCATGTCCTCTCGTTTGACACCCATATTGATCGCATACATCAAGGTTTTATTAGAACCACATTTTGACCGATAACACAATTATCAATAAATATATCGAAATATGGATTAGTTCAGATGAAAGCTGTGGCCTTGCCCTTCCGTTTGACACCCATAATGAACGCATATATCAAGGTTTTACGGGAACCGCGTTTTGACCGATACCTCAGTTATCGATAAACATATCGATATTTAGAAAAGTTCAAATGCAAGCTGTGGCCATGCCCTTTCGTTTGACACCCATATTGAACGCATACCTCAAGGTTTTATGGAAACCAGATTTTGACCGATAACTCATTCATCGATAAATATATCGAAATATCGAAAATTTCAAATGAAAGCTGTTGCCATGCCCTTTCGTTTGACACCCATATTGAACGCATATATCAAGGTTTTATTGGAACCACATTTTGACCGATAACACATTTATCGATAAATATATCGATATATCGAAAAGTTCAAATGCAAGCTGTGGCCATGTCCTCTCGTTTGACACCCATATTGAACGCATATATCAAGGTTTTACGGGAACCACATTTTGACCGATACCTCAGTTATCGATAAATATATCGATATTTAGAAAAGTTCAAATGCAAGCTGTGGCCATGTCCTTTCGTTTGACACCCATAATGAACGCACATATCAAGGTTTTATTGGAACCACATTTTGACCGATAACACATTTATCGATAAATATATCGATATATCGAAAAGTTCAAATGCAAGCTGTGGCCATATCCTTTCGTGTGACACCCACATTGATCGCATACATCAAGGTTTTATTAGAACCACATTTTGACCGATAACACAATTATCAATAAATATATCGAAATATGGATTAGTTCCAATGAAAGCTGTGGCCTTGCCCTTCCGTTTGACACCCATAATGAACGCATATATCAAGGTTTTACGGGAACCACGTTTTGACCGATACCTCACATATCGATAAACATATCGATATTTAGAAAAGTTCAAATGCAAGCTGTGGCCATGTCCTTTCGTTTGACACCCATATTGAACGCATATATCAATGTTTTATGGGAACCACATTTTGACCGGTCACACATTTATCGATTATTATATCGATAAATCGAAGATGAAAGCTGTGGCCTTGCCCTTCCGTTTGACACCCATAATGAACGCATATATCAAGGTTTTACGAGAAGCACATTTTGACCGATAACTCAGTTATCGATAAATATATCGAGATTTAGAAGCTGTGGCCATGTCCTTTCGTTTGACACCCATATTGAACGCATACATCAAGGTTTTATTGGAACCACATTTTGACCGATAACTCATTTATCGATAAATATATCGAAATATGCATTAGTTCAAATGAAAGCTGTGGCCTTCCCCTTTCGTTTGAGACCCATATTGAACGCATATATCAAGGTTTTACGGGAACCACGTTTTGACCGATACCTCAGTTATCGATAACTATATCGATATTTAGAAAAGTTCAAATGCAAGCTGTGGCCATGTCCTTTCGTTTGACACCCATATTGAACGCATACATCAAGGTTTTATTGGAACCACATTTTGACCGATAACTCATTTATCGATAAATATATCGAAATATGCATTAGTTCAAATGCAAGCTGTGGCCTTGCCCTTTCGTTTGAGACCCATATTGAACGCATATATCAAGGTTTTATTGGAACCACATTTTGACCGATAACTCATTTATCGATAAATATATCGAAATATGCATTAGTTCAAATGCAAGCTGAGGCCTTGCCCTTTCGTTTGAGACCCATATTGAACGCATATATCAAGGTTTTATTGGAACCACATTTTGACCGATAACTCATTTATCGATCAATATATCGAAATATGCATTAGTTCAAATGAAAGCTGTGGCCTTGCCCTTCCGTTTGACACCCATAATGAACGCATATATCAAGGTTTTACGGGAACCACATTTTGACCGATAACTCAGTTATCGGTAAATATATCGATATTTAGAAAAGTTCAAATGCAAGCTGTGGCCATGTCCTTTCGTGTGACACCCATATTGAACGCATACATCAAGGTTTTATTGGAACCACATTTTGACCGATAACTCATTTATCGATAAATATATCGAAATATGCATTAGTTCAAATGAAAGCTGTGGCCTTGCCCTTCCGTTTGACACCCATAATGAACGCATATATCAAGGTTTTACGGGAACCACATTTTGACCGATAACTCAGTTATCGGTAAATATATCGATATATCGAAAAGTTCAAATGCAAGCTGTGGCCATGTCCTTTCGTTTGACACCCATATTGAACGCAGACACCAAGGATTTATGAGAACCACATTTTGACCGGTAACTCATTTATCGATAAATATATCGAAATATGCATCAGTTCAAATGAAAGCTGTGGCCTTGCCGTTTCGTTTGACACCCATATTGAACGCATACATCACGGTTTTATTGGAACCACATTTTGACCGATAACACATTTATCGATAAATATATCGAAATATCGAAAAGTTCAAATGCAAGCTGTGGCCATGTCCTTTCGTTTGACACCCATATTGAACGCATATATCAAGGTTTTACGGGAACCACATTTTGACCGATACCTCAGTTATCGATAAATATATCGATATTTAGAAAAGTTCAAATGCAAGCTGTGGTCATGTCCTTTCGTTTGACACCCATATTGAACGCATATATCAAGGTTTTATTGGAACCACATTTTGACCGATAACACATTTATCGATAAATATATCGATATATCGAAAAGTTCAAATGCAAGCTGTGGCCATGTCCTTTCGTGTGACACCCATATTGAACGCATACATCAAGGTTTTACGGGAACCACATTTTGACCGATAACTCAGTTATCGATAAATATATCGATATTTAGAAAAGTTCAAATGCAAGCTGTGGTCATGTCCTTTCGTTTGACACCCATATTGAACGCATATATCAAGGTTTTATTGGAACCACATTTTGACCGATAACACATTTATCGATAAATATATCGATATATCGAAAAGTTCAAATGCAAGCTGTGGCCATGTCCTTTCGTGTGACACCCATATTGAACGCATACATCAAGGTTTTACGGGAACCACATTTTGACCGATAACTCATTTATCGATAAATATATCGAAATATGGATTAGTTCAGATGAAAGCTGTGGGCTTGCCCTTCCGTTTGACACCCATAATGAACGCATATATCAAGGTTTTACGGGAACCACGTTTTGACCGATACCTCAGTTATCGATAAACATATCGATATTTAGAAAAGTTCAAATGCAAGCTGTGGCCATGCCCTTTCGTTTTACACCCATATTGAACGCATACATCAAGGTTTTATTGAAACCAGATTTTGACCGATAACTCATTCATCGATAAATATATCGAAATATCGAAAATTTCAAATGAAAGCTGTTGCCATGCCCTTTCGTTTGACACCCATATTGAACGCATATATCAAGGTTTTATTGGAACCACATTTTGACCGATAACACATTTATCGATAAATATATCGATATATCGAAAAGTTCAAATGCAAGCTGTGGCAATGTCCTTTCGTTTGACACCCATATTGAACGCATATATCAAGGTTTTACGGGAACCACATTTTGACCGATACCTCAGTTATCGATAAATATATCCATATTTAGAAAAGTTCAAATGCAAGCTGTGGCCATATCCTTTCGTTTGACACCCATATTGAACGCATATATCAAGGTTTTATTGGAACCACATTTTGACCGATAACACATTTATCGATAAATATATCGAAATATGGATTAGTTCAGATGAAAGCTGTGGCCTTGCCCTTCCGTTTGACACCCATAATGAACGCATATATCAAGGTTTTACGAGAACCACATTTTGACCGATAACTCAGTTATCGATAAATATATCGATATTTAGAAAAGTTCAAATGCAAGGTGTGGCCATGTCCTTTCGTTTGACACCCATATTGAACGCATATATCAATGTTTTATGGGAACCACATTTTGACCGGTCACACATTTATCGATTATTATATCGATAAATCGAAGATGAAAGCTGTGGCCTTGCCCTTCCGTTTGACACCCATAATGAACGCATATATCAAGGTTTTACGAGAAGCACATTTTGACCGATAACTCAGTTATCGATAAATATATCGAGATTTAGAAAAGTTCAAATGCAAGCTGTGGCCATGTCCTTTCGTGTGACACCCATATTGAACGCATACATCAAGGTTTTATTAGAACCACATTTTGACCGATAACACAATTATCAATAAATATATCGAAATATGGATTAGTTCAGATGAAAGCTGTGGCCTTGCCCTTCCGTTTGACACCCATAATGAACGCATATATCAAGGTTTTACTGGAACCAGATTTTGACCGATAACTCATTCATCGATAAATATATCGAAATATCGAAAACTTCAAATGAAAGCTGTTGCCATGCCCTTTCGTGTGACACCCATATTGAACGCATACATCAAGGTTTTATGGGAACCACATTTTGACCGATACCTCACTTATCAATAAACATATCGATATTTAGAAAAGTTCAAATGCAAGCTGTGGCCATGTCCTTTCGTTTGACACCCATATTGAACGCATACATCAAGGTTTTACTGGAACCAGATTTTGACCGATAACTCATTCATCGATAAATATATCGAAATATCGAAAACTTCAAATGAAAGCTGTTGCCATGCCCTTTCGTGTGACACCCATATTGAACGCATACATCAAGGTTTTATGGGAACCGCATTTTGACCGATAACTCAGTTATCGATAAATATATCGATATTTAGAAAAGTTCAAATGCCAGCTGTGGCCTTGCCCTTCCGTTTGACGTCCATAATGAACGCACATATCAGGGTTTTACGGGAACCACACTTTGACCGATAACTCAGTTATCGATAAATATATCGAAATATGCATCAGTTCAAATGAAAGTTGTGGCCTTGCCCTTTCGTTCGACACCCATATTGAACGCATACATCAAGGTTTTATGAGAACCACATTTTGACCGATTACACATTTATCGATAAATATATCGAAATATGGATTAGTTCAGATGAAAGCTGTGGCCTTGCCCTTCCGTTTGACACCCATAATGAACCCATATATCAAGGTTTTACGGGAACGACATTTTGACCGATAACTCAGTTATCGATAAATATATCGAAATGTAGCAAAGTCCAAATGAAAGCTGTGGCCTTCCCCTTTCGTTTGACACCCATATTGAACGCATATATCAAGGTTTTACGGGAACCACATTTTTACCGATAACACATTTATCGATAAATATATCGAAATATAGATTAGTTCAGATGAAAGCTGTGGCCTTGCCTTTCCGTTTGACGTCCATAATGAACGCATATATCAAGGTTTTACGGGAACCACATTTTGACCGATAACTCAGTTATCGATAAATATATCGAAATATGCATCAGTTCAAATGAAAGTTGTGGCCTTGCCCTTTCGTGCGACACCCATATTGAACGCATACATCAAGGTTTTATTGAAACCAGATTTTGACCGATAACTCATTCATCGATAAATATATCGAAATATCGAAAATTTCAAATGAAAGCTGTTGCCATGCCCTTTCGTTTGACACCCATATTGAACGCATATATCAAGGTTTTATTGGAACCACATTTTGACCGATAACACATTTATCGATAAATATATCGATATATCGAAAAGTTCAAATGCAAGCTGTGGCCATGTCCTTTCGTTTGACACCCATATTGAACGCATATATCAAGGTTTTACGGGAACCACATTTTGACCGATACTTCAGTTATCGATAAATATATCGATATTTAGAAAAGTTCAAATGCAAGCTGTGGCCATGTCCTTTCGTTTGACACCCATATTGAACGCATATATCAAGGTTTTATTGGAACCACATTTTGACCGATAACACATTTATCGATAAATATATCGATATATCGAAAAGTTCAAATGCAAGCTGTGGCCATGTCCTCTCGTTTGACACCCATATTGAACGCATATATCAAGGTTTTACGGGAACCACATTTTGACCGATAACACAATTATCAATAAATATATCGAAATATGGATTAGTTCAGATGAAAGCTGTGGCCTTGCCCTTCCGTTTGACACCCATAATGAACGCATATATCAAGGTTTTACGGGAACCGCGTTTTGATCGATACCTCAGTTATCGATAAATATATCGATATTTAGAAAAGTTCAAATGCAAGCTGTGGCCATGTCCTTTCGTTTGACACCCATATTGAACGCATATATCAAGGTTTTATTGGAACCACATTTTGACCGATAACACATTTATCGATAAATATATCGATATATCGAAAAGTTCAAATGCAAGCTGTGGCCATGTCCTCTCGTTTGACACCCATATTGAACGCATATATC
This sequence comes from Merzomyia westermanni, assembly GCA_949987695.1. Taxonomy (NCBI): domain Eukaryota; kingdom Metazoa; phylum Arthropoda; class Insecta; order Diptera; family Tephritidae; genus Merzomyia; species Merzomyia westermanni. Next base: position 134,254,512 of record OX465292.1, on the reverse strand, counting down.
AAGGTTTTACGGGAACCACATTTTGACCGATAACACAATTATCAATAAATATATCGAAATATGGATTAGTTCAGATGAAAGCTGTGGCCTTGCCCTTCCGTTTGACACCCATATTGAACGCATATATCAAGGTTTTACGGGAACCACATTTTGACCGATACCTCAGTTATCGATAAATATATCGATATTTAGAAAAGTTCAAATGCAAGCTGTGGCCATGTCCTTTCGTTTGACACCCATATTGAACGCATATATCAAGGTTTTATTGGAACCACATTTTGACCGATAACACATTTATCGATAAATATATCGATATATCGAAAAGTTCAAATGCAAGCTGTGGCCATGTCCTCTCGTTTGACACCCATATTGATCGCATACATCAAGGTTTTATTAGAACCACATTTTGACCGATAACACAATTATCAATAAATATATCGAAATATGGATTAGTTCAGATGAAAGCTGTGGCCTTGCCCTTCCGTTTGACACCCATAATGAACGCATATATCAAGGTTTTACGGGAACCGCGTTTTGACCGATACCTCAGTTATCGATAAACATATCGATATTTAGAAAAGTTCAAATGCAAGCTGTGGCCATGCCCTTTCGTTTGACACCCATATTGAACGCATACCTCAAGGTTTTATGGAAACCAGATTTTGACCGATAACTCATTCATCGATAAATATATCGAAATATCGAAAATTTCAAATGAAAGCTGTTGCCATGCCCTTTCGTTTGACACCCATATTGAACGCATATATCAAGGTTTTATTGGAACCACATTTTGACCGATAACACATTTATCGATAAATATATCGATATATCGAAAAGTTCAAATGCAAGCTGTGGCCATGTCCTCTCGTTTGACACCCATATTGAACGCATATATCAAGGTTTTACGGGAACCACATTTTGACCGATACCTCAGTTATCGATAAATATATCGATATTTAGAAAAGTTCAAATGCCAGCTGTGGCCTTGTCCTTCCGTTTGACACCCATATTGAACGCACATATCAAGGTTTTATTGGAACCACATTTTGACCGATAACACATTTATCGATAAATATATCGATATATCGAAAAGTTCAAATGCAAGCTGTGGCCATATCCTTTCGTGTGACACCCACATTGATCGCATACATCAAGGTTTTATTAGAACCACATTTTGACCGATAACACAATTATCAATAAATATATCGAAATATGGATTAGTTCCAATGAAAGCTGTGGCCTTGCCCTTCCGTTTGACACCCATAATGAACGCATATATCAAGGTTTTACGGGAACCACGTTTTGACCGATACCTCACATATCGATAAACATATCGATATTTAGAAAAGTTCAAATGCAAGCTGTGGCCATGTCCTTTCGTTTGACACCCATATTGAACGCATATATCAAGGTTTTATTGGGTACGACATTTTGACCGATAACACATTTATCGATAAATATATCGATATATCGAAAAGTTCAAATGCAAGCTGTGGCCATGTCCTTTCGTGTGCCACCCATATTGAACGCATACATCAAGGTTTTATGAGAACCACATTTGGACCGATAACACATTTATCGATAAATATATCGAAATATGGATAAGTTCAGATGAAAGCTGTGGCCTTGCCCTTCCGTTTGGCACCCATAATGAACGCATATATCAAGGTTTTACGAGAACCACATTTTGACCGATAACTCAGTTATCGATAAATATATCGATATTTAGAAAAGTTCAAATGCAAGCTGTGGCCATGTCCTTTCGTTTGACACCCATATTGAACGCATATATCAATGTTTTATGGGAACCACATTTTGACCGGTCACACATTTATCGATTATTATATCGATATATCGAAGATGAAACTGTGGCCTTGCCCTTCCGTTTGACACCCATAATGAACGCATATATCAAGGTTTTACGAGAACCACATTTTGACCGATAACTCAGTTATCGATAAATATATCGATATTTTGAAAAGTTGAAATGCAAGCTGTGGCCATGTCCTTTCGTTTGACACCCATATTGAACGCATACATCAAGGTTTTACTGGAACCAGATTTTGACCGATAACTCATTCATCGATAAATATATCGAAATATCGAAAATTTCAAATGAAAGCTGTTGCCATGCCCTTTCGTGTGACACCCATATTGAACGCATACATCAAGGTTTTATGGGAACCTCATTTTGACCGATAACTCAGTTATCGATAAATATATCGATATTTAGAAAAGTTCAAATGCCAGCTGTGGCCTTGCCCTTCCGTTTGACGTCCATAATGAACGCACATATCAAGGTTTTACGGGAACCACATTTTGTAACTCAGTTATCGATAAATATATCGAAATATGCATCAGTTCAAATGAAAGTTGTGGCCTTGCCCTTTCGTTCGACACCCATATTGAACGCATACATCAAGGTTTTATGAGAACCACATTTTGACCGATTACACATTTATCGATAAATATATCGAAATATGGATTAGTTCAGATGAAAGCTGTGGCCTTGCCCTTCCGTTTGACACCCATAATGAACCCATATATCAAGGTTTTACGGGAACGACATTTTGACCGATAACTCAGTTATCGATAAATATATCGAAATGTAGCAAAGTCCAAATGAAAGCTGTGGCCTTGCCCTTTCGTTTGACACCCATATTGAACGCATATATCAAGGTTTTACGGGAACCACATTTTTACCGATAACACATTTATCGATAAATATATCGAAATATAGATTAGTTCAGATGAAAGCTGTGGCCTTGCCTTTCCGTTTGACGTCCATAATGAACGCATATATCAAGGTTTTACGGGAACCACATTTTGACCGATAACTCAGTTATCGATAAATATATCGAAATATGCATCAGTTCAAATGCAAGCTGTGGCCATGTCCTTTCGTTTGACACCCATATTGAACGCATATATCAAGGTCTTACGGGAACCACATTTTGACCGATACCTCAGTTATCGATAAATATATCCATATTTAGAAAAGTTCAAATGCAAGCTGTGGCCATGTCCTTTCGTTTGACACCTATATTGAACGCATATATCAAGGTTTTATTGGAACCACATTTTGACCGATAACACATTTATCGATAAATATATCGAAATATGGATTAGTTCAGATGAAAGCTGTGGCCTTGCCCTTCCGTTTGACACCCATAATGAACGCATATATCAAGGTTTTACGAGAACCACATTTTGACCGATAACTCAGTTATCGATAAATATATCGATATTTAGAAAAGTTCAAATGCAAGCTGTGGCCATGTCCTTTCGTTTGACACCCATATTGAACGCATATATCAATGTTTTATGGGAACCACATTTTGACCGGTCACACATTTATCGATTATTATATCGATAAATCGAAGATGAAAGCTGTGGCCTTGCCCTTCCGTTTGACACCCATAATGAACGCATATATCAAGGTTTTACGAGAAGCACATTTTGACCGATAACTCAGTTATCGATAAATATATCGATATTTAGAAAAGTTCAAATGCAAGCTGTGGCCATGTCCTTTCGTGTGACACCCATATTGAACGCATACATCAAGGTTTTATTAGAACCACATTTTGACCGATAACACAATTATCAATAAATATATCGAAATATGGATTAGTTCAGATGAAAGCTGTGGCCTTGCCCTTCCGTTTGACACCCATAATGAACGCATATATCAAGGTTTTACGGGAACCACGCTTTGACCGATACCTCACTTATCGATAAACATATCGATATTTAGAAAAGTTCAAATGCAAGCTGTGGCCATGTCCTTTCGTTTGACACCCATATTGAACGCATACATCAAGGTTTTACTGGAACCAGATTTTGACCGATAACTCATTCATCGATAAATATATCGAAATATCGAAAATTTCAAATGAAAGCTGTTGCCATGCCCTTTCGTGTGACACCCATATTGAACGCATACATCAAGGTTTTATGGGAACCGCATTTTGACCGATAACTCAGTTATCGATAAATATATCGATATTTAGAAAAGTTCAAATGCCAGCTGTGGCCTTGCCCTTCCGTTTGACGTCCATAATGAACGCACATATCAGGGTTTTACGGGAACCACATTTTGACCGATAACTCAGTTATCGATAAATATATCGAAATATGCATCAGTTCAAATGAAAGTTGTGGCCTTGCCCTTTCGTTCGACACCCATATTGAACGCATACATCAAGGTTTTATGAGAACCACATTTTGACCGATTACACATTTATCGATAAATATATCGAAATATGGATTAGTTCAGATGAAAGCTGTGGCCTTGCCCTTCCGTTTGACACCCATAATGAACCCATATATCAAGGTTTTACGGGAACGACATTTTGACCGATAACTCAGTTATCGATAAATATATCGAAATGTAGCAAAGTCCAAATGAAAGCTGTGGCCTTGCTCTTTCGTTTGACACCCATATTGAACGCATATATCAAGGTTTTACGGGAACCACATTTTTACCGATAACACATTTATTGATAAATATATCGAAATATAGATTAGTTCAGATGAAAGCTGTGGCCTTGCCTTTCCGATTGACGTCCATAATGAACGCATATATCAAGGTTTTACGGGAACCACATTTTGACCGATTACACATTTATCGATAAATATATCGAAATATGGATTAGTTCAGATGAAAGCTGTGGCCTTGCCCTTCCGTTTGACACCCATAATGAACCCATATATCAAGGTTTTACGGGAACGACATTTTGACCGATAACTCAGTTATCGATAAATATATCGAAATGTAGCAAAGTCCAAATGAAAGCTGTGGCCTTGCTCTTTCGTTTGACACCCATATTGAACGCATACATCAAGGTTTTATTGAAACCAGATTTTGACCGATAACTCATTCATCGATAAATATATCGAAATATCGAAAATTTCAAATGAAAGCTGTTGCCACGCCCTTTCGTTTGACACCCATATTGAACGCATATATCAAGGTTTTATTGGAACCACATTTTGACCGATAACACATTTATCGATAAATATATCGATATATCGAAAAGTTCAAATGCAAGCTGTGGCCATGTCCTTTCGTTTGACACCCATATTGAACGCATATATCAAGGTTTTACGGGAACCACATTTTGACCGATACCTCAGTTATCGATAAATATATCGATATTTAGAAAAGTTCAAATGCAAGCTGTGGCCATGTCCTTTCGTTTGACACCCATATTGAACGCATATATCAAGGTTTTATTGGAACCACATTTTGACCGATAACACATTTATCGATAAATATATCGATATATCGAAAAGTTCAAATGCAAGCTGTGGCCATGTCCTTTCGTGTGACACCCATATTGATCGCATACATCAAGGTTTTATTAGAACCACATTTTGACCGATAACACAATTATCAATAAATATATCGAAATATGGATTAGTTCAGATGAAAGCTGTGGCCTTGCCCTTCCGTTTGACACCCATAATGAACGCATATATCAAGGTTTTACGGGAACCACGTTTTGACCGATACCTCAGTTATCGATAAACATATCGATATTTATAAAAGTTCAAATGCAAGCTGTGCCCATGCCCTTTCGTTTGACACCCATATTGAACGCATACATCAAGGTTTTATTGAAACCAGATTTTGACCGATAACTCATTCATCGATAAATATATCGAAATATCGAAAATTTCAAATGAAAGCTGTTGCCACGCCCTTTCGTTTGACACCCATATTGAACGCATATATCAAGGTTTTATTGGAACCACATTTTGACCGATAACACATTTATCGATAAATATATCGATATATCGAAAAGTTCAAATGCAAGCTGTGGCCATGTCCTCTCGTTTGACACCCATATTGAACGCATATATCAAGGTTTTATTGGAACCACATTTTGACCGATAACACATTTATCGATAAATATATCGAAATATGGATTAGTTCAGAAGAAAGCTGTGGCCTTGCCCTTCCGTTTGACACCCATAATGAACGCATATATCAAGGTTTTACGAGAACCACATTTTGACCGATAACTCAGTTATCGATAAATATATCGAAATATCGAAAATTTCAAATGAAAGCTGTTGCCATGCCCTTTCGTTTGACACCCATATTGAACGCATATATCAAGGTTTTACGGGAACCACATTTTGACCGATACCTCAGTTATCGATAAATATATCGATATTTAAAAAAGTTCAAATGCAAGCTGTGGCCATGTCCTTTCGTTTGACACCCATATTGAACGCATATATCAAGGTTTTATTGGAACCACATTTTGACCGATAACACATTTATCGATAAATATATCGATATATCGAAAAGTTCAAATGCAAGCTGTGGCCATATCCTTTCGTGTGACACCCACATTGATCGCATACATCAAGGTTTTATTAGAACCACATTTTGACCGATAACACAATTATCAATAAATATATCGAAATATGGATTAGTTCAGATGAAAGCTGTGGCCTTGCCCTTCCGTTTGACACCCATAATGAACGCATATATCAAGGTTTTACGGGAACCACGTTTTGACCGATACCTCACTTATCGATAAACATATCGATATTTAGAAAAGTTCAAATGCAAGCTGTGGCCATGTCCTTTCGTTTGACACCCATATTGAACGCATATATCAAGGTTTTACGGGAACCACATTTTGACCGATACCTCAGTTATCGATAAATATATCGATATTTCGAAAAGTTCAAATGCAAGCTGTGGCCATGTCCTTTCGTTTGACACCCATATTGAACGCATATATCAAGGTTTTACGGGAACCACATTTTGACCGATACCTCAGTTATCGATAAATATATCGATATTTAAAAAAGTTCAAATGCAAGCTGTGGCCATGTCCTTTCGTTTGACACCCATATTGAACGCATATATCAAGGTTTTATTGGAACCACATTTTGACCGATAACACATTTATCGATAAATATATCGATATATCGAAAAGTTCAAATGCAAGCTGTGGCCATATCCTTTCGTGTGACACCCACATTGATCGCATACATCAAGGTTTTATTAGAACCACATTTTGACCGATAACACAATTATCAATAAATATATCGAAATATGGATTAGTTCAGATGAAAGCTGTGGCCTTGCCCTTCCGTTTGACACCCATAATGAACGCATATATCAAGGTTTTACGGGAACCACGTTTTGACCGATACCTCACTTATCGATAAACATATCGATATTTAGAAAAGTTCAAATGCAAGCTGTGGCCATGTCCTTTCGTTTGACACCCATATTGAACGCATATATCAAGGTTTTACGGGAACCACATTTTGACCGATACCTCAGTTATCGATAAATATATCGATATTTAGAAAAGTTCAAATGCAAGCTGTGGCCATGTCCTTTCGTTTGACACCCATAGTGAACGCATATATCAAGGTTTTACGGGAACCACATTTTGACCGATACCTCAGTTATCGATAAATATATCGATATTTAGAAAAGTTCAAATGCAAGCTGTGGCCATGTCCTTTCGTTTGACACCCATATTGAACGCATATATCAAGGTTTTATTGGAACCACATTTTGACCGATAACACATTTATCGATAAATATATCGATATATCGAAAAGTTCAAATGCAAGCTGTGGCCTTGCCCTTTCGTTCGACACCCATATTGAACGCATACATCAAGGTTTTATGAGAACCACATTTTGACCGATTACACATTTATCGATAAATATATCGAAATATGGATTAGTTCAGATGAAAGCTGTGGCCTTGCCCTTCCGTTTGACACCCGTAATGAACGCATATATCAAGGTTTTACGAGAACCACATTTTGACCGATAACTCAGTTATCGATAAGTATATCGAAATATCGAAAATTTCAAATGAAAGCTGTTGCCATGCCCTTTCGTTTGACACCCATATTGAACGCATATATCAAGGTTTTACGGGAACCACATTTTTAACCGATACCTCAGTTATCGATAAATATATCGATATTTAGAAAAGTTCAAATGCAAGCTGTGGCCATGTCCTTTCGTTTGACACCCATATTGAACGCATATATCAAGGTTTTACGGGAACCACATTTTGACCGATAACACATTTATCGATAAATATATCGATATTTAGAAAAGTTGAAATGCAAGCTGTGGCCTTGCCCTTTCGTTCGACACCCATATTGAACGCATACATCAAGGTTTTATGAGAACCACATTTTGACCGATTACACATTTATCGATAAATATATCGAAATATGGATTAGTTCAGATGAAAGCTGTGGCCTTGCCCTTCCGTTTGACACCCATAATGAACCCATATATCAAGGTTTTACGGGAACGACATTTTGACCGATAACTCAGTTATCGATAAATATATCGAAATGTAGCAAAGTCCAAATGAAAGCTGTGGCCTTGCCCTTTCGTTTGACACCCATATTGAACGCATATATCAAGGTTTTATTGGAACCACATTTTGACCGATAACTCAGTTATCGATAAATATATCGAAATATGCATCAGTTCAAATGAAAGTTGTGGCCTTGCCCTTTCGTTCGACACCCATATTGAACGCATACATCAAGGTTTTATTGAAACCAGATTTTGACCGATAACTCATTCATCGATAAATATATCGAAATATCGAAAATTTCAAATGAAAGCTGTTGCCATGCCCTTTCGTTTGACACCCATATTGAACGCATATATCAAGGTTTTATGAGAACCACATTTTGACCGATTACACATTTATCGATAAATATATCGAAATATGGATTAGTTCAGATGAAAGCTGTGGCCTTGCCCTTCCGTTTGACACCCATAATGAACCCATATATCAAGGTTTTACGGGAACGACATTTTGACCGATAACTCAGTTATCGATAAATATATCGAAATGTAGCAAAGTCCAAATGAAAGCTGTGGCCTTGCTCTTTCGTTTGACACCCATATTGAACGCATATATCAAGGTTTTACGGGAACCACATTTTTACCGATAACACATTTATCGATAAATATATCGAAATATAGATTAGTTCAGATGAAAGCTGTGGCCTTGCCTTTCCGTTTGACGTCCATAATGAACGCATATATCAAGGTTTTACGGGAACCACATTTTGACCGATAACTCAGTTATCGATAAATATATCGAAATATGCATCAGTTCAAATGAAAGTTGTGGCCTTGCCCTTTCGTTCGACACCCATATTGAACGCATACATCAAGGTTTTATTGAAACCAGATTTTGACCGATAACTCATTCATCGATAAATATATCGAAATATCGAAAATTTCAAATAAAAGCTGTTGCCACGCCCTTTCGTTTGACACCCATATTGAACGCATATATCAAGGTTTTATTGGAACCACATTTTGACCGATAACACATTTATCGATAAATATATCGATATATCGAAAAGTTCAAATGCAAGCTGTGGCCATGTCCTTTCGTTTGACACCCATATTGAACGCATATATCAAGGTTTTACGGGAACCACATTTTGACCGATACCTCAGTTATCGATAAATATATCGCTATTTAGAAAAGTTCAAATGCAAGCTGTGGCCATGTCCTTTCGTTTGACACCCATATTGAACGCATATATCAAGGTTTTATTGGAACCACATTTTGACCGATAACACATTTATCGATAAATATATCGATATATCGAAAAGTTCAAATGCAAGCTGTGGCCATGTCCTTTCGTGTGACACCCATATTGATCGCATACATCAAGGTTTTATTAGAACCACATTTTGACCGATAACACAATTATCAATAAATATATCGAAATATGGATTAGTTCAGATGAAAGCTGTGGCCTTGCCCTTCCGTTTGACACCCATAATGAACGCATATATCAAGGTTTTACGGGAACCACATTTTGACCGATACCTCAGTTATCGATAAATATATCGATATTTAGAAAAGTTCAAATGCAAGCTGTGGCCATGCCCTTTCGTTTGACACCCATATTGAACGCATACATCAAGGTTTTATTGAAACCAGATTTTGACCGATAACTCATTCATCGATAAATATATCGAAATATCGAAAATTTCAAATGAAAGCTGTTGCCACGCCCTTTCGTTTGACACCCATATTGAACGCATATATCAAGGTTTTATTGGAACCACATTTTGACCGATAACACATTTATCGATAAATATATCGATATATCGAAAAGTTCAAATGCAAGCTGTGGCCATGTCCTTTCGTTTGACACCCATATTGAACGCATATATCAAGGTTTTACGGGAACCACATTTTGACCGATACCTCAGTTATCGATAAATATATCGATATTTAGAAAAGTTCAAATGCAAGCTGTGGCCATGCCCTTTCGTTTGACACCCATATTGAACGCATACATCAAGGTTTTATTGAAACCAGATTTTGACCGATAACTCATTCATCGATAAATATATCGAAATATCGAAAATTTCAAATGAAAGCTGTTGCCACGCCCTTTCGTTTGACACCCATATTGAACGCATATATCAAGGTTTTATTGGAACCACATTTTGACCGATAACACATTTATCGATAAATATATCGATATATCGAAAAGTTCAAATGCAAGCTGTGGCCATGTCCTCTCGTTTGACACCCATATTGAACGCATATATCAAGGTTTTATTGGAACCACATTTTGACCGATAACACATTTATCGATAAATATATCGAAATATGGATTAGTTCAGATGAAAGCTGTGGCCTTGCCCTTCCGTTTGACACCCATAATGAACGCATATATCAAGGTTTTACGAGAACCACATTTTGACCGATAACTCAGTTATCGATAAATATATCGAAATATCGAAAATTTCAAATGAAAGCTGTTGCCATGCCCTTTCGTTTGACACCCATATTGAACGCAAATATCAAGGTTTTACGGGAACCACATTTTGACCGATACCTCAGTTATCGATAAATATATCGATATTTAGAAAAGTTCAAATGCAAGCTGTGGCCATGTCCTTTCGTTTGACACCCATATTGAACGCATATATCAAGGTTTTATTGGAACCACATTTTGACCGATAACACATTTATCGATAAATATATCGATATATCGAAAAGTTCAAATGCAAGCTGTGGCCATATCCTTTCGTGTGACACCCACATTGATCGCATACATCAAGGTTTTATTAGAACCACATTTTGACCGATAACACAATTATCAATAAATATATCGAAATATGGATTAGTTCAGATGAAAGCTGTGGCCTTGCCCTTCCGTTTGACACCCATAATGAACGCATATATCAAGGTTTTACGGGAACCACGTTTTGACCGATACCTCACTTATCGATAAACATATCGATATTTAGAAAAGTTCAAATGCAAGCTGTGGCCATGTCCTTTCGTTTGACACCCATATTGAACGCATATATCAAGGTTTTACGGGAACCACATTTTGACCGATACCTCAGTTATCGATAAATATATCGATATTTAGAAAAGTTCAAATGCAAGCTGTGGCCATGTCCTTTCGTTTGACACCCATATTGAACGCATATATCAAGGTTTTACGGGAACCACATTTTGACCGATACCTCAGTTATCGATAAATATATCGATATTTAGAAAAGTTCAAATGCAAGCTGTGGCCATGTCCTTTCGTTTGACACCCATATTGAACGCATATATCAAGGTTTTATTGGAACCACATTTTGACCGATAACACATTTATCGATAAATATATCGATATATCGAAAAGTTCAAATGCAAGCTGTGGCCATATCCTTTCGTGTGACACCCACAGTGATCGCATACATCAAGGTTTTATTAGAACCACATTTTGACCGATAACACATTTATCGATAAATATATCGAAATATGGATTAGTTCAGATGAAAGCTGTGGCCTTGCCCTTCCGTTTGACACCCATAATGAACGCATATATCAAGGTTTTACGAGAACCACATTTTGACCGATAACTCAGTTATCGATAAATATATCGAAATATCGAAAATTTCAAATGAAAGCTGTTGCCATGCCCTTTCGTTTGACACCCATATTGAACGCATATATCAAGGTTTTACGGGAACCACATTTTGACCGATACCTCAGTTATCGATAAATATATCGATATTTAGAAAAGTTCAAATGCAAGCTGTGGCCATGTCCTTTCGTTTGACACCCATATTGAACGCATATATCAAGGTTTTACGGGAACCACATTTTGACCGATAACACATTTATCGATAAATATATCGATATTTAGAAAAGTTCAAATGCAAGCTGTGGCCATGCCCTTTCGTTCGACACCCATATTGAACGCATACATCAAGGTTTTATGAGAACCACATTTTGACCGATTACACATTTATCGATAAATATATCGAAATATGGATTAGTTCAGATGAAAGCTGTGGCCTTGCCCTTCCGTTTGACACCCATAATGAACCCATATATCAAGGTTTTACGGGAACGACATTTTGACCGATAACTCAGTTATCGATAAATATATCGAAATGTAGCAAAGTCCAAATGAAAGCTGTGGCCTTGCCCTTTCGTTTGACACCCATATTGAACGCATATATCAAGGTTTTACGGGAACCACATTTTTACCGATAACACATTTATCGATAAATATATCGAAATATAGATTAGTTCAGATGAAAGCTGTGGCCTTGCCTTTCCGTTTGACGTCCATAATGAACGCATATATCAAGGTTTTACGGGAACCACATTTTGACCGATAACTCAGTTATCGATAAATATATCGAAATATGCATCAGTTCAAATGAAAGTTGTGGCCTTGCCCTTTCGTTCGACACCCATATTGAACGCATACATCAAGGTTTTATTGAAACCAGATTTTGACCGATAACTCATTCATCGATAAATATATCGAAATATCGAAAATTTCAAATGAAAGCTGTTGCCATGCCCTTTCGTTTGACACCCATATTGAACGCATATATCAAGGTTTTATGGGAACCACATTTTGACCGATAACACATTTATCGATAAATATATCGATATATCGAAAAGTTCAAATGCAAGCTGTGGCCATGTCCTTTCGTTTGACACCCATATTGAACGCATATATCAAGGTTTTACGGGAACCACATTTTGACCGATAACTCAGTTATCGATAAATATATCGATATTTAGAAAAGTTCAAATGCAAGCTGTGGCCATGTCCTTTCGTTTGACACCCATATTGAACGCATATATCAAGGTTTTATTGGAACCACATTTTGACCGATAACACATTTATCGATAAATATATCGATATATCGAAAAGTTCAAATGCAAGCTGTGGCCATGTCCTTTCGTTTGACACCCATATTGAACGCATATATCAAGGTTTTACGGGAACCACATTTTGACCGATACCTCAGTTATCGATAAATATATCGATATTTAGAAAAGTTCAAATGCAAGCTGTGGCCATGTCCTTTCGTTTGACACCCATATTGAACGCATATATCAAGGTTTTATTGGAACCACATTTTGACCGATAACACATTTATCGATAAATATATCGATATATCGAAAAGTTCAAATGCAAGCTGTGGCCATGTCCTTTCGTTTGACACCCATATTGAACGCATATATCAAGGTTTTACGGGAACCACATTTTGACCGATACCTCAGTTATCGATAAATATATCGATATTTAGAAAAGTTCAAATGCAAGCTGTGGCCATGTCCTTTCGTTTGACACCCATATTGAACGCATATATCAAGGTTTTATTGGAACCACATTTTGACCGATAACACAATTATCAATAAATATATCGAAATATGGATTAGTTCAGATGAAAGCTGTGGCCTTGCCCTTCCGTTTGACACCCATAATGAACGCATATATCAAGGTTTTACGGGAACCGCGTTTTGACCGATACCTCAGTTATCGATAAACATATCGATATTTAGAAAAGTTCAAATGCAAGCTGTGGCCATGCCCTTTCGTTTGACACCCATATTGAACGCATACATCAAGGTTTTATTGAATCCAGATTTTGACCGATAACACATTTATCGATAAATATATCGATATATCGAAAAGTTCAAATGCAAGCTGTGGCCATGTCCTCTCGTTTGACACCCATATTGAACGCATATATCAAGGTCTTACGGGAACCACATTTTGACCGATACCTCAGTTATCGATAAATATATCGATATTTAGAAAAGTTCAAATGCAAGCTGTGGCCATGTCCTTTCGTTTGACACCCATATTGAACGCATATATCAAGGTTTTATTGGAACCACATTTTGACCGATAACACATTTATCGATAAATATATCGATATATCGAAAAGTTCAAATGCAAGCTGTGGCCATATCCTTTCGTGTGACACCCACATTGATCGCATACATCAAGGTTTTATTAGAACCACATTTTGACCGATAACACAATTATCAATAAATATATCGAAATATGGATTAGTTCAGATGAAAGCTGTGGCCTTGCCCTTCCGTTTGGCACCCATAATGAACGCATATATCAAGGTTTTACGAGAACCACATTTTGACCGATAACTCAGTTATCGATAAATATATCGATATTTAGAAAAGTTCAAATGCAAGCTGTGGCCATGTCCTTTCGTTTGACACCCATATTGAACGCATATATCAATGTTTTATGGGAACCACATTTTGACCGGTCACACATTTATCGATTATTATATCGATATATCGAAGATGAAAGCTCTGGCCTTGCCCTTCCGTTTGACACCCATAATGAACGCATATATCAAGGTTTTACGAGAACCACATTTTGACCGATAACTCAGTTATCGATAAATATATCGATATTTTGAAAAGTTGAAATGCAAGCTGTGGCCATGTCCTTTCGTGTGACACCCATATTGAACGCATACATCAAGGTTTTATGGGAACCTCATTTTGACCGATAACTCAGTTATCGATAAATATATCGATATTTAGAAAAGTTCAAATGCCAGCTGTGGCCTTGCCCTTCCGTTTGACGTCCATAATGAACGCACATATCAAGGTTTTACTGGAACCAGATTTTGACCGATAACTCATTCATCGATAAATATATCGAAATATCGAAAATTTCAAATGAAAGCTGTTGCCATGCCCTTTCGTGTGACACCCATATTGAACGCATACATCAAGGTTTTATGGGAACCTCATTTTGACCGATAACACATTTATCGATAAATATATCGATATATCGAAAAGTTCAAATGCAAGCTGTGGCCATGTCCTTTCGTTTGACACCCATATTGAACGCATATATCAAGGTTTTACGGGAACCACATTTTGACCGATACCTCAGTTATCGATAAATATATCGATATTTAGAAAAGTTCAAATGCAAGCTGTGGCCATGTCCTTTCGTTTGACACCCATATTGAACGCATACATCAAGGTTTTACTGGAACCAGATTTTGACCGATAACTCATTCATCGATAAATATATCGAAATATCGAAAATTTCAAATGAAAGCTGTTGCCATGCCCTTTCGTGTGACACCCATATTGAACGCATACATCAAGGTTTTATGAGAACCACATTTTGACCGATTACACATTTGTCGATAAATATATCGAAATATGGATTAGTTCAGATGAAAGCTGTGGCCTTGCCCTTCCGTTTGACACCCATAATGAACCCATATATCAAGGTTTTACGGGAACGACATTTTGACCGATAACTCAGTTATCGATAAATATATCGAAATGTAGCAAAGTCCAAATGAAAGCTGTGGCCTTGCCCTTTCGTTTGACACCCATATTGAACGCATATATCAAGGTTTTACGGGAACCACATTTTTACCGATAACACATTTATCGATAAATATATCGAAATATAGATTAGTTCAGATGAAAGCTGTGGCCTTGCCTTTCCGTTTGACGTCCATAATGAACGCATATATCAAGGTTTTACGGGAACCACATTTTGACCGATAACTCAGTTATCGATAAATATATCGAAATATGCATCAGTTCAAATGCAAGCTGTGGCCATGTCCTTTCGTTTGACACCCATATTGAACGCATATATCAAGGTTTTACGGGAACCACATTTTGACCGATACCTCAGTTATCGATAAATATATCCATATTTAGAAAAGTTCAAATGCAAGCTGTGGCCATGTCCTTTCGTTTGACACCCATATTGAACGCATATATCAAGGTTTTATTGGAACCACATTTTGACCGATAACACATTTATCGATAAATATATCGAAATATGGATTAGTTCAGATGAAAGCTGTGGCCTTGCCCTTCCGTTTGACACCCATAATGAACGCATATATCAAGGTTTTACGAGAACCACATTTTGACCGATAACTCAGTTATCGATAAATATATCGATATTTAGAAAAGTTCAAATGCAAGCTGTGGCCATGTCCTTTCGTTTGACACCCATATTGAACGCATATATCAATGTTTTATGGGAACCACATTTTGATCGGTCACACATTTATCGATTATTATATCGATAAATCGAAGATGAAAGCTGTGGCCTTGCCCTTCCGTTTGACACCCATAATGAACGCATATATCAAGGTTTTACGAGAACCACATTTTGACCGATAACTCAGTTATCGATAAATATATCGATATTTAGAAAAGTTCAAATGCAAGCTGTGGCCATGTCCTTTCGTGTGACACCCATATTGAACGCATACATCAAGGTTTTATTAGAACCACATTTTGACCGATAACACAATTATCAATAAATATATCGAAATATGGATTAGTTCAGATGAAAGCTGTGGCCTTGCCCTTCCGTTTGACACCCATAATGAACGCATATATCAAGGTTTTACGGGAACCACGTTTTGACCGATACCTCACTTATCGATAAACATATCGATATTTAGAAAAGTTCAAATGCAAGCTGTGGCCATGTCCTTTCGTTTGACACCCATATTGAACGCATACATCCAGGTTTTACTGGAACCAGATTTTGACCGATAACTCATTCATCGATAAATATATCGAAATATCGAAAATTTCAAATGAAAGCTGTTGCCATGCGCTTTCGTGTGACACCCATATTGAACGCATACATCAAGGTTTTATGGGAACCGCATTTTGACCGATAACTCAGTTATCGATAAATATATCGATATTTAGAAAAGTTCAAATGCCAGCTGTGGCCTTGCCCTTCCGTTTGACGTCCATAATGAACGCACATATCAGGGTTTTACGGGAACCACATTTTGACCGATAACTCAGTTATCGATAAATATATCGAAATATGCATCAGTTCAAATGAAAGTTGTGGCCTTGCCCTTTCGTTCGACACCCATATTGAACGCATACAACAAGGTTTTATGAGAACCACATTTTGACCGATTACACATTTATCGATAAATATATCGAAATATGGATTAGTTCAGATGAAAGCTGTGGCCTTGCCCTTCCGTTTGACACCCATAATGAACCCATATATCAAGGTTTTACGGGAACGACATTTTGACCGATAACTCAGTTATCGATAAATATATCGAAATGTAGCAAAGTCCAAATGAAAGCTGTGGCCTTGCTCTTTCGTTTGACACCCATATTGAACGCATATATCAAGGTTTTACGGGAACCACATTTTTACCGATAACACATTTATCGATAAATATATCGAAATATAGATTAGTTCAGATGAAAGCTGTGGCCTTGCCTTTCCGTTTGACGTCCATAATGAACGCATATATCAAGGTTTTACGGGAACCACATTTTGACCGATAACTCAGTTATCGATAAATATATCGAAATATGCATCAGTTCAAATGAAAGTTGTGGCCTTGCCCTTTCGTTCGACACCCATATTGAACGCATACATCAAGGTTTTATTGAAACCAGATTTTGACCGATAACTCATTCATCGATAAATATATCGAAATATCGAAAATTTCAAATGAAAGCTGTTGCCATGCCCTTTCGTTTGACACCCATATTGAACGCATATATCAAGGTTTTATTGGAACCACATTTTGACCGATAACACATTTATCGATAAATATATCGATATATCGAAAAGTTCAAATGCAAGCTGTGGCCATGTCCTTTCGTTTGACACCCATATTGAACGCATATATCAAGGTTTTACGGGAACCACATTTTGACCGATACCTCAGTTATCGATAAATATATCGATATTTAGAAAAGTTCAAATGCAAGCTGTGGCCATGTCCTTTCGTTTGACACCCATATTGAACGCATATATCAAGGTTTTACGGGAACCACATTTTGACCGATACCTCAGTTATCGATAAATATATCGATATTTAGAAAAGTTCAAATGCAAGCTGTGGCCATGTCCTTTCGTTTGACACCCATATTGAACGCATATATCAAGGTTTTATTGGAACCACATTTTGACCGATAACTCGGTTATCGATAAATATATCGAAATATGCATCAGTTCAAATGAAAGTTGTGGCCTTGCCCTTTCGTTCGACACCCATATTGAACGCATACATCAAGGTTTTATTGAAACCAGATTTTGACCGATAACTCATTCATCGATAAATATATCGAAATATCGAAAATTTCAAATGAAAGCTGTTGCCATTCCCTTTCGTTTGACACCCATATTGAACGCATATATCAAGGTTTTATTGGAACCACATTTTGACCGATAACACATTTATCGATAAATATATCGATATATCGAAAAGTTCAAATGCAAGCTGTGGCCATGTCCTTTCGTTTGACACCCATATTGAACGCATATATCAAGGTTTTACGGGAACCACATTTTGACCGATAACTCAGTTATCGATAAATATATCGAAATGTAGATTAGTTCAGATGAAAGCTGTGGCCTTGCCCTTCCGTTTGACACCCATAATGAACCCATATATCAAGGTTTTACGGGAACGACATTTTGACCGATAACTCAGTTATCGATAAATATATCGAAATGTAGCAAAGTCCAAATGAAAGCTGTTGCCTTGCTCTTTCGTTTGACACCCATATTGAACGCATATATCAAGGTTTTACGGGAACCACATTTTGACCGATACCTCAGTTATCGATAAATATATCGATATTTAGAAAAGTTCAAATGCAAGCTGTGGCCATGTCCTTTCGTTTGACACCCATATTGAACGCATATATGAAGGTTTTACGGGAACCACATTTTTACCGATAACACATTTATCGATAAATATATCGAAATATAGATTAGTTCAGATGAAAGCTGTGGCCTTGCCTTTCCGTTTGACGTCCATAATGAACGCATATATCAAGGTTTTACGGGAACCACGTTTTGACCGATACCTCAGTTATCGATAAACATATCGATATTTAGAAAAGTTCAAATGCAAGCTGTGGCCATGCCCTTTCGTTTGACACCCATATTGAACGCATACATCAAGGTTTTATTGAAACCAGATTTTGACCGATAACTCATTCATCGATAAATATATCGAAATATCGAAAATATCAAATGAAAGCTGTTGCCATGCCCTTTCGTTTGACACCCATATTGAACGCATATATCAAGGTTTTATTGGAACCACATTTTGACCGATAACACATTTATCGATAAATATATCGATATATCGAAAAGTTCAAATGCAAGCTGTGGCCATGTCCTCTCGTTTGACACCCATATTGAACGCATATATCAAGGTTTTACGGGAACCACATTTTGACCGATACCTCAGTTATCGATAAATATATCGATATTTAGAAAAGTTCAAATGCAAGCTGTGGCCATGTCCTTTCGTTTGACACCCATATTGAACCCATATATCAAGGTTTTATTGGAACCACATTTTGACCGATAACACATTTATCGATAAATATATCGATATATCGAAAAGTTCAAATGCAAGCTGTGGCCATATCCTTTCGTGTGACACCCATATTGATCGCATACATCAAGGTTTTATTAGAACCACATTTTGACCGATAACACAATTATCAATAAATATATCGAAATATGGATTAGTTCAGATGAAAGCTGTGGCCTTGCCCTTCCGTTTGACACCCATAATGAACGCATATATCAAGGTTTTACGGGAACCACGTTTTGACCGATACCTCACTTATCGATAAACATATCGATATTTAGAAAAGTTCAAATGCAAGCTGTGGCCATGTCCTTTCGTTTGACACCCATATTGAACGCATATATCAAGGTTTTATTGGAACCACATTTTGACCGATAACACATTTATCGATAAATATATCGATATATCGAAAAGTTCAAATGCAAGCTGTGGCCATGTCCTTTCGTGTGCCACCCATATTGAACGCATACATCAAGGTTTTATGAGAACCACATTTGGACCGATAACACATTTATCGATAAATATATCGAAATATGGATTAGTTCAGATGAAAGCTGTGGCCTTGCCCTTCCGTTTGACACCCATAATGAACGCATATATCAAGGTTTTACGAGAACCACATTTTGACCGATAACTCAGTTATCGATAAATATATCGATATTTAGAAAAGTTCAAATGCAAGCTGTGGCCATGTCCTTTCGTTTGACACCCATATTGAACGCATATATCAATGTTTTATGGGAACCACATTTTGACCGGTCACACATTTATCGATTATTATATCGATATATCGAAGATGAAAGCTGTGGCCTTGCTCTTCCGTTTGAAACCCATAATGAACGCATATATCAAGGTTTTACGAGAACCACATTTTGACCGATAACTCAGTTATCGATAAATATATCGATATTTTGAAAAGTTGAAATGCAAGCTGTGGCCATGTCCTTTCGTTTGACACCCATATTGAACGCATACATCAAGGTTTTACTGGAACCAGATTTTGACCGATAACTCATTCATCGATAAATATATCGAAATATCGAAAATTTCAAATGAAAGCTGTTGCCATGCCCTTTCGTGTGACACCCATATTGAACGCATACATCAAGGTTTTATGAGAACCTCATTTTGACCGATAACTCAGTTATCGATAAATATATCGATATTTAGAAAAGTTCAAATGCCAGCTGTGGCCTTGCCCTTCCGTTTGACGTCCATAATGAACGCACATATCAAGGTTTTAGGGGAACCACATTTTGACCGATAACTCAGTTATCGATAAATATATCGAAATATGCATCAGTTCAAATGAAAGTTGTGGCCTTGCCCTTTCGTTCGACACCCATATTGAACGCATACATCAAGGTTTTATGAGAACCACATTTTGACCGATTACACATTTATCGATAAATATATCGAAATATGGATTAGTTCAGATGAAAGCTGTGGCCTTGCCCTTCCGTTTGACACCCATAATGAACCCATATATCAAGGTTTTACGGGAACGAGATTTTGTCCGATAACTCAGTCCAAATGAAAGCTGTGGCCTTGCCCTTTCGTTTGACACCCATATTGAACGCATATATCAAGGTTTTACGGGAACCACATTTTTACCGATAACACATTTATCGATAAATATATCGAAATATAGATTAGTTCAGATGAAAGCTGTGGCCTTGCCTTTCCGTTTGACGTCCATAATGAACGCATATATCAAGGTTTTACGGGAACCACATTTTGACCGATAACTCAGTTATCGATAAATATATCGAAATATGCATCAGTTCAAATGATAGTTGTGGCCTTGCCCTTTCGTTCGACACCCATATTGAACGCATACATCAAGGTTTTATGAGAACCACATTTTGACCGATAACACATTTATCGATAAATATATCGAAATATGGATTAGTTCAGATGAAAGCTGTGGCCTTGCCCTTCCGTTTGACACCCATAATGAACGCATATATCAAGGTTTTATGGGAACCACATTTTGACCGGTAACACATTTATCGATTATTATATCGATATATCGAAAATTTAAAATGAAAGCTATGGCCATGTCCTTTCGTTTGACACCCATATTGAACGCATACATCAAGGATTTATTGGAACCACATTTTGACCGATAACACATTTATCGATAAATATATCAATATTTAGAAAAGTTCAAATGCAAGCTGTGGCCATGTCCTTTCGTTTGACACCCATATTGAACGCATATATCAATGTTTTATGGGAACCACATTTTGACCGGTAACACATTTATCGATTATTATATCGATATATCGAAAATTTAAAATGAAAGCTATGGCCATGTCCTTTCGTTTGACACCCATATTGAACGCATACATCAAGGTTTTATTGGAACCAGATTTTGACCGATAACTCATTCATCGATAAATATATCGAAATATCGAAAATTTCAAATGAAAGCTGTTGCCATGCCCTTTCGTTTGACACCCATATTGAACGCATACATCTAGGTTTTATGGGAACCACATTTTGACCGATAACTCAGTTATCGATAAATATATCGATATTTAGAAAAGTTCAAATGCCAGCTGTGGCCGTGTCCTTTCGTTTGAAACCCATATTGAACGCATATATCAAGGATTTATTGGAACCACATTTTGACCGATAACACATTTATCGATAAATATATCGATATATCGAAAACTTCAAATGCAAGCTGTGGCCATGTCCTTTCGTGTGACACCCATATTGCACGCATACATCAAGGTTTTATGAGAACCACATTTTGACCGATAACACATTTATCGATAAATATATCGAAATATGGATCAGTTCAGATGAAAGCTGTGGTGTTGCCCTTCCGTTTGACAACCAAATTGAACGCAAACATCAAGGTTGTATGGGAACCACATTTTGACCGATAACTCAGTTATCGATAAATATATCGGTATTTAGAAAAGTTCAAATGCCAGCTGTGGCCGTGTCCTTTCGTTTGACACCCATATTGAACGCATATATCAAGGATTTATTGGAACCACATTTTGACCGATAACACATTTATCGATAAATATATCGATATATCGAAAACTTCAAATGCAAGCTGTGGCCATGTCCTTTCGTGTGACACCCATATTGCACGCATACATCAAGGTTTTATGAGAACCACATTTTGACCGATAACACATTTATCGATAAATATATCGAAATATGGATCAGTTCAGATGAAAGCTGTGGTGTTGCCCTTCCGTTTGACAACCAAATTGAACGCAAACATCAAGGTTGTATGGGAACCACATTTTGACCGATAACTCATTTATCGAGAAATATATCGAAATATGCATCAGTTCAAATGAAAGTTGTGGCCTTGCTCTTCCGTTTGACACCCATAATGAACCCATATATCAAGGTTTTACGGGAACCGCATTTTGACCGATAACTCAGTTATCGATAAATATATCGAAATATAGCAAAGGCCAAATGAAAGCTGTGGCCTTGCCCTTTGGTTTGACCTCCATATTGAACGCATACATAAAGGTTTTATGAGAACCACATTTTGACCGGTAACTCATTTATCGATAAATATATCGAAATATGCATCAGTTCAAATGAAAGTTGTGGCCTTGCCATTTCGTTTGACACCCATATTGAACGCATACATCACGGTTTTATTGGAACCACATTTTGACCGATAACACATTTATCGATAAATATATCGATATATCGAAAAGTTCAAATGCAAGCTGTGTCCATGTCCTTTCTTTTGACACCTATATTGAACGCATACATCAAGCTTTTATGGGAACCACATTTTGACCGATGACACATTTATCGATAAATATATCGATATATCGAAAAGTTCAAATGAAAGCTGTGGTGTTGCTCTTCCGTTTAACACCCATATTGAACGCAAACATCAAGATTTTATGAGAACCACATTTTGACCGATAACTCATTTATCGATAAATATATCGAAATATGCATCAGTTCAAATGAAAGCTGTGGCCTCGCCATTTCGTTTGACACCCATATCAAGGTTTTATTGCAACCACATTTTGACCGATAACACATTTATCGATAAATATATCGATATATCGAAAAGTTCAAGTGCAAGCTGTGGCCATGTCCTTTCGTTTGACACCCATATTGAACGCATATATCAAGGTTTTACGGGAACCACATTTTGACCGATACCTCAGTTATCGATAAATATATCGATATTTAGAAAAGTTCAAATGCAAGCTGTGGCCATGTCCTTTCGTTTGACACCCATATTGAACGCATACATCAAGGTTTTATTGGAACCACATTTTGACCGATAACACATTTATCGATAAATATATCGATATATCGAAAAGATCAAATGCAAGCTGTGGCCATGTTCTTTCGTGTGACACCCATATTGAACGCATACATCAAGGTTTTATTAGAACCACATTTTGACCGATAACACATTTATCAATAAATATATCGAAATATGGATTAGTTCAGATCAAAGCTGTGGCCTTGCCCTTCCGTTTGACACCCATAATGAACGCATATATCAAGGTTTTACGGGAACCACGTTTTGACCGATACCTCAGTTATCGATAAACATATCGATATTTAGAAAAGTTCAAATGCAAGCTGTGGCCATGTCCTTTCGTTTGACACCCATATTGAACGCATACATCAAGGTTTTATTGGAACCAGATTTTGACCGATAACTCATTCATCGATAAATACATCGAAATATCGAAAATTTCAAATGAAAGCTGTTGCCATGCCCTTTCGTTTGACGCCCATATTGAACGCATATATCAAGGTTTGATTGGAACCACATTTTGACCGATAACACATTTATCGATAAATATATCGATATATCGAAAAGTTCAAATGCAAGCTGTGGCCATGTCCTTTCGTTTGACACCCATATTGAACGCATATATCAAGGTTTTATTGGAACCACATTTTGAACGATAACACATTTATCGATAAATATATCGATATATCGAAAAGTTCAAACGCAAGCTGTGGCCATGTCCTTTCGTGTGCCACCCATATTGAACGCATGCATCAAGGTTTTATGAGAACCACATTTGGACCGATAACACATTTATTGATAAATATATCGAAATATGGATTAGTTCAGATGAAAGCTGTGGCCTTGCCCTTCCGTTTGACACCCATAATGAACGCATATATCAAGGTTTTACGAGAACCACATTTTGACCGATAACTCAGTTATCGATAAATATATCGATATTTAGAAAAGTTCAAATGCAAGGTGTGGCCATGTCCTTTCGTTTGACACGTTTCGTTTGAAAGTTGTGGCCTTGCCCTTTCGTTCGACACCCATATTGAACGCATACATCAAGGTTTTATGAGAACCACATTTTGACCGATAACACATTTATCGATAAATATATCGAAATATGGATTAGTTCAGATGAAAGCTGTGGCCTTGCCCTTCCGTTTGACACCCATATTGAACGCATACATCAAGGTTTTATTAGAACCACATTTTGACCGATAACACATTTATCAATAAATATATCGAAATATGGATTAGTTCAGATCAAAGCTGTGGCCTTGCCCTTCCGTTTGACACCCATAATGAACGCATATATCAAGGTTTTACGGGAACCACGTTTTGACCGATACCTCAGTTATCGATAAACATATCGATATTTAGAAAAGTTCAAATGCAAGCTGTGGCCATGTCCTTTCGTTTGACACCCATATTGAACGCATACATCAAGGTTTTATTGGAACCAGATTTTGACCGATAACTCATTCATCGATAAATACATCGAAATATCGAAAATTTCAAATGAAAGCTGTTGCCATGCCCTTTCGTTTGACGCCCATATTGAACGCATATATCAAGGTTTGATTGGAACCACATTTTGACCGATAACACATTTATCGATAAATATATCGATATATCGAAAAGTTCAAATGCAAGCTGTGGCCATGTCCTTTCGTTTGACACCCATATTGAACGCATATATCAAGGTTTTATTGGAACCACATTTTGAACGATAACACATTTATCGATAAATATATCGATATATCGAAAAGTTCAAACGCAAGCTGTGGCCATGTCCTTTCGTGTGCCACCCATATTGAACGCATGCATCAAGGTTTTATGAGAACCACATTTGGACCGATAACACATTTATTGATAAATATATCGAAATATGGATTAGTTCAGATGAAAGCTGTGGCCTTGCCCTTCCGTTTGACACCCATAATGAACGCATATATCAAGGTTTTACGAGAACCACATTTTGACCGATAACTCAGTTATCGATAAATATATCGATATTTAGAAAAGTTCAAATGCAAGGTGTGGCCATGTCCTTTCGTTTGACACCCATATTGAACGCATATATCAATGTTTTATGGGAACCACATTTTGACCGGTCACACATTTATCGATTATTATATCGATATATCGAAAATTTTAAATGAAAGCTGTGGCCATGTCCTTTCGTTTGACACCCATATTGAACGCATACATCAAGGTTTTACTGGAACCAGATTTTGACCGATAACTCATTCATCGATAAATATATCGAAATATCGAAAATTTCAAATGAAAGCTGCTGCCATGCCCTTTCGTGTGACACCCATATTGAACGCATACATCAAGGTTTTATGGGAACCTCATTTTGACCGATAACTCAGTTATCGATAAATATATCGATATTTAGAAAAGTTCAAATGCCAGCTGTGGCCATGTCCTTTCGTTTGACACCCATATTGAACGCATATATCAATGTTTTATGGGAACCACATTTCGACCGGTAACACATTTATCGATGATTATATCGATATATCGAAAATTTAAAATGAAAGCTGTGGCCATGTCCTTTCGTTTGACACCCATATTGAACGCATACATCAAGGTTTTATTGGAACCAGATTTTGACCGATAACTCATTCATCGATAAATATATCGAAATATCGAAAATTTCAAATGAAAGCTGTTGCCATGCCCTTTCGTTTGACACCCATATTGAACGCATACATCAAGGTTTTATGGGAACCACATTTTGACCGATAACTCAGTTATCGATAAATATATCGATATTTAGAAAAGTTCAAATGCCAGCTGTGGCCGTGTCCCTTCATTTGACACCCATATTGAACGCATATATCAAGGTTTTATTGGAACCACATTTTGACCGATAACACATTTATCGATAAATATATCGATATATCGAAAACTTCAAATGCAAGCTGTGGCCATGTCCTTTCCTGTGACACCCATATTGCACGCATACATCAAGGTTTTATGAGAACCACATTTTGACCGATAACACATTTATCGATAAATATATCGAAATATGGATCAGTTCAGATGAAAGCTGTGGTGTTGCCCTTCCGTTTGAACCCCATATTGAACGCAAACATCAAGGTTGTATGGGAACCACATTTTGACCGATAACTCATTTATCGATAAATATATCGAAATATGCATCAGTTCAAATGAAAGCTGCGGCCTTGCTCTTCCGTTTGACACCCATAATGAACCCATATACAAGGTTTTACGGGAACCACATTTTGACCGATAACTCAGTTATCGATAAATATATCGAAATATAGCAAAGGCCAAATGAAAGCTGTGGCCTTGCCCTTTGGTTTGACACCCATATTGAACGCATACATAAAGGTTTTATGAGAACCACATTTTGACCGGTAACTCATTTATCGATAAATATATCGAAATATGCATCACTTCAAATGAAAGCTGTGGCCTTGCCATTTCGTTTGACACCCATATTGAACGCATACATCACGGTTTTATTGGAACCACATTTTGACCGATAACACATTTATAGATAAATATATCGATATATCGAAAAGTTCAAATGCAAGCTGTGTCCATGTCCTTTCTTTTGACACCTATATTGAACGCATACATCAAGCTTTTATGGGAACCACATTTTGACCGATGACACATTTATCGATAAATATATCGATATATCGAAAAGTTCAAATGAAAGCTGTGGTGTTGCTCTTCCGTTTGACACCCATATTGAACGCAAACATCAAGATTTTATGAGAACCACATTTTGACCGATAACACATTTATCAATAAATATATCGAAATATGGATTAGTTCAGATCGAAGCTGTGGCCTTGCCCTTCCGTTTGACACCCATAATGAACGCATATATCAAGGTTTTACGGGAACCACGTTTTGACCGATACCTCAGTTATCGATAAACATATCGATATTTAGAAAAGTTCAAATGCAAGCTGTGGCTATGTCCTTTCGTTTGACACCCATATTGAACGCATACATCAAGGTTTTATTGGAACCAGATTTTGACCGATAACTCATTCATCGATAAATACATCGAAATATCGAAAATTTCAAATGAAAGCTGTTGCCATGCCCTTTCGTTTGACACCCATATTGAACGCATATATCAAGGTTTGATTGGAACCACATTTTGACCGATAACACATTTATCGATAAATATATCGATATATCGAAAAGTTGAAATGCAAGCTGTGGCCATGCCCTTTCGTTTGACACCCATATTGAACGCATACATCTAGGTTTTATGGGAACCACATTTTGACCGATAACACATTCATCGATAAATATATCGATATATCGAAATGTTCAAATGCCAGCTGTGGCCGTGTCCTTTCTTTTGACACCTATATTGAACGCATACATCAAGCTTTTATGGGAACCACATTTTGACCGATGACACATTTATCGATAAATATATCGATATATCGAAAAGTTCAAATGAAAGCTGTGGTGTTGCTCTTCCGTTTGACACCCATATTGAACGCAAACATCAAGATTTTATGAGAACCACATTTTGACCGATAACACATTTATCAATAAATATATCGAAATATAGCAAAGTCCAAATGAGAGCTGTGGCCTTGCCTTTTCGTTTGACACCCATATTGAACGCATACATAAAGGTTTTATGAGCACCACATTTTGACCGATAACTCATTTATCGATAAATATATCGTAATATGCATCAGTTCAAATGAAAGCTGTGGCCTCGCCATTTCGTTTGACACCCATATCAAGGTTTTATTGGAACCACATTTTGACCGATAACACATTTATCGATAAATTTATCGATATATCGAAAAGTTCAAATGCAAGCTGTGTCCATGTCCTTTCTTTTGACACCTATATTGAACGCATACATCAAGCTTTTATGGGAACCACATTTTGACCGATGACACATTTATCGATAAATATATCGATATATCGAAAAGTTCAAATGAAAGCTGTGGTGTTGCTCTTCCGTTTGACACCCATATTGAACGCAAACATCAAGATTTTATGAGAACCACATTTTGACCGATAACACATTTATCAATAAATATATCGAAATATAGCAAAGTCCAAATGAAAGCTGTGGCCTTGCCTTTTCGTTTGACACCTATATTGAACGCATACATAAAGGTTTTATGAGAACCACATTTTGACCGATAACTCATTTATCGATAAATATATCGAAATATGCATCAGTTCAAATGAAAGCTGTGGCCTCGCCATTTCGTTTGACACCCATATCAAGGTTTTATTGGAACCACATTTTGACCGATAACACATTTATCGATAAATATATCGATATATCGAAAAGTTCAAATGCAAGCTGTGGCCATGTCCTTTCGTTTGACACCCATATTGAACGCATATATCAAGGTTTTACGGGAACCACATTTTGACCGATACCTCAGTTATCGATAAATATATCGATATTTAGAAAAGTTCAAATGGAAGCTGTGGCCATGTCCTTTCGTTTGACACCCATATTGAACGCATATATCAAGGTTTTATTGGAACCACATTTTGACCGATAACACATTTATCGATAAATATATCGATATATCGAAAAGTTCAAATGCAAGCTGTGGCCATGTTCTTTCGTGTGACACCCATATTGAACGCATACATCAAGGTTTTATTAGAACCACATTTTGACCGATAACACATTTATTAATAAATATATCGAAATATGGATTAGTTCAAATGAAAGCTGTGGCCTTGCCCTTCCGTTTGACACCCATAATGAACGCATATATTAAGGTTTTACGGGAACCACGTTTTGACCGATACCTCAGTTATCGATAAACATATCGATATTTAGAAAAGTTCCAATGCAAGCTGTGGCCATGTCCTTTCGTTTGACACCCATATTGAACGCATACATCAAGGTTTTATTGGAACCAGATTTTGACCGATAACTCATTCATCGATAAATATATCGAAATATCGAAAATTTCAAATGAAAGCTGTTGCCATGCCCTTTCGTTTGACACCCATATTGAACGCATATATCAAGGTTTGATTGGAACCACATTTTGACCGATAACACATTTATCGATAAATATATCGATATATCGAAAAGTTCAAATGCAAGCTGTGGCCATGTCCTTTCGTGTGCCACCCATATTGAACGCATACATCAAGGTTTTATGAGAACCACATTTGGACCGATAACACATTTATCGATAAATATATCGAAATATGGATTAGTTCAGATGAAAGCTGTGGCCTTGCCCTTCCGTTTGACACCCATAATGAACGCATATATCAAGGTTTTACGAGAACCACATTTTGACCGATACCTCAGTTATCGATAAACATATCGATATTTAGAAAAGTTCAAATGCAAGCTGTGGCCATGTCCTTTCGCTTGACACCCATATTGAACGCATATATCAATGTTTTATGGGAACCACATTTTGACCGGTCACACATTTATCGATTATTATATCGATATATCGAAAATTTAAAATGAAAGCTGTGGCCATGTCCTTTCGTTTGACACCCATATTGAACGCATACATCAAGGTTCTACTGGAACCAGATTTTGACAGATAACTCATTCATCGATAAATATATCGAAAATTTTAAATGAAAGCTGTTGCCATGCCCTTTCGTGTGACACCCATATTGAACGCATACATCAAGGTTTTATGGGAACCTCATTTTGACCGATAACTCAGTTATCGATAAATATATCGATATTTAGAAAAGTTCAAATGCAAGCTGTGGCCATGTCCTTTCGTTTGACACCCATATTGAACGCATATATCAATGTTTTATGGGAACCACATTTTGACCGGTCACACATTTATCGATTATTATATCGATATATCGAAAATTTAAAATGAAAGCTGTTGCCATGCCCTTTCGTGTGACACCCATATTGAACGCATACATCAAGGTTTTATGGGAACCCCATTTTGACCGATAACTCAGTTATCGATAAATATATCGATATTTAGAAAAGTTCAAATGCCAGCTGTGGCCATGTCCTTTCGTTTGACACCCATATTGAACGCATATATCAATGTTTTATGGGAACCACATTTTGACCGGTAACTCATTTATCGATGATTATATCGATATATCGAAAATTTAAAATGAAAGCTGTGGCCATGTCCTTTCGTTTGACACCCATATTGAACGCATACATCAAGGTTTTATTGGAACCAGATTTTGACCGATAACTCATTCATCGATAAATATATCGAAATATCGAAAATTTCAAATGAAAGCTGTTGCCATGCCCTTTCGTTTGACACCCATATTGAACGCATACATCAAGGTTTTATGGGAACCACATTTTGACCGATAACTCAGTTATCGATAAATATATCGATATTTAGAAAAGTTCAAATGCCAGCTGTGGCCGTGTCCTTTCATTTGACACCCATATTGAACGCATATATCAAGGTTTTATTGGAACCACATTTTGACCGATAACACATTTATCGATAAATATATCGATATATCGAAAAGTTCAAATACAAGCTGTGGCCATGTCCTTTCGTGTGCCACCCATATTGAACGCATACATCAAGGTTTTATGAGAACCACATTTGGACCGATAACACATTTATCGATAAATATATCGAAATATGGATTAGTTCAGATGAAAGCTGTGGCCTTGCCCTTCCGTTTGACACCCATAATGAACGCATATATCAAGGTTTTACGAGAACCACATTTTGACCGATACCTCAGTTATCGATAAACATATCGATATTTAGAAAAGTTCAAATGCAAGCTGTGGCCATGTCCTTTCGTTTGACACCCATATTGAACGCATACATCAAGGTTTTATTGGAACCAGATTTTGACCGATAACTCATTCATCGATAAATATATCGATATATCGAAAAGTTCAAATGCAAGCTGTGGCCATGTCCTTTCGTTTGACACCCATATTGAACGCATATATCAAGGTTTTATTGGAACCACATTTTGAACGATAACACATTTATCGATAAATATATCGATATATCGAAAAGTTCAAATGCAAGCTGTGGCCATGTCCTTTCGTGTGCCACCCATATTGAACGCATACATCAAGGTTTTATGAGAACCACATTTGGACCGATAACACATTTATCGATAAATATATCGAAATATGGATTAGTTCAGATGAAAGCTGTGGCCTTGCCCTTCCGTTTGACACCCATAATGAACGCATATATCAAAGTTTTACGAGAACCACATTTTGACCGATAACTCAGTTATCGATAAATATATCGATATTTAGAAAAGTTCAAATGCAAGCTGTGGCAATGTCCTTTCGTTTGACACCCATATTGAACGCATATATCAATGTTTTATGGGAACCACATTTTGACCGGTCACACATTTATCGATTATTATATCGATATATCGAAAATTTAAAATGAAAGCTGTGGCCATGTCCTTTCGTTTGACACCCATATTGAACGCATACATCAAGGTTTTACTGGAACCAGATTTTGACCGATAACTCATTCATCGATAAATATATCGAAAATTTCAAATGAAAGCTGTTGCCATGCCCTTTCGTGTGACACCCATATTGAACGCATACATCAAGGTTTTATGGGAACCTCATTTTGACCGATAACTCAGTTATCGATAAATATATCGATATTTAGAAAAGTTCAAATGCCAGCTGTGGCCATGTCCTTTCGTTTGACACCCATATTGAACGCATATATCAATGTTTTATGGGAACCACATTTTGACCGGTAACACATTTATCGATGATTATATCGATATATCGAAAATTTAAAATGAAAGCTGTGGCCATGTCCTTTCGTTTGACACCCATATTGAACGCATACATCAAGGTTTTATTGGAACCATATTTTGACCGATAACTCATTCATCGATAAATATATCGAAATATCGAAAATTTCAAATGAAAGCTGTTGCCATGCCCTTTCGTTTGACACCCATATTGAACGCATACATCAAGGTTTTATGGGAACCTCATTTTGACCGATAACTCAGTTATCGATAAATATATCGATATTTAGAAAAGTTCAAATGCCAGCTGTGGCCATGTCCTTTCGTTTGACACCCATATTGAACGCATATATCAATGTTTTATGGGAACCACATTTTGACCGATAACACATTTATCGATAAATATATCGAAATATGGATTAGTTCAGATGAAAGCTGTGGGCTTGTCCTTCCGTTTGACACCCATATTGAACGCATATATCAATGTTTTATGGGAACCACATTTTGACCGGTAACACATTTATCGATGATTATATCGATATATCGAAAATTTAAAATGAAAGCTGTGGCCATGTCCTTTCGTTTGACACCCATATTGAACGCATACATCAAGGTTTTATTGGAACCAGATTTTGACCGATAACTCATTCATCGATAAATATATCGAAAAGTTCAAATGCAAGCTGTGGCCATGTCCTTTCGTTTGACACCCATATTGAACGCATATATCAAGGTTTTATTGGAACCACATTTTGAACGATAACACATTTATCGATAAATATATCGATATATCGAAAAGTTCAAATGCAAGCTGTGGCCATGTCCTTTCGTGTGCCACCCATATTGAGCGCATACATCAAGGTTTTATGAGAACCACATTTGGACCGATAACACATTTATCGATAAATATATCGAAATATGGATTAGTTCAGATGAAAGCTGTGGCCTTGCCCTTCCGTTTGACACCCATAATGAACGCATATATCAAGGTTTTACGAGAACCACATTTTGACCGATAACTCAGTTATCGATAAATATATCGATATTTAGAAAAGTTCAAATGCAAGCTGTGGCCATGTCCTTTCGTTTGACACCCATATTGAACGCATATATCAATGTTTTATGGGAACCACATTTTGACCGGTCACACATTTATCGATTATTATATCGATATATCGAAAATTTAAAATGAAAGCTGTGGCCATGTCCTTTCGTTTGACACCCATATTGAACGCATATATCAATGTTTTATGGGAACCACATTTTGACCGGTCACACATTTATCGATTATTATATCGATATATCGAAAATTTAAAATGAAAGCTGTGGCCATGTCCTTTCGTGTGACACCCATATTGAACGCATACATCAAGGTTTTATGGGAACCTCATTTTGACCGATAACTCAGTTATCGATAAATATATCGATATTTAGAAAAGTTCAAATGCCAGCTGTGGCCATGTCCTTTCGTTTGACACCCATATTGAACGCATATATCAATGTTTTATGGGAACCACATTTTGACCGGTAACACATTTATCGATGATTATATCGATATATCGAAAATTTAAAATGAAAGCTGTGGCCATGTCCTTTCGTTTGACACCCATATTGAACGCATACATCAAGGTTTTATTGGAACCAGATTTTGACCGATAACTCATTCATCGATAAATATATCGAAATATCGAAAATTTCAAATGAAAGCTGTTGCCATGCCCTTTCGTTTGACACCCATATTGAACGCATACATCAAGGTTTTATGGGAACCACATTTTGACCGATAACTCAGTTATCGATAAATATATCGATATTTAGAAAAGTTCAAATGCCAGCTGTGGCCGTGTCCTTTCATTTGACACCCATATTGAACGCATATATCAAGGTTTTATTGGAACCACATTTTGACCGATAACACATTTATCGATAAATATATCGATATATCGAAAACTTCAATTGCAAGCTGTGGCCATGTCCTTTCGTGTGACACCCATATTGCACGCATACATCAAGGTTTTATGAGAACCACATTTTGACCGATAACACTTTTATCGATAAATATATCGAAATATGGATCAGTTTAGATGAAAGCTGTGGTGTTGCCCTTCCGTTTGACAACCATATTGAACGCAAACATCAAGGTTGTATGGGAACCACATTTTGACCGATAACTCATTTATCGATAAATATATCGAAATATGCATCAGTTCAAATGAAAGCTGCGGCCTTGCTCTTCCGTTTGACACCCATTGTTTGGGAAGAACCATTATTTACACTGAATTTCGCGCAGAACTATGACACTGTGCCAAATTCTCTGCTACTGCAATATTATTTATTGTTCTCATCAACAGCATGGCCATATGTACATACTAAAATATGGATACATATCAAACGACCGTTTCCATTCGCACATACTATTGTACATGCGTTGTTACATGCCTTGACACATACATACCATTGCTTTAAAATCCTCTCAAATCACCTGATGTTTAGCCTTGAACTTATTTTATAATTTGACTTCTGGTATACTCACTTACATTTTTTACATATATAGTTGTTACAGTTTTGTACATAACTGCTTTGTATAGTCATTACAAACTTGTCATAAAACATTGAAGAACAGAATTAAATAAACCATTAAGCGAAGCGGGTGTGAAGTTTTATTTCAAAGAGTGATAAGTGGCTAAGTATAGCAACGTTTTTTTTTTATTCGACATTAATGGCGACCGTGACAGGACTTGTCACCTACTCTTAACAAGTTTCGAAAAACTTCGCACCTTTTATTTGGTTCGTTCATCATTCAACGATTTGGTAGATCTTAAAAGTGAAGATCTTTATCGGACACAGCTAAGAAGTTGGCTGATTGATACGTTATTCTACGATAACCAATTCCTGAACCTCTAAGCATAGAACATTATCGGAAGTCAATCCGTATCGCAATTTTATTCAACATCTGCGCAACTTGTTGAGTTACAATTTCATCACCGCAACTGGTAACTGTGCACACTGGTAGTTGCAGCCAACTGGTAAGCATTCAAGAATGACCAATTCAAAGGAAGGTGAGGTTGACGACTCAAATTCGTCCAACGAATTACCTATTTTATTGAAAAAGCGTTCTGCTATTAAGCGTAACATGAAAAGTATGAAAACTCGAATAGGAACTGAAAAGGCTTCAAGTGACTTCGCGGCGCTTGAGTGTCGGCTTCCGATCATAGAATCATACTTTAAAGAGATTTCGGATATTCAAACACAGATTGAAACCATCAATTGTGATGATTCTTCGAGAGCCGAAATCGAAGAATTGTATATTCTAATTAAATCAAAAATCGTTACTTTATTAGAGGCTCAAATTAAGCCGGCTGCCACCGATTTGAGCGCATTGAACACATCATTGCACACTTCTTTACATCAAAATCGATTGCCAACTCTCAAGTTGCCGAAATTTGACGGAAAGTACGCTGAATATAAGCGTTTCTTTCGTACGTTTTCGAACATGGTTCATGAAGAACCCTCGATTCCGATTGTGGATAAATTCAACTATTTACTAAGTTGTCTTTCGGGACCAGCACTGAGTGTCGTAGAAGCATTTCAGGTAACAGAAGCAAACTATCCGAAAGCATTGCAACGCCTGAAGGAGCGCTACGACAACAACGTCTTAATATTTTGTGATTATATCATGGCCTTATTTAACATTCCAGTAATAAAATCATCGAATCCAGTATTGATTCGAAATGTTATAGACACAGTTGCAACCCTTCGAAGCTCACTTCTGTCTTTGGGCTCCGACCTTGATATTATGAACTCCATATTAATACATATTGTTATCACCAAAATAGATCCTGAGTCGAGGACAGTTTACAACAAGAAACAAGATTTTGAACACTTGCCTACTTGGGACGACTGCTACAAGATCTTGAGTCACCATTGCCAATATCTCGAATCCTGCACGAAACGAGAGAATCCGATTTCGAACACTCGGGATACTAATAAGCTGAATACTAAAGCCTCCACTTTCGTCAATGCAAAGACGGGATGCACACATTGCAACAGTGCAGACCACCTTATCCATAATTGCTCACCGTTCTTAGCGTTAGCAATACCTCAGCGCTTTGAGTTTGCAAAACGAAATGGACTTTGCATTAACTGCCTTCGTAAAGGGCATACAGCATCGAAATGTCAATCGAAATCCCGATGTCGGGTTTGTTGCACACCGCACCATACTCTTCTACACTTTAATAACGTTTCAGATAACTCTGTAAATGCAGTTCAATTTCAGCAATCACCATCAAAGGTTCCACCACCGTCATCATCATCTACGCAAGATCAAGCGTCATCATCGGACAAACCACATGTTTCACTCGTCACTCGGGCATGTAAAAGAGCACTTATTCCGACTGCAGTAATCCTAATTCAGGACAAATTTGGAGTTATGCAACCGATCAGAGCATTATTGGACTCGTGTTCCGAGCTTAATTTTATTACTGAGGAAACTGCGAAGCGCCTCCAACTTAAGCCACAACCATTAAACCAGGAAGTTTCAGGTATAAGTGAAATTCGAACAAAATTAAATCATTGTATAAGTGCAACTATTAAATCTCGCATAAGCGATTTTACTTGGTCCTCAGACTTTGCTATAACCAAATCGATTGCAGCGCAACAACCGCTTCAATATGTAGACACACGTAACTTTAATATTCCTATTGATATCGAACTTGCAGATCCACTATTTTTCAAGCCACAGCGCATTGAGTTGCTTATTAATGCTGAGATTTTTTTTGCTTGTCTCCTAAATGGCAAAATCTCTCTCGGTCCAGGTTTACCGTGCCTACAAAATACTGCTTTTGGGTGGATCGCAGGAGGTGGAACCGAACAGCCAACGAACGATTCAGCTTACATGTGTAATGTAGCCATTAGCGCAACGCCACCTGATGTAGATCATTTCCTAAAGCGATTTTGGGAAATCGAGGAATTCCCACAATCCAGTGTAAGTCTATCAAATGAAGAACTTCAGTGTGAGAAACATTTTCTTGAAAACGTAGCTGTTCTCAATAACGGCCGATTACAAGTGCGTTTACCATTTAAAACCGCTCCTTCAGTGTTAGGAAACTCTTATGAAAACGCAAAGAAGAGATTTAGTTTGCTTGAACGCCGTCTAACCCGTAATACTGAATTGAAGAAAATGTATGAAGAATTTATGACTGAGTATGAAGAGTTGGGGAACATGTCTCGCGTAGACAATGTGGATTTAACCAAACCGCATTTTGTTATACCTCATCACTACGTCATGCGACCAGATAGTACAACCACAAAACTCCGGGTAGTTTTCGATGGCTCTGCACGCACATCATCAAATACATCTCTAAATGATATATTACTGGTTGGAGCAACTATTCAACAGGATCTTATAATAACACTTTTATCGTTTCGTCTCTATCGGTATGCTATCACAGCTGATGTATCAAAAATGTATCGCCAATTCGTGGTTAAAAAGGAGGATCGCTGCTACCAATTAATTATTTGGAGAAAGAACGTCGATGAGCCACTACAACTGTTTGAGCTCAATACTATCACTTATGGATTAGCATCTTCTCCATTCTTAGCAATACGTAGTTTGTTTCATATTG
This sequence comes from Merzomyia westermanni, assembly GCA_949987695.1. Taxonomy (NCBI): domain Eukaryota; kingdom Metazoa; phylum Arthropoda; class Insecta; order Diptera; family Tephritidae; genus Merzomyia; species Merzomyia westermanni. The sequence goes on along the minus strand of OX465292.1, from coordinate 134,216,175 downwards.
CTGACCTCCACAGTAAAACGCACCCGTTAGGGGCATCCGTTATCAAACGCGATTTCTATGTGGATGATTTATTGACCGGAGCAGATAGCCTAAGCGAATTAATTAATATCAAAACTGAAGTAAATGAAATTCTATCGTTCGCTGGCCTTCGCCTCTCGAAATGGAGTTCAAACTGTCCTCAAGTTATTGAAACATCGACTGAGGAATTCGTAATCAAAACCAATGAAAACTGCATCACAAAAACCTTAGGCATGTCGTGGAAACCTACATTAGACACAATTTCTTTTCGATATGATTTGCCACAATCAACACATTCTACAAAACGAGGTATTCTGTCCATCATCGCAAGAATTTTTGACGTACTTGGTTTATTAAGTCCAATCGTTATTAGAGGTAAGATATTATTGCAAGAAACCTGGATAAAACAACTAAAGTGGGATGAAGTACTGCCGGCAGATTTAATGGAAATGTGGGAAAACGTCAAAGCCGATCTTTCCTACATCAATACTTTTGAGCTACCACGATTTGTATTTACATCTCTATCTTTACACAGCGAGATACATGGGTTCGCAGATGCCTCTCAACGCGCTTACGGATGCTGCTTGTATGTACGCACGAAAATTGATGGGGCGTACAAAACAACCCTTTTGATAGCCAAATCTAAGGTGGCGCCCATCAAGGTTCAATCTCTACCCCGTTTAGAACTATGTGCGGTTGTCTTGCTAGTCAAAACCTGGAAAAAAATAGCAGATAAGATTATAAACTATGCTAAAAATATTTTCTTTTGGACAGATTCTGAGATTGTTCTACAATGGCTGAAGACACATTCAAACACTCTAAACTGCTTTGTCGCTAATCGAGTATCCGAAGTGCAATCCAATTCTAAGGGTATTACTTGGAGGCATGTTCCAAGCAAGGATAATCCCGCAGACTTAGCTTCTCGTGGATGCAGTGCCTCCAAACTCGAAAACACCATATGGTTTACAGGCCCTCAATTCCTTAAAACACATATTTCGAAATGGCCTGCGACCAAGAAGGAATTCATTCTAACTGATCAAATTTTAGAAAGCAAAAAGGGTGGTACATTTAAAGTTTCTGCAAACACTGCTGATGAATCTATCATCGATTCGGTCATTCAACGAAATTCATCATTTCAACGCATACTTCGAATAATGTCATATGTTTTTCGTATTCCTAATAAGTTATCATTTAACAGCGATTAGTCGTATTCACAAACTGCTATTCTACCACCACAAGAGCTAGAAAATACGTTTTGGAAAATCATTGCCAACATCCAAAGCAAATATTACGCATCCGAAATTAAGAATCTTCAGGCAGGAAAAGCAATAACGCCGTCACTACAAAAGCTCACGCCATTTCTAAATAAAATGCAAATCGATAGACGTTCAATAACTGTTTTAAGAGTTGGTGGAAGACTAGCAAACGCACCAATACCATATGACGCTCGATTCCCTGCATTACTCCCAAAGGACCATCGGTTTAGTAAGCTTTTCATCGAACACCTTCACCGCAAGAACTTGCATGCAGGAGCTAAGGTATTGATAGGTCTATTGCGCGAAAAGGTATGGATCATCAACGTAAGTGAAATTGTAAGAAAAGTGCTGTATGAGTGTGTGCATTGTTTCCATTACAAGCCCAAGCTCATGGAACAAATAATGGCAGACCTTCCAGCAGATCGATTAAGACTACAACGACCGTTTCTAATTAGTGGTGTGGATTTTTGCGGTCCTTTCGCCACCTCATATCGACTTCGTGGAAGGCAACCTTATAAAACATATATTGCAATTTTTGTTTGCTTTTCGTCAAAAGCCATTCATGCTGAATTAGTTTCAGACTTGTCCACTAATAATTTTCTTCTCTGTCTAAAAAGGTTCGTAGGTCGGCGTGGTCTACCACAACGCATATACTGCGACAACGCGACCAATTTCGTTGGTGCGCACGGACGATTGAAGGAGCTTCAGAAGAGTATATTCAGCACGGAAGCCATTGAAGGCATAATGACATATAGCAACAACATTGGCGTTACTTTTAGCTTCATCCCACCCCGCGCACACTTCGGCGGTTTGTGGGAGGCCGCCGTAAAATCTATGAAAACTATTTTAATAAAAAATACATCAAGTGCAAATCTAACATATGAGGAGCTTCAGACAGTAGTGATCGAAGTGGAAGCTATACTGAACTCGCGTCCATTAGTGGCACTCTCCGATGATCCAAATGATGGCGAAGCATTAACTCCAGGTCATTTATTGATTGGAGCATCTTTACTTGCACTGCCAGACAACCGATTTGAAGCATCAGAAATATCACGATTAACACAATGGCAGCGCATAACATATCTAAAGCAACGATTTTGGCAATTATGGCTCCGCGATTATGTTCGCGACCTTCAACAACGCTCCAAGTGGTTAAAACCTCAATCGAACATCGAACTAGGTCAACTCGTCGTAGTGCATGAAGACAATTTGCCTCCACAGCAGTGGTTACTTGGCAGAATTACACAGGCTTTTCCAGGAGCTGATGGGAAGGTACGTGTAGTGGAGATAAAAACCTCTAGGGGTATTTTTCGACGACCAGTGCAAAAGGTTGCCCCATTACCAGTTGCATCTTGAAAGGCTGCACCCTTCAAGGAGGGGAGGATGTTTGGGAAGAATCATTATTTACACTGAATTTCGCGCAGAACTATGACACTGTGCCAAATTCTCTGCTACTGCAATATTATTTATTGTTCTCATCAACAGCATGGCCATATGTACATACTAAAATATGGATACATTTCAAACGACCGTTTCCATTCGCACATACTATTGTACATGCGTTGTTACATGCCTTGACACATACATACCATTGCTTTAAAATCCTCTCAAATCACCTGATGTTTAGCCGTGAACTTATTTTATAATTTGACTTCTGGTATACTCACTTACATTTTTTACATATATAGTTGCTACAGTTTTGTACATAACTGCTTTGTATAATCATTACAAACTTGTCATAAAACATTGAAGAACAGAATTAAATAAACCATTAAGCGAAGCGGGTGTGAAGTTTTATTTCAAAGAGTGATAAGTGGCTAAGTATAGCAACGTTTTTTTTTTATTCGACACCCATAATGAACCCATATATCAAGGTTTTACGGGAACCACATTTTGACCGATAACTCAGTTATCGATAAATATATCGAAATATAGCAAAGGCCAATGAAAGCTGTGACCCTTTGGTTTGACACCCATATTGAACGCATACATAAAGGTTTTATGAGAACCACATTTTGACCGGTAACTCATTTATCGATAAATATATCGAAATATGCACCACTTCAAATGAAAGCTGTGGCCTTCCCATTTCGTTTGACACCCATATCAAGGTTTTATTGGAACCACATTTTGACCGATAACACATTTATCGATATATCGAAAAGTTCAAATGAAAGCTGTGGTGTTGCTCTTCCGTGTGACACCCATATTGAACGCAAACATCAAGATTTTATGAGAACCACATTTTGACCGATAACACATTTATCAATAAATATATCGAAATATAGCAAAGTCCAAATGAAAGCTGTGGCCTTGCCTTTTCGTTTGACACCCATATTGAACGCATACATAAAGGTTTTATTAGCACCACATTTTGACCGATAACTCATTTATCGATAAATATATCGAAATATGCATCAGTTCAAATGAAAGCTGTGGCCTCGCCATTTCGTTTGACACCCATATCAAGGTTTTATTGGAACCACATTTTGACCGATAACACATTTATCGATAAATATATCGATATATCGAAAAGTTCAAATGCAAGCTGTGGCCATGTCCTTTCGTTTGACACCCATATTGAACGCATATATCAAGGTTTTACGGGAACCACATTTTGACCGATACCTCAGTTATCGATAAATATATCGATATTTAGAAAAGTTCAAATGCAAGCTGTGGCCATGTCCTTTCGTTTGACACCCATATTGAACGCATATATCAAGGTTTTATTGGAACCACATTTTGACCGATAACACATTTATCGATAAATATATCGATATATCGAAAAGTTCAAATGCAAGCTGTGGCCATGTCCTCTCGTGTGACACCCATATTGAACGCATACATCAAGGTTTTATTAGAACCACATTTTGACCGATAACACATTTATCAATAAATATATCGAAATATGGATTAGTTCAGATGAAAGCTGGGGCCTTGCCCTTCCGTTTGACACCCATAATGGACGCATATATCAAGGTTTTATTGGAACCACATTTTGACCGATACCTCAGTTATCGATAAATATATCGATATTTAGAAAAGTTCAAATGCAAGCTGTGGCCATGTCCTTTCGTTTGACACCCATATTGAACGCATATATCAAGGTTTTATTGGAACCACATTTTGACCGATAACACATTTATCGATAAATATATCGATATATCGAAAAGTTCAAATGCAAGCTGTGGCCATGTCCTCTCGTGTGACACCCATATTGAACGCATACATCAAGGTTTTATTAGAACCACATTTTGACCGATAACACATTTATCAATAAATATATCGAAATATGGATTAGTTCAGATGAAAGCTGGGGCCTTGCCCTTCCGTTTGACACCCATAATGGACGCATATATCAAGGTTTTATTGGAACCAGATTTTGACCGATACCTCAGTTATCGATAAACATATCGATATTTAGAAAAGTTCAAATGCAAGCTGTGGCCATGTCCTTTCGTTTGACACCCATATTGAACGCATACATCAAGGTTTTATTAGAACCACATTTTGAACGATAACACATTTATCGATAAATATATCGATACATCGAAAAGTTCAAATGCAAGCTGTGGCCATGTCCTTTCGTGTGCCACCCATATTGAACGCATACATCAAGGTTTTATGAGAACCACATTTGGACCGATAACACATTTATCGATAAATATATCGAAATATGGATTAGTTCAGATGAAAGCTGTGGCCTTGCCCTTACGTTTGACACCCATAATGAACGCATATATCAAGTTTTTACGAGAACCACATTTTGACCGATAACTCAGTTCTCGATAAATATATCGATATTTAGAAAAGTTCAAATGCAAGCTGTGGCCATGTCCTTTCGTTTGACACCCATATTGAACGCATATATCAATGTTTTATGGGAACCACATTTTGACCGGTCACACATTTATCGATTATTATATCGATATATCGAAAATTTAAAATGAAAGCTGTGGCCATGTCCTTTCGTTTGACACCCATATTGAACGCATACATAAAGGTTTTACTGGAACCAGATTTTGACCGATAACTCATTCATCGATAAATATATCGAAATATCGAAAATTTCAAATGAAAGCTGTTGCCATGCCCTTTCGTGTAACACCCATATTGAACGCATACATCAAGGTTTTATTAGAACCACATTTTGACCGATAACACATTTATCAATAAATATATCGAAATATGGATTAGTTCAGATGAAAGCTGTGTCCTTGCCCTTCCGTTTGACACCCATCATGAACGCATATATCAAGGTTGTATGGGAACCACATTTTGACCGATACCTCAGTTATCGATAAATATATCGATATTTAGAAAAGTTCAAATGCAAGCTGTGGCCATGTCCTTTCGTTTGACACCCATATTGAACGCATACATAAAGGTTTTACTGGAACCAGATTTTGACCGATAACTCATTCATCGATAAATATATCGAAATATCGAAAATTTCAAATGAAAGCTGTTGCCATGCCCTTTCGTGTGACACCCATATTGAACGCATACATCAAGGTTTTATTAGAACCACATTTTGACCGATAACACATTTATCAATAAATATATCGAAATATGGATTAGTTCAGATGAAAGCTGGGGCCTTGCCCTTCCGTTTGACACCCATAATGGACGCATATATCAAGGTTTTATTGGAACCAGATTTTGACCGATAACTCATTCATCGATAAATATATCGAAATATCGAAAATTTCAAATGAAAGCTGTTGCCATGCCCTTTCGTTTGACACCCATATTGAACGCATACTTCAAGGTTTTCTGGGAACCACATTTTGACCGATAACTCAGTTATCGATAAATATATCGATATTTAGAAAAGTTCAAATGCCAGCTGTGGCCGTGTCCTTTCATTTGACACCCATATTGAACGCATACATCAAGGTTTTATTGGAACCAGATTTTGACCGATAACTCATTCATCGATAAATATATCGAAATATCGAAAATTTCAAATGAAAGCTGTTGCCATGCCCTTTCGTTTGACACCCATATTGAACGCATACATCAAGGTTTTATGGGAACCACATTTTGACCGATAACTCAGTTATCGATAAATATATCGATATTTAGAAAAGTTCAAATGCCAGCTGTGGCCGTGTCCTTTCATTTGACACCCATATTGAACGCATATATCAAGGTTTTATTGGAACCACATTTTGACCGATAACACATTTATCAATAAATATATCGAAATATGGATTAGCTCAGAGGAAAGCTGTGGCCGTGTCCTTTCATTTGACACCCATATTGAACGCATATATCAAGGTTTTATGGGAACCACATTTTGACCGATAACTCAATTATCGATAAATATATCGATATATCGAAAACTTCAAATGCAAGCTGTGGCCATGTCCTTTCGTGTGACACCCATATTGCACGCACACATCAAGGTTTTATGAGATCTATATTTTGACCGATAACACATTTATCGATAAATATATCGAAATATGGATCAGTTCAGATGAAAGCTGTGGTGTTGCCCTTCCGTTTGACAACCATATTGAACGCAAACATCAAGGTTGTATGGGAACCACATTTTGACCGATACCTCAGTTATCGATAAATATATCGATATTTAGAAAAGTTCAAATGCAAGCTGTGGCCATGTCCTTTCGTTTGACACCCATATTGAACGCATATATCAAGGTTTTATTGGAACCACATTTTGACCGATAACACATTTATCGATAAATATATCGATATATCGAAAAGTTCAAATGCAAGCTGTGGCCATGTCCTTTCGTGTGACACCCATATTGAACGCATACATCAAGGTTTTATTAGAACCACATTTTGACCGATAACACATTTATCAATAAATATATCGAAATATGGATTAGCTCAGAGGAAAGCTGTGGCCTTGCCCTTCCGTTTGACACCCATAATGAACGCATATATCAACGTTTTACGGGAACCACGTTTTGACCGATACCTCAGTTATCGATAAACATATCGATATTTAGAAAAGTTCAAATGCAAGCTGTGGCCATGTCCTTTCGTTTGACACCCATATTGAACGCATACATCAAGGTTTTATTGGAACCAGATTTTGACCGATAACTCATTCATCGATAAATATATCGAAATATCGAAAATTTCAAATGAAAGCTGTTGCCATGCCCTTTCGTTTGACACCCATATTGAACGCATATATCAAGGTTTGATTGGAACCACATTTTGACCGATAACACATTTATCGATAAATATATCGATATATCGAAAAGTTCAAATGCAAGCTGTGGCCATGTCCTTTCGTTTGACACCCATATTGAACGCATATATCAAGGTTTTATTGGAACCACATTTTGAACGATAACACATTTATCGATAAATATATCGATACACCGAAAAGTTCAAATGCAAGCTGTGGCCATGTCCTTTCGTGTGCCACCCATATTGAACGCATACATCAAGGTTTTATGAGAACCACATTTGGACCGATAACACATTTATCGATAAATATATCGAAATATGGATTAGTTCAGATGAAAATTGTGGCCTTGCCCTTACGTTTGACACCCATAATGAACGCATATATCAAGGTTTTACGAGAACCACCTTTTGACCGATAACTCAGTTATCGATAAATATATCGATATTTAGAAAAGTTCAAATGCAAGCTGTGGCCATGTCCTTTCGTTTGACACCCATATTGAACGCATATATCAATGTTTTATGGGAACCACATTTTGACCGGTCACACATTTATCGATTATTATATCGATATATCGAAAATTTAAAATGAAAGCTGTGGCCATGTCCTTTCGTTTGACACCCATATTAAACGCATACATCAAGGTTTTACTGGAACCAGATTTTGACCGATAACTCATTCATCGATAAATATATCGAAATATCGAAAATTTCAAATGAAAGCTGTTGCCATGCCCTTTCGTGTGACACCCATATTGAACGCATACATCAAGGTTTTATGGGAACCTCATTTTGACCGATAACTCAGTTATCGATAAATATATCGATATTTAGAAAAGTTCAAATGCCAGCTGTGGCCTTGCCCTTCCGTTTGACGTCCATAATGAACGCACATATCAAGGTTTTACGGGAACCACATTTTGAACGATAACTCAGTTATCGATAAATATATCAATATTTAGAAAAGTTCAAATGCAAGCTGTGGCCATGTCCTTTCGTTTGACACCCATATTGAACGCATATATTTATCAATGTTTTATGGGAACCACATTTTGACCGGTAACACATTTATCGACTATTATATCGATATATCGAAAATTTAAAATGAAAGCTGTGGCCATGTCCTTTCGTTTGACACCCATATTGAACGCATACATCAAGGTTTTATTGGAACCAGATTTTGACCGATAACTCATTCATCGATAAATATATCGAAATATCGAAAATTTCAAATGAAAGCTGTTGCCATGCCCTTTCGTTTGACACCCATATTGAACGCATACATCAAGGTTTTATGGGAACCACATTTTGACCGATAACTCAGTTATCGATAAATACGAGGTGTGTTCAAAAAGTATCGCGAATTTTGTGTTTTTTCAAAAATTATTTATTTATTCATGAATATCTATTTTGTCCCCTTCAACGTAATCCCCATGAGATATTATACACTTGTGCCAACGGTTTTTCCAATCTTCGAAGCACTTCAAAAAATAATTTTTTTGTATCTTGTTCAGCTCCTCCTTCGATGCCGTCTTTATCTCGTCAAGAGAAGCGTAACGTCGTCCTTTCATGGGCCTCTTCAGTTTAGGGAACAAGAAAAAGTCACAGGGGGTCAGATCTGGGGAATACGGTGGCTGCGGCATCATTAGTGTGTTGTTTTTGGCCAAAAAGTCGCGCACAAGCAACGATGCGTGAGCAGGGGCGTTATCGTGGTGCAAAAGCCAATTTTTGTTCTTCCACAAATCCGGGCGTTTCTGGCGGATTGCTTCTCGCAAATTGCGCATAACTTGCAGGTAATATTCCTTATTGGCCGTTCTTCCCTGTGGCAAGAACTCATGATGCACCATGCTCCTGCAATCGAAGAAAATTGTCAGCAAAACTTTCACATTCGACCGAACTTGGCGCGCTTTTTTCGGTCTTGGTTCGTGCGGCAGCTTCCATTGAGATGATTGAGCTTTGGTTTCCACGTCATAACCATAAACCCACGATTCGTCACCAGTTATGACCCTCTGGAGCAAATTTGGGTCGTCGCGGACAGAGTTTAACATCTCATTAGCAATGTTCATGCGATGCTGTTTTTGGTCACAATTGAGCAATTTTGGTACGAATTTCGCGTAAAAATCGAAGACGATCCAAAACACGTGCAAGCAAAGCAGCTGTCAACAATTAACTGAACATTCAAAATGGCCGAGCTTGTCGGCATAAGTGAGAGACATGAGTACCAACATAACGCCACAAAAAATTCGAAATTTGAATATACGTAACCAGCGAAAATTCAAAATTCGCGATACTTTTTGAACACACCTCGTATATCGATATTTAGAAAAGTTCAAATGCCAGCTGTGGCCGTGTCCTTTCGTTTGACACCCATATTGAACGCATATATCAAGGTTTTATTGGAACCACATTTTGACCGATAACACATTTATCGATAAATATATCGATATATCGAAAACTTCAAATGCAAGCTGTGGCCATGTCCTTTCGTGTGACACCCATATTGCACGCATACATCAAGGTTTTATGAGAACCACATTTTGACCGATAACACATTTATCGATAAATATATCGAAATATGGATCAGTTCAGATGAAAGCTGTGGTGTTGCCCTTCCGTTTGACAATCATATTCAACGCAAACATCAAGGTTGTATGGGAACCACATTTTGACCGATAACTCATTTATCGATAAATATATCGAAATATGCATCAGTTCAAATGAAAGCTGCGGCCTTGCTCTTCCGTTTGACACCCATAATGAACCCATATATCAAGGTTTTACGGGAAGCACATTTTGACCGGTCACACATTTATCGATTATTATATTGATATATCGAAAATTTAAAATGAAAGCTGTGGCCATGTCCTTTCGTTTGACACCCATATTGAACGCATACGTCAAGGTTTTACGAGAACCAGATTTTGACCGATAACTCATTCATCGATAAATATATCGAAATATCGAAAATTTCAAATGAAAGCTGTTGCCATGCCTTTTCGTGTGACACCCATATTGAACGCATCCATCAAGGTTTTATGGGAACCTCATTTTGACCGATAACTCAGTTATCGATAAATATATCAATATTTAGAAAAGTTCAAATGCAAGCTGTGGCCATGTCCTTTCGTTTGACACCCATATTGAACGCATATATTTATCAATGTTTTATGGGAACCACATTTTGACCGGTAACACATTTATCGATTATTATATCGATATATCGAAAATTTAAAATGAAAGCTGTGGCCATGTCCTTTCGTTTGACACCCATATTGAACGCATACATCAAGGTTTTATTGGAACCAGATTTTGACCGATAACTCATTCATCGATAAATATATCGAAATATCGAAAATTTCAAATGAAAGCTGTTGCCATGCCCTTTCGTTTGACACCCATATTGAACGCATACATCAAGGTTTTATGGGAACCACATTTTGACCGATAACTCAGTTATCGATAAATACGAGGTGTGTTCAAAAAGTATCGCGAATTTTGTGTTTTTTCAAAAATTATTTATTTATTCATGAATATCTATTTTGTCCCCTTCAACGTAATCCCCATGAGATATTATACACTTGTGCCAACGGTTTTTCCAATCTTCGAAGCACTTCAAAAAATAATTTTTTTGTATCTTGTTCAGCTCCTCCTTCGATGCCGTCTTTATCTCGTCAAGAGAAGCGTAACGTCGTCCTTTCATGGGCCTCTTCAGTTTAGGGAACAAGAAAAAGTCACAGGGGGCCAGATCTGGGGAATACGGTGGCTACGGCATCATTAGTGTGTTGTTTTTGGCCAAAAAGTCGCGCACAAGCAACGATGCGTGCGCAGGGGCGTTATCGTGGTGCAAAAGCCAATTTTTGTTCTTCCACAAATCCGGGCGTTTCTGGCGGATTGCTTCTCGCAAATTGCGCATTACTTGCAGGTAATATTCCTTATTGGCCGTTCTTCCCTGTGGCAAGAACTCATGATGCACCATGCTCCTGCAATCGAAGAAAATTGTCAGCAAAACTTTCACATTCGACCGAACTTGGCGCGCTTTTTTCGTTCTTGGTTCGTGCGGCAGCTTCCATTGAGATGATTGAGCTTTGGTTTCCACGTCATAACCATAAACCCACGATTCGTCACCAGTTATGACCCTCTGGAGCAAATTTGGGTCGTCGCGGACAGAGTTTAACATCTCATTAGCAATGTTCATGCGATGCTGTTTTTGGTCACAATTGAGCAATTTTGGTACGAATTTTGCGTAAAAATCGAAGACGATCCAAAACACGTGCAAGCAAAGCAGCTGTCAACAATTAACTGAACATTCAAAATGGCCGAGCTTGGCGGCATAAGTGAGAGACATGAGTACCAACATAACGCCACAAAAAATTCGAAATTTGAATATACGTAACCAGCGAAAATTCAAAATTCGCGATACTTTTTGAACACACCTCGTATATCGATATTTAGAAAAGTTCAAATGTCAGCTGTGGCCGTGTCCTTTCGTTTGACACCCATATTGAACGCATATATCAAGGTTTTATTGGAACCACATTTTGACCGATAACACATTTATCGATAAATATATCGATATATCGAAAACTTCAAATGCAAGCTGTGGCCATGTCCTTTCGTGTGACACCCATATTGCACGCATACATCAAGGTTTTATGAGAACCACATTTTGACCGATAACACATTCATCGATAAATATATCGAAATATGGATCAGTTCAGATGAAAGCTGTGGTGTTGCCCTTCCGTTTGACAATCATATTCAACGCAAACATCAAGGTTGTATGGGAACCACATTTTGACCGATAACTCATTTATCGATAAATATATCGAAATATGCATCAGTTCAAATGAAAGCTGTGGCCTTGCACTTTCGTTTGACACCCATAATGAACGCATATATCAAGGTTTTACGGAAACCACATTTTGACCGATAACTCAGTTATCGATAAATATATCGAAATATAGCAAAGTCCAAATGAAAGCTGTGGCCTTGCACTTTCGTTTGACACCCATATTGAACGCATATATCAAGGTTTTATTGGAACCACGTTTTGACCGATAACACATTTATCGATAAATATATCGATATATCGAAAACTTCAAATGCAAGCTGTGGCCATGTCCTTTCGTGTGACACACATATTGAACGCATACATCAAGGTTTTACGGGAACCACATTTTGACCGATAACTCAGTTATCGATAAATATATCGAAATATAGCAAAGTCCAAATGAAAGCTGTGGCCTTGCCCTTCCGTTTGACACCCATAATGAACGCATATATCAAGGTTTTACGGGAACCACATTTTGACCGATAACTCAGTTATCGATAAATATATCGATATATCGAAAAGTTCAAATGCAAGCTGTGGCCATGTCCTTTCGTGTGACACCCATATTGACCGCATACATAAAGATTTTATGAGAACCACATTTTGACCGATAACACATTTATCGATAAATATATCGAAATATGGATTAGTTCAGCTGAAAGCTGTGGCCTTGCCCTTCCGTTTGACACCCATAATGAACGCATATATCAAGGTTTTACGCTAACCACATTTTGACCGATAACTCAGTTATCGATAAATATATCGATATTTAGAAAAGTTCAAATGCAAGCTGTGGCCATGTCGTTTCGTTTGACACCCATATTGAACGCATATATCAATGTTTTATGGGAACCACATTTTGACCGGTAACACATTTATCGATTATTATATCGATATATCGAAAATTTTAAATGAAAGCTGTGGCCATGTCCTTTCGTTTGACACCCATATTGAACGCATATATCAAGGTTTTACGGGAACCACATTTTGACCGATAACTCAGTTATCGATAAATATATCGATATTTAGAAAAGTTCAAATGCAAGCTGTGGCCATGTCCTTTCGCTTGACACCCATATGGAACGCATACATCAAGCTTTCATGAGAACCACATTTTGACCGATAACTCATTTATCGATAAATATATCGAAATAGGCATCAGTTCAAATGAAAGCTGTGGCCTTGCCATTTCGTTTGACACCCATATTGAACGCATACATCAAGGTTTTATTGGAACCAGATTTTGACCGATAACTCATTCATCGATAAATATATCGAAATATCGAAAATTTCAAATGAAAGCTGTTGCCATGCCCTTTCGTTTGACACCCATATTGAACGCATCCATCAAGGTTTTATGGGAACCACATTTTGACCGATAACTCAGTTATCGATATTTAGAAAAGTTCAAATGCAAGCTGTGGCCATGTCCTTTCGTTTGACACCCATATTCAACGCATATATCAAGGTTTTATTGGAACCACATTTTGACCGATAACTCAGTTATCGATAAATATATCGAAATATGCATCAGTTCAAATGAAAGTTGTGGCCTTGCCCTTTCGTTCGACACCCATATTGAACGCATATTTCAAGGTTTTATTGGAACCAGATTTTGACCGATAACTCCTTCATCGATAAATATATCGAAATATCGAAAATTTCAAATGAAAGCTGTGGCCTTGCCCTTCCGTTTGACACCCATAATGAACCCATATATCAAGGTTTTACGGGAACGACATTTTGACCGATAACTCAGTTATCGATAAATATATCGAAATGTAGCAAAGTCCAAATGAAAGCTGTGACCTTCCCCTTTCGTTTGACACCCATATTGAACGCATATATCAAGGTTTTACGGGAACCACATTTTTACCGATAACACATTTATCGATAAATATATCGAAATATAGATTAGTTCAGATGAAAGCTGTGGCCTTGCCTTTCCGTTTGACGTCCATAATGAACGCATATATCAAGGTTTTACGGGAACCACATTTTGACCGATAACTCAGTTATCGATAAATATATCGAAATATGCATCAGTTAAAATGAAAGTTGTGGCCTTGCCCTTTCGTTCGACACCCATATTGAACGCATACATCAAGGTTTTATTGAAACCAGATTTTGACCGATAACTCATTCATCGATAAATATATCGAAATATCGAAAATTTCAAATGAAAGCTGTTGCCATGCCCTTTCGTTTGACACCCATATTGAACGCATATATCAAGGTTTTATTGGAACCACATTTTGACCGATAACACATTTATCGATAAATATATCGATATATCGAAAAGTTCAAATGCAAGCTGTGGCCATGTCCTTTCGTTTGACCCCATATTGAACGCATATATCAAGGTTTTACGGGAACCACATTTTGACCGATACCTCAGTTATCGATAAATATATCGATATTTAGAAAAGTTCAAATGCAAGCTGTGGCCATGTCCTTTCGTTTGACACCCATATTGAACGCATATATCAAGGTTTTATTGGAACCACATTTTGACCGATAACACATTTATCGATAAATATATCGATATATCGAAAAGTTCAAATGCAAGCTGTGGCCATGTCCTCTCGTTTGACACCCATATTGAACGCATATATCAAGGTTTTACGGGAACCACATTTTGACCGATAACACAATTATCAATAAATATATCGAAATATGGATTAGTTCAGATGAAAGCTGTGGCCTTGCCCTTCCGTTTGACACCCATAATGAACGCATATATCAAGGTTTTACGGGAACCGCGTTTTGACCGATACCTCAGTTATCGATAAATATATCGATATTTAGAAAAGTTCAAATGCAAGCTGTGGCCATGTCCTTTCGTTTGACACCCATATTGAACGCATATATCAAGGTTTTATTGGAACCACATTTTGACCGATAACACATTTATCGATAAATATATCGATATATCGAAAAGTTCAAATGCAAGCTGTGGCCATGTCCTCTCGTTTGACACCCATATTGAACGCATATATCAAGGTTTTACGGGAACCACATTTTGACCGATAACACAATTATCAATAAATATATCGAAATATGGATTAGTTCAGATGAAAGCTGTGGCCTTGCCCTTCCGTTTGACACCCATATTGAACGCATATATCAAGGTTTTACGGGAACCACATTTTGACCGATACCTCAGTTATCGATAAATATATCGATATTTAGAAAAGTTCAAATGCAAGCTGTGGCCATGTCCTTTCGCTTGACACCCATATTGAACGCATACATCAAGCTTTCATGAGAACCACATTTTGACCGATAACTCATTTATCGATAAATATATCGAAATAGGCATCAGTTCAAATGAAAGCTGTGGCCTTGCCATTTCGTTTGACACCCATATTGAACGCATGCATCAAGGTTTTATTGGAACCAGATTTTGACCGATAACTCATTCATCGATAAATATATCGAAATATCGAAAATTTCAAATGAAAGCTGTTGCCATGCCCTTTCGTTTGACACCCATATTGAACGCATCCATCAAGGTTTTATGGGAACCACATTTTGACCGATAACTCAGTTATCGATATTTATAGGGTGTTTTTTTTACAGGTTTGTTTTTCGAATAGAGATAAAACTGGCATTTTGTGGTCAATTCTGGCAACTCTAATGTCATTTATGTTCAGTTTGGTTTGCCATTTCATCGTGAACAGGTTGACAAAAGAACAACGCTTGCAAATCGTGCAAATTTATTTCGAAAATAATGGTTCAGTTCGCGAAGTTTACCGTGAGCTCCGTCCATTTTATGGTCGACATAATCGTCCATCAGAGCAATTAATTCGGTTAACCATGGATCGTTTTCGCACTACGTTTACTCTATGTGATAATACGCATCCGCAGAGACGTCGAACAGTGCGCACTGAAGAAACAATTGCCGCTGTAGAGCAAAGTGTTGAAGAGGACCCGAATGAATCGATTCGCCACCGTGCACAGCAATTGGAGCTTTGTCCATCAACTTTATGGAAGATTTTGCGCAAAGATCTTGGCTTGCGACCTTACAAGATCCAGCTTGTGCAAGAATTAAAGCCGCGAGACCATGCAATGCGTCGTGATTTTGGTGTATGGGCCGAAAATGAGATTGATTTCGATGCTGATTTTCATCGCAACATTTTGTTCAGTGATGAGGCTCATTTTTGGTTGAATGGCTACGGCAACAAGCAAAATTGCCGCATTTGGAGTGAAGAGAATCCACATGAGACCCTTGAAACGCCATTACATCCACAAAAACTGACTGTTTGGTGTGCTCTATGGGCTGGTGGAGTCATTGGGCCATACTTCTTCCGCAATAATGCTGGAGAGGCAGCTACCGTTAATGGAGACCGGTATAGAGCCATGATAACCGACTATTTTGTTCCCGAATTGGATGGCATGAATGTGGATGAGTTGTGGTTCCAACAAGACGGCGCTACATGCCACACAGCGCACGTCACAATCGATTTATTGAAGGAAACATTCGATGAGCGCATAATTTCGCGGAATGGACCTGTCAATTGGCCACCAAGGTCGTGTGATTTGACACCATTGGATTATTTTCTTTGGGGATATGTGAAGTCGCTCGTCTACACCAACAAACCAGAAACGTTAGGGGAATTGGAAGCCAACATTCGTGGCGTTATTGCCGACATACGGCCCCATATGCTCGAAAAAGTGGTTGAAAATTGGACCTGTAGAATTGGCTTTATTCGAGCCAGCCGCGGCGGCCACATGCCCGAAATCATATTTAAACATTAATGGCATAAAATTATCCTTCCAATAAAGCCAAATTGATGGACCTTAAAACGATTTTCTTGTGTTTTATTTCAATTCGAAGTTATATACCCCTAAAAAAAACACCCTTTAGAAAAGTTCAAATGCAAGCTGTGGCCATGTCCTTTCGTTTGACACCCATATTCAACGCATATATCAAGGTTTTATTGGAACCGCATTTTGACCGATAACTCAGTTATCGATAAATATATCGAAATATGCATCAGTTCAAATGAAAGTTGTGGCCTTGCCCTTTCGTTCGACACCCATATTGAACGCATATTTCAAGGTTTTATTGAAACCAGATTTTGACCGATAACTCATTCATCGATAAATATATCGAAATATCGAAAATTTCAAATGAAAGCTGTGGCCTTGCCCTTCCGTTTGACACCCATAATGAACCCATATATCAAGGTTTTACGGGAACGACATTTTGACCGATAACTCAGTTATCGATAAATATATCGAAATGTAGCAAAGTCCAAATGAAAGCTGTGACCTTCCCCTTTCGTTTGACACCCATATTGAACGCATATATCAAGGTTTTACGGGAACCACATTTTTACCGATAACACATTTATCGATAAATATATCGAAATATAGATTAGTTCAGATGAAAGCTGTGGCCTTGCCTTTCCGTTTGACGTCCATAATGAACGCATATATCAAGGTTTTACGGGAACCACATTTTGACCGATAACTCAGTTATCGATAAATATATCGAAATATGCATCAGTTAAAATGAAAGTTGTGGCCTTGCCCTTTCGTTCGACACCCATATTGAACGCATACATCAAGGTTTTATTGAAACCAGATTTTGACCGATAACTCATTCATCGATAAATATATCGAAATATCGAAAATTTCAAATGAAAGCTGTTGCCATGCCCTTTCGTTTGACACCCATATTGAACGCATATATCAAGGTTTTATTGGAACCACATTTTGACCGATAACACATTTATCGATAAATATATCGATATATCGAAAAGTTCAAATGCAAGCTGTGGCCATGTCCTTTCGTTTGACACCCATATTGAACGCATATATCAAGGTTTTACGGGAACCACATTTTGACCGATACCTCAGTTATCGATAAATATATCGATATTTAGAAAAGTTCAAATGCAAGCTGTGGCCATGTCCTTTCGTTTGACACCCATATTGAACGCATATATCAAGGTTTTATTGGAACCACATTTTGACCGATAACACATTTATCGATAAATATATCGATATATCGAAAAGTTCAAATGCAAGCTGTGGCCATGTCCTCTCGTTTGACACCCATATTGAACGCATATATCAAGGTTTTACGGGAACCACATTTTGACCGATAACACAATTATCAATAAATATATCGAAATATGGATTAGTTCAGATGAAAGCTGTGGCCTTGCCCTTCCGTTTGACACCCATAATGAACGCATATATCAAGGTTTTACGGGAACCGCGTTTTGACCGATTCCTCAGTTATCGATAAATATATCGATATTTAGAAAAGTTCAAATGCAAGCTGTGGCCATGTCCTTTCGTTTGACACCCATATTGAACGCATATATCAAGGATTTATTGGAACCACATTTTGACCGATAACACATTTATCGATAAATATATCGATATATCGAAAAGTTCAAATGCAAGCTGTGGCCATGTCCTCTCGTTTGACACCCATATTGAACGCATATATCAAGGTTTTACGGGAACCACATTTTGACCGATAACACAATTATCAATAAATATATCGAAATATGGATTAGTTCAGATGAAAGCTGTGGCCTTGCCCTTCCGTTTGACACCCATATTGAACGCATATATCAAGGTTTTACGGGAACCACATTTTGACCGATACCTCAGTTATCGATAAATATATCGATATTTAGAAAAGTTCAAATGCAAGCTGTGGCCATGTCCTTTCGTTTGACACCCATATTGAACGCATATATCAAGGTTTTATTGGAACCACATTTTGACCGATAACACATTTATCGATAAATATATCGATATATCGAAAAGTTCAAATGCAAGCTGTGGCCATGTCCTCTCGTTTGACACCCATATTGATCGCATACATCAAGGTTTTATTAGAACCACATTTTGACCGATAACACAATTATCAATAAATATATCGAAATATGGATTAGTTCAGATGAAAGCTGTGGCCTTGCCCTTCCGTTTGACACCCATAATGAACGCATATATCAAGGTTTTACGGGAACCGCGTTTTGACCGATACCTCAGTTATCGATAAACATATCGATATTTAGAAAAGTTCAAATGCAAGCTGTGGCCATGCCCTTTCGTTTGACACCCATATTGAACGCATACATCAAGGTTTTATTGAAACCAGATTTTGACCGATAACTCATTCATCGATAAATATATCGAAATATCGAAAATTTCAAATGAAAGCTGTTGCCATGCCCTTGCGTTTGACACCCATATTGAACGCATATATCAAGGTTTTATTGGAACCACATTTTGACCGATAACACATTTATCGATAAATATATCGATATATCGAGAAGTTCAAATGCAAGCTGTGGCCATGTCCTCTCGTTTGACACCCATATTGAACGCATATATCAAGGTTTTACGGGAACCACATTTTGACCGATACCTCAGTTATCGATAAATATATCGATATTTAGAAAAGTTCAAATGCAAGCTGTGGCCATGTCCTTCCGTTTGACACCCATATTGAACGCATATATCAAGGTTTTATTGGAACCACATTTTGACCGATAACACATTTATCGATAAATATATCGATATATCGAAAAGTTCAAATGCAAGCTGTGGCCATATCCTTTCGTGTGACACCCACATTGATCGCATACATCATGGTTTTGTTAGAACCACATTTTGACCGATAACACAATTATCAATAAATATATCGAAATATGGATTAGTTCCAATGAAAGCTGTGGCCTTGCCCTTCCGTTTGACACCCATAATGAACGCATATATCAAGGTTTTACGGGAACCACGTTTTGACCGATACCTCACATATCGATAAACATATCGATATTTAGAAAAGTTCAAATGCAAGCTGTGGCCATGTCCTTTCGTTTGACACCCATATTGAACGCATATATCAAGGTTTTATTGGGTACCACATTTTGACCGATAACACATTTATCGATAAATATATCGATATATCGAAAAGTTCAAATGCAAGCTGTGGCCATGTCCTTTCGTGTGCCACCCATATTGAACGCATACATCAAGGTTTTATGAGAACCACATTTGGACCGATAACACATTTATCGATAAATATATCGAAATATGGATAAGTTCAGATGAAAGCTGTGGCCTTGCCCTTCCGTTTGGCACCCATAATGAACGCATATATCAAGGTTTTACGAGAACCACATTTTGACCGATAACTCAGTTATCGATAAATATATCGATATTTAGAAAAGTTCAAATGCAAGCTGTGGCCATGTCCTTTCGTTTGACACCCATATTGAACGCATATATCAATGTTTTATGGGAACCACATTTTGACCGGTCACACATTTATCGATTATTATATCGATATATCGAAGATGAAAGCTGTGGCCTTGCCCTTCCGTTTGACACCCATAATGAACGCATATATCAAGGTTTTACGAGAACCACATTTTGACCGATAACTCAGTTATCGATAAATATATCGATATTTTGAAAAGTTGAAATGCAAGCTGTGGCCATGTCCTTTCGTTTGACACCCATATTGAACGCATACATCAAGGTTTTACTGGAACCAGATTTTGACCGATAACTCATTCATCGATAAATATATCGAAATATCGAAAATTTCAAATGAAAGCTGTTGCCATGCCCTTTCGTGTGACACCCATATTGAACGCATACATCAAGGTTTTATGGGAACCTCATTTTGACCGATAACTCAGTTATCGATAAATATATCGATATTTAGAAAAGTTCAAATGCCAGCCGTGGCCTTGCCCTTCCGTTTGACGTCCATAATGAACGCACATATCAAGGTTTTACGGGAACCACATTTTGACCGATAACTCAGTTATCGATAAATATATCGAAATATGCATCAGTTCAAATGAAAGTTGTGGCCTTGCCCTTTCGTTCGACACCCATATTGAACGCATACATCAAGGTTTTATGAGAACCACATTTTGACCGATTACACATTTATCGATAAATATATCGAAATATGGATTAGTTCAGATGAAAGCTGTGGCCTTGCCCTTCCGTTTGACACCCATAATGAACCCATATATCAAGGTTTTACGGGAACGACATTTTGACCGATAACTCAGTTATCGATAAATATATCGAAATGTAGCAAAGTCCAAATGAACGCACATATCAAGGTTTTACGGGAACCACATTTTGACCGATAACTCAGTTATCGATAAATATATCGAAATATGCATCAGTTCAAATGAAAGTTGTGGCCTTGCCCTTTCGTTCGACACCCATATTGAACGCATACATCAAGGTTTTACGAGAACCACATTTTGACCGATAACTCAGTTATCGATAAATATATCGATATTTAGAAAAGTTCAAATGCAAGCTGTGGCCATGTCCTTTCGTTTGACACCCATATTGAACGCATATATCAAGGTTTTACGGGAACCACATTTTGACCGATACCTCAGTTATCGATAAATATATCCATATTTAGAAAAGTTCAAATGCAAGCTGTGGCCATGTTCTTTCGTTTGACACCCATATTGAACGCATATATCAAAGTTTTATTGGAACCACATTTTGACCGATAACACATTTATCGATAAATATATCGAAATATGGATTAGTTCAAATGAAAGCTGTGGCCTTGCCCTTCCGTTTGACACCCATAATGAACGCATATATCAAGGTTTTACGAGAACCACATTTTAACCGATAACTCAGTTATCGATAAATATATCGATATTTAGAAAAGTTCAAATGCAAGCTGTGGCCATGTCCTTTCGTTTGACACCCATATTGAACGCATATATCAATGTTTTATGGGAACCACATTTTGACCGGTCACACATTTATCGATTATTATATCGATAAATCGAAGATGAAAGCTGTGGCCTTGCCCTTCCGTTTAACACCCATAATGAACGCATATATCAAGGTTTTACGAGAACCACATTTTGACCGATAACTCACTTATCGATAAATATATCGATATTTAGAAAAGTTCAAATGCAAGCTGTGGCCATGTCCTTTCGTGTGACACCCATATTGAACGCATACATCAAGGTTTTATTAGAACCACATTTTGACCGATAACACAATTATCAATAAATATATCGAAATATGGATTAGTTCAGATGAAAGCTGTGGCCTTGCCCTTCCGTTTGACACCCATAATGAACGCATATATCAAGGTTTTACGGGAACCACGCTTTGACCGATACCTCACTTATCGATAAACATATCGATATTTAGAAAAGTTCAAATGCAAGCTGTGGCCATGCCCTTTCGTGTGACACCCATATTGAACGCATACATCAAGGTTTTACTTAAACCAGATTTTGACCGATAACTCATTCATCGATAAATATATCGAAATATCGAAAATTTCAAATGAAAGCTGTTGCCATGCCCTTTCGTGTGACACCCATATTGAACGCATACATCAAGGTTTTATGGGAACCGCATTTTGACCGATAACTCAGTTATCGATAAATATATCGATATTTAGAAAAGTTCAAATGCCAGCTGTGGCCTTGCCCTTCCGTTTGACGTCCATAATGAACGCACATATCAGGGTTTTACGGGAACCACATTTTGACCGATAACTCAGTTATCGATATATATATCGAAATATGCATCAGTTCAAATGAAAGTTGTGGCCTTGCCCTTTCGTTCGACACCCATATTGAACGCATACATCAAGGTTTTATGAGAACCACATTTTGACCGATTACACATTTATCGATAAATATATCGAAATATGGATTAGTTCAGATGAAAGCTGTGGCCTTGCCCTTCCGTTTGACACCCATAATGAACCCATATATCAAGGTTTTACGGGAACGACATTTTGACCGATAACTCAGTTATCGATAAATATATCGAAATGTAGCAAAGTCCAAATGAAAGCTGTGGCCTTGCTCTTTCGTTTGACACCCATATTGAACGCATATATCAAGGTTTTACGGGAACCACATTTTTACCGATAACACATTTATCGATAAATATATCGAAATATAGATTAGTTCAGATGAAAGCTGTGGCCTTGCCTTTCCGTTTGACGTCCATAATGAACGCATATATCAAGGTTTTACGGGAACCACATTTTGACCGATAACTCAGTTATCGATAAATATATCGAAATATGCATCAGTTCAAATGAAAGTTGTGGCCTTGCCCTTTCGTTCGACACCCATATTGAACGCATACATCAAGGTTTTATTGAAACCAGATTTTGACCGATAACTCATTCATCGATAAATATATCGAAATATCGAAAATTTCAAATGAAAGCTGTTGCCACGCCCTTTCGTTTGACACCCATATTGAACGCATATATCAAGGTTTTATTGGAACCACATTTTGACCGATAACACATTTATCGATAAATATATCGATATATCGAAAAGTTCAAATGCAAGCTGTGGCCATGTCCTTTCGTTTGACACCCATATTGAACGCATATATCAAGGTTTTACGGGAACCACATTTTGACCGATACCTCAGTTATCGATAAATATATCGATATTTAGAAAAGTTCAAATGCAAGCTGTGTCCATGTCCTTTCGTTTGACACCCATATTGAACGCATATATCAAGGTTTTATTGGAACCACATTTTGACCGATAACACATTTATCGATAAATATATCGATATATCGAAAAGTTCAAATGCAAGCTGTGGCCATGTCATTTCGTGTGACACCCATATTGATCGCATACATCAAGGTTTTATTAGAACCACATTTTGACCGATAACACAATTATCAATAAATATATCGAAATATGGATTAGTTCAGATGAAAGCTGTGACCTTGCCCTTCCGTTTGACACCCATAATGAACGCATATATCAAGGTTTTACGGGAACCACGTTTTGACCGATACCTCAGTTATCGATAAACATATCGATATTTAGAAAAGTTCAAATGCAAGCTGTGGCCATGTCCTTTCGTGTGACACCCATATTGATCGCATACATCAAGGTTTTATTAGAACCACATTTTGACCGATAACACAATTATCAATAAATATATCGAAATATGGATTAGTTCAGATGAAAGCTGTGGCCTTGCCCTTCCGTTTGACACCCATAATGAACGCATATATCAAGGTTTTACGGGAACCACGTTTTGACCGATAACTCAGTTATCGATAAATATATCGAAATATGCATCAGTTCAAATGAAAGTTGTGGCCTTGCCCTTTCGTTCGACACCCATATTGAACGCATACATCAAGGTTTTATTGAAACCAGATTTTGACCGATAACTCATTCATCGATAAATATATCGAAATATCGAAAATTTCAAATGAAAGCTGTTGCCACGCCCTTTCGTTTGACACCCATATTGAACGCATACATCAAGGTTTTATTGGAACCACATTTTGACCGATAACACATTTATCGATAAATATATCGATATATCGAAAAATTCAAATGCAAGCTGTGGCCATGTCCTCTCGTTTGACACCCATATTGAACGCATATATCAAGGTTTTATTGGAACCACATTTTGACCGATAACACATTTATCGATAAATATATCGAAATATGGATTAGTTCAGATGAAAGCTGTGGCCTTGCCCTTCCGTTTGACACCCATAATGAACGCATATATCAAGGTTTTACGAGAACATCATTTTGACCGATAACTCAGTTATCGATAAATATATCGAAATATCGAAAATTTCAAATGAAAGCTGTTGCCATGCCCTTTCGTTTGACACACATATTGAACGCATATATCAAGGTTTTACGGGAACCACATTTTGACCGATACCTCAGTTATCGATAAATATATCGATATTTAGAAAAGTTCAAATGCAAGCTGTGGCCATGTCCTTTCGTTTGACACCCATATTGAACGCATATATCAAGGTTTTATTGGAACCACATTTTGACCGATAACACATTTATCGATAAATATATCGATATATCGAAAAGTTCAAATGCAAGCTGTGGCCATATCCTTTCGTGTGACACCCACATTGATCGCATACATCAAGGTTTTATTAGAACCACATTTTGACCGATAACACAATTATCAATAAATATATCGAAATATGGATTAGTTCAGATGAAAGCTGTGGCCTTGCCCTTCCGTTTGACACCCATAATGAACGCATATATCAAGGTTTTACGGGAACCACGTTTTGACCGATACCTCACTTATCGATAAACATATCGATATTTAGAAAAGTTCAAATGCAAGCTGTGGCCATGTCCTTTCGTTTGACACCCATATTGAACGCATATATCAAGGTTTTACGGGAACCACATTTTGACCGATACCTCAGTTATCGATAAATATATCGATATTTAGAAAAGTTCAAATGCAAGCTGTGGCCATGTCCTTTCGTTTGACACCCATATTGAACGCATATATCAAGGTTTTATTGGAACCACATTTTGACCGATAACACATTTATCGATAAATATATCGATATATCGAAAAGTTCAAATGCAAGCTGTGGCCATATCCTTTCGTGTGACACCCACATTGATCGCATACATCAAGGTTTTATTAGAACCACATTTTGACCGATAACACAATTATCAATAAATATATCGAAATATGGATTAGTTCAGATGAAAGCTGTGGCCTTGCCCTTCCGTTTGACGTCCATAATGAACGCACATATCAGGGTTTTACGGGAACCACATTTTGACCGATAACTCAGTTATCGATAAATATATCGAAATATGCATCAGTTCAAATGAAAGTTGTGGCCTTGCCCTTTCGTTCGACACCCATATTGAACGCATACATCAAGGTTTTATGAGATTAAATATATCGAAATATGGATTAGTTCAGATGAAAGCTGTGGCCTTGCCCTTCCGTTTGACGTCCATATTGAACGCATATATCAAGGTTTTACGGGAACCACATTTTGACCGATACCTCAGTTATCGATAAATATATCGATATTTAGAAAAGTTCAAATGCAAGCTGTGGCCATGTCCTTTCGTTTGACACCCATATTGAACGCATATATCAAGGTTTTATTGGAACCACATTTTGACCGATAACACATTTATCGATAAATATATCGATATATCGAAAAGTTCAAATGCAAGCTGTGGCCATATCCTTTCGTGTGACACCCACATTGATCGCATACATCAAGGTTTTATTAGAACCACATTTTGACCGATAACACAATTATCAATAAATATATCGAAATATGGATTAGTTCAGATGAAAGCTGTGGCCTTGCCCTTCCGTTTGACACCCATAATGAACGCATATATCAAGGTTTTACGGGAACCACGTTTTGACCGATACCTCACTTATCGATAAACATATCGATATTTAGAAAAGTTCAAATGCAAGCTGTGGCCATGTCCTTTCGTTTGACACCCATATTGAACGCATATATCAAGGTTTTACGGGAACCACATTTTGACCGATACCTCAGTTATCGATAAATATATCGATATTTAGAAAAATTCAAATGCAAGCTGTGGCCATGTCCTTTCGTTTGACACCCATATTGAACGCATATATCAAGGTTTTACGGGAACCACATTTTGACCGATACCTCAGTTATCGATAAATATATCGATATTTAGAAAAGTTCAAATGCAAGCTGTGGCCATGTCCTTTCGTTTGACACCCATATTGAACGCATATATCAAGGTTTTATTGGAACCACATTTTGACCGATAACACATTTATCGATAAATATATCGATATATCGAAAAGTTCAAATGCAAGCTGTGGCCATATCCTTTCGTGTGACACCCACAGTGATCGCATACATCAAGGTTTTATTAGAACCACATTTTGACCGATAACACATTTATCGATAAATATATCGAAATATGGATTAGTTCGGATGAAAGCTGTGGCCTTGCCCTTCCGTTTGACACCCATAATGAACGCATATATCAAGGTTTTACGAGAACCACATTTTGACCGATAACTCAGTTATCGATAAATATATCGAAATATCGAAAATGTCAAATGAAAGCTGTTGCCATGCCCTTTCGTTTGACACCCATATTGAACGCATATATCAAGGTTTTACGGGAACCACATTTTGACCGATACCTCAGTTATCGATAAATATATCGATATTTAGAAAAGTTCAAATGCAAGCTGTGGCCATGTCCTTTCGTTTGACACCCATATTGAACGCATATATCAAGGTTTTATTGGAACCACATTTTGACCGATAACACATTTATCGATAAATATATCGATATATCGAAAAGTTCAAATGCAAGCTGTGGCCATGTCCTTTCGTGTGACACCCATATTGATCGCATACATCAAGGTTTTATTAGAACCACATTTTGACCGATAACACAATTATCAATAAGTATATCGAAATATGGATTAGTTCAGATGAAAGCTGTGGCCTTGCCCTTCCGTTTGACACCCATAATGAACGCATATATCAAGGTTTTACGGGAACCGCGATTTGACCGATACCTCAGTTATCGATAAACATATCGATATTTAGAAAAGTTCAAATGCAAGCTGTGGCCATGCCCTTTCGTTTGACACCCATATTGAACGCATACATCAAGGTTTTATTGAAACCAGATTTTGACCGATAACTCATTCATCGATAAATATATCGAAATATCGAAAATTTCAAATGAAAGCTGTTGCCATGCCCTTTCGTTTGACACCCATATTGAACGCATATATCAAGGTTTTATTGGAACCACATTTTGACCGATAACACATTTATCGATAAATATATCGATATATCGAAAAGTTCAAATGCAAGCTGTGGCCATGTCCTCTCGTTTGACACCCATATTGAACGCATATATCAAGGTTTTACGGGAACCACATTTTGACCGATACCTCAGTTATCGATAAATATATCGATATTTAGAAAAGTTCAAATGCAAGCTGTGGCCATGTCCTTTCGTTTGACACCCATATTGAACGCATATATCAAGGTTTTATTGGAACCACATTTTGACCGATAACACATTTATCGATAAATATATCGATATATCGAAAAGTTCAAATGCAAGCTGTGGCCATATCCTTTCGTGTGACACCCACATTGATCGCATACATCAAGGTTTTATTAGAACCACATTTTGACCGATAACACAATTATCAATAAATATATCGAAATATGGATTAGTTCAGATGAAAGCTGTGGCCTTGGCCTTCCGTTTGGCACCCATAATGAACGCATATATCAAGGTTTTACGAGAACCACATTTTGACCGATAACTCAGTTATCGATAAATATATCGATATTTAGAAAAGTTCAAATGCAAGCTGTGGCCATGTCCTTTCGTTTGACACCCATATTGAACGCATACATCAAGGTTTTACTGGAACCAGATTTTGACCGATAACTCATTCATCGATAAATATATCGAAATATCGAAAATTTCAAATGAAAGCTGTTGCCATGCCCTTTCGTGTGACACCCATATTGAACGCATACATCAAGGTTTTATGGGAACCTCATTTTGACCGATAACTCAGTTATCGATAAATATATCGATATTTAGAAAAGTTCAAATGCCAGCTGTGGCCTTGCCCTTCCGTTTGACGTCCATAATGAACGCACATATCAAGGTTTTACGGGAACCACATTTTGACCGGTCACACATTTATCGATTATTATATCGATATATCGAAGATGAAAGCTGTGGCCTTGCCCTTCCGTTTGACACCCATAATGAACGCATATATCAAGGTTTTACGAGAACCACATTTTCACCGATAACTCAGTTATCGATAAATATATCGATATTTTGAAAAGTTGAAATGCAAGCTGTGGCCATGTCCTTTCGTTTGACACCCATATTGAACGCATACATCAAGGTTTTACTGGAACCAGATTTTGACCGATAACTCATTCATCGATAAATATATCGAAATATCGAAAATTTCAAATGAAAGCTGTTGCCATGCCCTTTCGTGTGACACCCATATTGAACGCATACATCAAGGTTTTATGGGAACCTCATTTTGACCGATAACTCAGTTATCGATAAATATATCGATATTTAGAAAAGTTCAAATGCCAGCTGTGGCCTTGCCCTTCCGTTTGACGTCCATAATGAACGCACATATCAAGGTTTTACGGGAACCACATTTTGACCGATAACTCAGTTATCGATAAATATATCGAAATATGCATCAGTTCAAATGAAAGTTGTGGCCTTGCCCTTTCGTTCGACACCCATATTGAACGCATACATCAAGGTTTTATGAGAACCACATTTTTACCGATAACTCAGTTATCGATAAATATATCGAAATATGCATCAGTTCAAATGAAAGTTGTGGCCTTGCCCTTTCGTTCGACACCCATATTGAACGCATACATCAAGGTTTTATGAGAACCACATTTTGACCGATAACACATTTATCGATAAATATATCGAAATATGCATCAGTTCAAATGAAAGTTGTGGCCATGTCCTTTCGTTTGACACCCATATTGAACGCATATATCAAGGTTTTATTGGAACCACATTTTGACCGATAACACATTTATCGATAAATATATCGATATATCGAAAAGTTCAAATGCAAGCTGTGGCCATATCCTTTCGTGTGACACCCACATTGATCGCATACATCAAGGTTTTATTAGAACCACATTTTGACCGATAACACAATTATCAATAAATATATCGAAATATGGATTAGTTCAGATGAAAGCTGTGGCCTTGCCCTTCCGTTTGGCACCCATAATGAACGCATATATCAAGGTTTTACGAGAACCACATTTTGACCGATAACTCAGTTATCGATAAATATATCGATATTTAGAAAAGTTCAAATGCAAGCTGTGGCCATGTCCTTTCGTTTGACACCCATATTGAACGCATATATCAATGTTTTATGGAACCACATTTTGACCGGTCACACATTTATCGATTATTATATCGATATATCGAAGATGAAAGCTGTGGCCTTGCCCTTCCGTTTGACACCCATAATGAACGCATATATCAAGGTTTTACGAGAACCACATTTTGACCGATAACTCAGTTATCGATAAATATATCGATATTTTGAAAAGTTCAAATGCCAGCTGTGGCCTTGCCCTTCCGTTTGACGTCCATAATGAACGCACATATCAAGGTTTTACGGGAACCACATTTTGACCGATAACTCAGTTATCGATAAATATATCGAAATATGCATCAGTTCAAATGAAAGTTGTGGCCTTGCCCTTTCGTTCGACACCCATATTGAACGCATACATCAAGGTTTTATGAGAACCACATTTTTACCGATAACACATTTATCGATAAATATATCGAAATATAGATTAGTTCAGATGAAAGCTGTGGCCTTGCCTTTCCGTTTGACGTCCATAATGAACGCATATATCAAGGTTTTACGGGAACCACATTTTGACCGATAACTCAGTTATCGATAAATATATCGAAATATGCATCAGTTCAAATGCAAGCTGTGGCCATGTCCTTTCGTTTGACACCCATATTGAACGCATATATCAAGGTTTTACGGGAACCACATTTTGACCGATACCTCAGTTATCGATAAATATATCCATATTTAGAAAAGTTCAAATGCAAGCTGTGGCCATGTCCTTTCGTTTGACACCCATATTGAACGCATATATCAAGGTTTTATTGGAACCACATTTTGACCGATAACACATTTATCGATAAATATATCGAAATATGGATTAGTTCAGATGAAAGCTGTGGCCTTGCCCTTCCGTTTGACACCCATAATGAACGCATATATCAAGGTTTTACGAGAACCACAGTTTGACCGATAACTCAGTTATCGATAAATATATCGATATTTAGAAAAGTTCAAATGCAAGCTGTGGCCATGTCCTTTCGTTTGACACCCATATTGAACGCATATATCAATGTTTTATGGGAACCACATTTTGACCGGTCACACATTTATCGATTATTATATCGATAAATCGAAGATGAAAGCTGTGGCCTTGCCCTTCCGTTTGACACCCATAATGAACGCATACATCAAGGTTTTATGAGATTAAATATATCGAAATATGGATTAGTTCAGATGAAAGCTGTGGCCTTGCCCTTCCGTTTGACGTCCATAATGAACGCACATATCAGGGTTTTACGGGAACCACATTTTGACCGATAACTCAGTTATCGATAAATATATCGAAATATGCATCAGTTCAAATGAAAGTTGTGGCCTTGCCCTTTCGTTCGACACCCATATTGAACGCATACATGAAGGTTTTATGAGATTAAATATATCGAAATATGGATTAGTTCAGATGAAAGCTGTGGCCTTGCCCTTCCGTTTGACGTCCATATTGAACGCATATATCAAGGTTTTACGGGAACCACATTTTGACCGATACCTCAGTTATCGATAAATATATCGATATTTAGAAAAGTTCAAATGCAAGCTGTGGCCATGTCCTTTCGTTTGACACCCATATTGAACGCATATATCAAGGTTTTATTGGAACCACATTTTGACCGATAACACATTTATCGATAAATATATCGATATATCGAAAAGTTCAAATGCAAGCTGTGGCCATATCCTTTCGTGTGACACCCACATTGATCGCATACATCAAGGTTTTATTAGAACCACATTTTGACCGATAACACAATTATCAATAAATATATCGAAATATGGATTAGTTCAGATGAAAGCTGTGGCCTTGCCCTTCCGTTTGACACCCATAATGAACGCATATATCAAGGTTTTACGGGAACCACGTTTTGACCGATACCTCACTTATCAATAAACATATCGATATTTAGAAAAGTTCAAATGCAAGCTGTGGCCATGTCCTTTCGTTTGACACCCATATTGAACGCATATATCAAGGTTTTACGGGAACCACATTTTGACCGATACCTCAGTTATCGATAAATATATCGATATTTAGAAAAGTTCAAATGCAAGCTGTGGCCATGTCCTTTCGTTTGACACCCATATTGAACGCATATATCAAGGTTTTATTGGAACCACATTTTGACCGATAACACATTTATCGATAAATATATCGATATATCGAAAAGTTCAATGCAAGCTGTGGCCATGTCCTTTCGTGTGACACCCATATTGATCGCATACATCAAGGTTTTATTAGAACCACATTTTGACCGATAACACAATTATCAATAAATATATCGAAATATGGATTAGTTCAGATGAAAGCTGTGGCCTTGCCTTTCCGTTTGACGTCCATAATGAACGCATATATCAAGGTTTTACGGGAACCACATTTTGACCGATAACTCAGTTATCGATAAATATATCGAAATATGCATCAGTTCAAATGAAAGTTGTGGCCTTGCCCTTTCGTTCGACACCCATATTGAACGCATAAATCAAGGTTTTATTGAAACCAGATTTTGACCGATAACTCATTCATCGATAAATATATCGAAATATCAAAAATTTCAAATGAAAGCTGTTGCCATGCCCTTTCGTTTGACACCCATATTGAACGCATATATCAAGGTTTGATTGGAACCACATTTTGACCGATAACACATTTATCGATAAATATATCGATATATCGAAAAGTTCAAATGCAAGCTGTGGCCATGTCCTTTCGTTTGACACCCATATTGAACGCATATATCAAGGTTTTACGGGAACCACATTTTGACCGATACCTCAGTTATCGATAAATATATCGATATTTAGAAAAGTTCAAATGCAAGCTGTGGCCATGTCCTTTCGTTTGACACCCATATTGAACGCATATATCAAGGTTTTATTGGAACCACATTTTGACCGATAACACATTTATCGATAAATATATCGATATATCGAAAAGTTCAATGCAAGCTGTGGCCATGTCCTTTCGTGTGACACCCATATTGATCGCATACATCAAGGTTTTATTAGAACCACATTTTGACCGATAACACAATTATCAATAAATATATCGAAATATGGATTAGTTCAGATGAAAGCTGTGGCCTTGCCCTTCCGTTTGACACCCATAATGAACGCATATATCAAGGTTTTACGGGAACCGCGTTTTGACCGATACCTCAGTTATCGATAAACATATCGATATTTAGAAAAGTGCAAATGCAAGCTGTGGGCATGCCCTTTCGTTTGACACCCATATTGAACGCATACATCAAGGTTTTATTGAAACCAGATTTTGACCGATAACTCATTCATCGATAAATATATCGAAATATCGAAAATTTCAAATGAAAGCTGTTGCCATGCCCTTTCGTTTGACACCCATATTGAACGCATATATAAAGGTTTTATTGGAACCACATTTTGACCGATAACACATTTATCGATAAATATATCGATATATCGAAAAGTTCAAATGCAAGCTGTGGCCATGTCCTCTCGTTTGACACCCATATTGAACGCATATATCAAGGTTTTACGGGAACCACATTTTGACCGATACCTCAGTTATCGATAAATATATCGATATTTAGAAAAGTTCAAATGCAAGCTGTGGCCATGTCCTTTCGTTTGACACCCATATTGAACGCATATATCAAGGTTTTATTGGAACCACATTTTGACCGATAACACATTTATCGATAAATATATCGATATACCGAAAAGTTCAAATGCAAGCTGTGGCCATATCCTTTCGTGTGACACCCACATTGATCGCATACATCAAGGTTTTATTAGAACCACATTTTGACCGATAACACAATTATCAATAAATATATCGAAATATGGATTAGTTCAGATGAAAGCTGTGGCCTTGCCCTTCCGTTTGGCACCCATAATGAACGCATATATCAAGGTTTTACGAGAACCACATTTTGAGTTATCGATAAATATATCGATATTTAGAAAAGTTCAAATGCAAGCTGTGGCCATGTCCTTTCGTTTGACACCCATATTGAACGCATATATCAATGTTTTATGGAACCACATTTTGACCGGTCACACATTTATCGATTATTATATCGATATATCGAAGATGAAAGCTGTGGCCTTGCCCTTCCGTTTGACACCCATAATGAACGCATATATCAAGGTTTTACGAGAACCACATTTTGACCGATAACTCAGTTATCGATAAATATATCGATATTTTGAAAAGTTGAAATGCAAGCTGTGGCCATGTCCTTTCGTTTGACACCCATAATGAACGCATACATCAAGGTTTTACTGGAACCAGATTTTGACCGATAACTCATTCATCGATAAATATATCGAAATATCGAAGATGAAAGCTGTGGCCTTGCCCTTCCGTTTGACACCCATAATGAACGCATATATCAAGGTTTTACGAGAACCACATTTTGACCGATAACTCAGTTATCGATAAATATATCGATATTTTGAAAAGTTGAAATGAAAGCTGTGGCCTTGCCCTTCCGTTTGACACCCATAATGAACGCATACATCAAGGTTTTACTGGAACCAGATTTTGACCGATAACTCATTCATCGATAAATATATCGAAATATCGAAGATGAAAGCTGTGGCCTTGCCCTTCCGTTTGACACCCATAATGAACGCATATATCAAGGTTTTACGAGAACCACATTTTGACCGATAACTCAGTTATCGATAAATATATCGATATTTTGAAAAGTTGAAATGCAAGCTGTGGCCATGTCCTTTCGTTTGACACCCATAATGAACGCATACATCAAGGTTTTACTGGAACCAGATTTTGACCGATAACTCAGTTATCGATAAATATATCGATATTTAGAAAAGTTCAAATGCAAGCTGTGGCCATGTCCTTTCGTTTGACACCCATATTGAACGCATATATCAATGTTTTATGGAACCACATTTTGACCGGTCACACATTTATCGATTATTATATCGATATATCGAAGATGAAAGCTGTGGCCTTGCCCTTCCGTTTGACACCCATAATGAACGCATATATCAAGGTTTTACGAGAACCACATTTTGACCGATAACTCAGTTATCGATAAATATATCGATATTTTGAAAAGTTGAAATGAAAGCTGTGGCCTTGCCCTTCCGTTTGACACCCATAATGAACGCATACATCAAGGTTTTACTGGAACCAGATTTTGACCGATAACTCATTCATCGATAAATATATCGAAATATCGAAAATTTCAAATGAAAGCTGTTGCCATGCCCTTTCGTGTGACACCCATATTGAACGCATACATCAAGGTTTTATGGGAACCTCATTTTGACCGATAACTCAGTTATCGATAAATATATCGATATTTAGAAAAGTTCAAATGCCAGCTGTGCCTTGCCCTTCCGTTTGACGTCCATAATGAACGCACATATCAAGGTTTTACGGGAACCACATTTTGACCGATAACTCAGTTATCGATAAATATATCGAAATATGCATCAGTTCAAATGAAAGTTGTGGCCTTGCCCTTTCGTTCGACACCCATATTGAACGCATACATCAAGGTTTTATGAGAACCACATTTTGACCGATTACACATTTATCGATAAATATATCGAAATATGGATTAGTTCAGATGAAAGCTGTGGCCTTGCCCTTCCGTTTGACACCCATAATGAACCCATATATCAAGGTTTTACGGGAACGACATTTTGACCGATAACTCAGTTATCGATAAATATATCGAAATGTAGCAAAGTCCAAATGAAAGCTGTGGCCTTGCCCTTTCATTTGACACCCATAATGAACCCATATATCAAGGTTTTACGGGAACGACATTTTGACCGATAACTCAGTTATCGATAAATATATCGAAATGTAGCAAAGTCCAAATGAAAGCTGTGGCCTTGCCCTTTCGTTTGACACCCATATTGAACGCATATATCAAGGTTTTACGGGAACCACATTTTGACCGATAACTCAGTTATCGATAAATATATCGAAATATGCATCAGTTCAAATGAAAGTTGTGGCCTTGCCCTTTCGTTCGACACCCATATTGAACGCATAAATCAAGGTTTTATTGAAACCAGATTTTGACCGATAACTCATTCATCGATAAATATATCGAAATATCAAAAATTTCAAATGAAAGCTGTTGCCATGCCCTTTCGTTTGACACCCATATTGAACGCATATATCAAGGTTTTATTGGAACCACATTTTGACCGATAACACATTTATCGATAAATATATCGATATATCGAAAAGTTCAAATGCAAGCTGTGGCCATGTCCTTTCGTTTGACACCCATATTGAACGCATATATCAAGGTTTTACGGGAACCACATTTTGACCGATACCTCAGTTATCGATAAATATATCGATATTTAGAAAAGTTCAAATGCAAGCTGTGGCCATGTCCTTTCGTTTGACACCCATATTGAACGCATATATCAAGGTTTTATTGGAACCACATTTTGACCGATAACACATTTATCGATAAATATATCGATATATCGAAAAGTTCAATGCAAGCTGTGGCCATGTCCTTTCGTGTGACACCCAT
This sequence comes from Merzomyia westermanni, assembly GCA_949987695.1. Lineage (NCBI taxonomy): Eukaryota > Metazoa > Arthropoda > Insecta > Diptera > Tephritidae > Merzomyia > Merzomyia westermanni. Next base: position 134,179,600 of record OX465292.1, on the reverse strand, counting down.
ATTGATCGCATACATCAAGGTTTTATTAGAACCACATTTTGACCGATAACACAATTATCAATAAATATATCGAAATATGGATTAGTTCAGATGAAAGCTGTGGCCTTGCCCTTCCGTTTGACACCCATAATGAACGCATATATCAAGGTTTTACGGGAACCGCGTTTTGACCGATACCTCAGTTATCGATAAACATATCGATATTTAGAAAAGTTCAAATGCAAGCTGTGGGCATGCCCTTTCGTTTGACACCCATATTGAACGCATACATCAAGGTTTTATTGAAACCAGATTTTGACCGATAACTCATTCATCGATAAATATATCGAAATATCGAAAATTTCAAATGAAAGCTGGGGCCATGCCCTTTCGTTTGACACCCATATTGAACGCATATATAAAGGTTTTATTGGAACCACATTTTGACCGATAACACATTTATCGATAAATATATCGATATATCGAAAAGTTCAAATGCAAGCTGTGGCCATGTCCTCTCGTTTGACACCCATATTGAACGCATATATCAAGGTTTTACGGGAACCACATTTTGACCGATACCTCAGTTATCGATAAATATATCGATATTTAGAAAAGTTCAAATGCAAGCTGTGGCCATGTCCTTTCGTTTGACACCCATATTGAACGCATATATCAAGGTTTTATTGGAACCACATTTTGACCGATAACACATTTATCGATAAATATATCGATATACCGAAAAGTTCAAATGCAAGCTGTGGCCATATCCTTTCGTGTGACACCCACATTGATCGCATACATCAAGGTTTTATTAGAACCACATTTTGACCGATAACACAATTATCAATAAATATATCGAAATATGGATTAGTTCAGATGAAAGCTGTGGCCTTGCCCTTCCGTTTGGCACCCATAATGAACGCATATATCAAGGTTTTACGAGAACCACATTTTGACCGATAACTCAGTTATCGATAAATATATCGAAATTTAGAAAAGTTCAAATGCAAGCTGTGGCCATGTCCTTTCGTTTGACACCCATATTGAACGCATATATCAATGTTTTATGGAACCACATTTTGACCGGTCACACATTTATCGATTATTATATCGATATATCGAAGATGAAAGCTGTGGCCTTGCCCTTCCGTTTGACACCCATAATGAACGCATATATCAAGGTTTTACTGGAACCAGATTTTGACCGATAACTCAGTTATCGATAAATATATCGATATTTTGAAAAGTTGAAATGCAAGCTGTGGCCATGTCCTTTCGTTTGACACCCATATTGAACGCATACATCAAGGTTTTACTGGAACCAGATTTTGACCGATAACTCATTTTTCGATAAATATATCGAAATATCGAAAATTTCAAATGAAAGCTGTTGCCATGCCCTTTCGTGTGACACCCATATTGAACGCATACATCAAGGTTTTATGGGAACCTCATTTTGACCGATAACTCAGTTATCGATAAATATATCGATATTTAGAAAAGTTCAAATGCCAGCTGTGCCTTGCCCTTCCGTTTGACGTCCATAATGAACGCACATATCAAGGTTTTACGGGAACCACATTTTGACCGATAGCTCAGTTATCGATAAATATATCGAAATATGCATCAGTTCAAATGAAAGTTGTGGCCTTGCCCTTTCGTTCGACACCCATATTGAACGCATACATCAAGGTTTTATGAGAACCACATTTTGACCGATTACACATTTATCGATAAATATATCGAAATATGGATTAGTTCAGATGAAAGCTGTGGCCTTGCCCTTCCGTTTGACACCCATAATGAACCCATATATCAAGGTTTTACGGGAACGACATTTTGACCGATAACTCAGTTATCGATAAATATATCGAAATGTAGCAAAGTCCAAATGAAAGCTGTGGCCTTGCCCTTTCGTTTGACACCCATATTGAACGCATATATCAAGGTTTTACGGGAACCACATTTTTACCGATAACACATTTATCGATAAATATATCGAAATATAGATTAGTTCAGATGAAAGCTGTGGCCTTGCCTTTCCGTTTGACGTCCATAATGAACGCATATATCAAGGTTTTACGGGAACCACATTTTGACCGATAACTCAGTTATCGATAAATATATCGAAATATGCATCAGTTCAAATGCAAGCTGTGGCCATGTCCTTTCGTTTGACACCCATATTGAACGCATATATCAAGGTTTTACGGGAACCACATTTTGACCGATACCTCAGTTATCGATAAATATATCCATATTTAGAAAAGTTCAAATGCAAGCTGTGGCCATGTCCTTTCGTTTGACACCCATATTGAACGCATATATCAAGGTTTTATTGGAACCACATTTTGACCGATAACACATTTATCGATAAATATATCGAAATATGGATTAGTTCAGATGAAAGCTGTGGCCTTGCCCTTCCGTTTGACACCCATAATGAACGCATATATCAAGGTTTTACGAGAACCACAGTTTGACCGATAACTCAGTTATCGATAAATATATCGATATTTAGAAAAGTTCAAATGCAAGCTGTGGCCATGTCCTTTCGTTTGACACCCATATTGAACGCATATATCAATGTTTTATGGGAACCACATTTTGACCGGTCACACATTTATCGATTATTATATCGATAAATCGAAGATGAAAGCTGTGGCCTTGCCCTTCCGTTTGACACCCATAATGAACGCATATATCAAGGTTTTACGAGAACCACATTTTGACCGATAACTCAGTTATCGATAAATATATCGATATTTAGAAAAGTTCAAATGCAAGCTGTGGCCATGTCCTTTCGTGTGACACCCATATTGAACGCATACATCAAGGTTTTATTAGAACCACATTTTGACCGATAACACAATTATCAATAAATATATCGAAATATGGATTAGTTCAGATGAAAGCTGTGGCCTTGCCCTTCCGTTTGACACCCATAATGAACGCATATATCAAGGTTTTACGGGAACCACGTTTTGACCGATACCTCACTTATCGATAAACATATCGATATTTAGAAAAGTTCAAATGCAAGCTGTGGCCATGTCCTTTCGTTTGACACCCATATTGAACGCATACATCAAGGTTTTACTGGAACCAGATTTTGACCGATAACTCATTCATCGATAAATATATCGAAATATCGAAAATTTCAAATGAAAGCTGTTGCCATGCCCTTTCGTGTGACACCCATATTGAACGCATACATCAAAGTTTTATGGGAACCGCATTTTGACCGATAACTCAGTTATCGATAAATATATCGATATTTAGAAAAGTTCAAATGCCAGCTGTGGCCTTGCCCTTCCGTTTGACGTCCATAATGAACGCACATATCAGGGTTTTACGGGAACCACATTTTGACCGATAACTCAGTTATCGATAAATATATCGAAATATGCATCAGTTCAAATGAAAGTTGTGGCGTTGCCCTTTCGTTCGACACCCATATTGAACGCATACATCAAGGTTTTATGAGAACCACATTTTGACCGATTACACATTTATCGATAAATATATCGAAATATGGATTATTTCAGATGAAAGCTGTGGCCTTGCCCTTCCGTTTGACACCCATAATGAACCCATATATCAAGGTTTTACGGGAACGACATTTTGACCGATAACTCAGTTATCGATAAATATATCGAAATGTAGCAAAGTCCAAATGAAAGCTGTGGCCTTGCTCTTTCGTTTGACACCCATATTGAACGCATATATCAAGGTTTTACGGGAACCACATTTTTACCGATAACACATTTATCGATAAATATATCGAAATATAGATTAGTTCAGATGAAAGCTGTGGCCTTGCCTTTCCGTTTGACGTCCATAATGAACGCATATATCAAGGTTTTACGGGAACCACATTTTGACCGATAACTCAGTTATCGATAAATATATCGAAATATGCATCAGTTCAAATGAAAGTTGTGGCCTTGCCCTTTCGTTCGACACCCATATTGAACGCATACATCAAGGTTTTATTGAAACCAGATTTTGACCGATAACTCATTCATCGATAAATATATCGAAATATCGAAAATTTCAAATGAAAGCTGTTGCCATGCCCTTTCGTTTGACACCCATATTGAACGCATATATCAAGGTTTTATTGGAACCACATTTTGACCGATAACACATTTATCGATAAATATATCGATATATCGAAAAGTTCAAATGCAAGCTGTGGCCATGTCCTTTCGTTTGACACCCATATTGAACGCATATATCAAGGTTTTACGGGAACCACATTTTGACCGATACCTCAGTTATCGATAAATATATCGATATTTAGAAAAGTTCAAATGCAAGCTGTGGCCATGTCCTTTCGTTTGACACCCATATTGAACGCATATATCAAGGTTTTACGGGAACCACATTTTGACCGATACCTCAGTTATCGATAAATATATCGATATTTAGAAAAGTTCAAATGCAAGCTGTGGCCATGTCCTTTCGTTTGACACCCATATTGAACGCATATATTAAGGTTTTATTGGAACCACATTTTGACCGATAACACATTTATCGATAAATATATCGATATATCGAAAAGTTCAAATGCAAGCTGTGGCCATGTCCTTTCGTGTGACACCCATATTGAACGCATACATCAAGGTTTTATGAGAACCACATTTTGACCGATTACACATTTATCGATAAATATATCGAAATATGGATTAGTTCAGATGAAAGCTGTGGCCTTGCCCTTCTGTTTGACACCCATAATGAACCCATATATCAAGGTTTTACGGGAACGACATTTTGACCGATAACTCAGTTATCGATAAATATATCGAAATGTAGCAAAGTCCAAATGAAAGCTGTTGCCTTGCTCTTTCGTTTGACACCCATATTGAACGCATATATCAAGGTTTTACGGGAACCACATTTTTACCGATAACACATTTATCGATAAATATATCGAAATATAGATTAGTTCAGATGAAAGCTGTGGCCTTGCCTTTCCGTTTGACGTCCATAATGAACGCATATATCAAGGTTTTACGGGAACCACGTTTTGACCGATACCTCAGTTATCGATAAACATATCGATATTTAGAAAAGTTCAAATGCAAGCTGTGGCCATGCCCTTTCGTTTGACACCCATATTGAACGCATACATCAAGGTTTTATTGAAACCAGATTTTGACCGATAACTCATTCATCGATAAATATATCGAAATATCGAAAATTTCAAATGAAAGCTGTTGCCATGCCCTTTCGTTTGACACCCATATTGAACGCATATATCAAGGTTTTATTGGAACCACATTTTGACCGATAACACATTTATCGATAAATATATCGATATATCGAAAAGTTCAAATGCAAACTGTGGCCGTGTCCTCTCGTTTGACACCCATATTGAACGCATATATCAAGGTTTTACGGGAACCACATTTTGACCGATACCTCAGTTATCGATAAATATATCGATATTTAGAAAAGTTCAAATGCAAGCTGTGGCCATGTCCTTTCGTTTGACACCCATATTGAACGCATATATCAAGGTTTTATTGGAACCACATTTTGACCGATAACACATTTATCGATAAATATATCGATATATCGAAAAGTTCAAATGCAAGCTGTGGCCATATCCTTTCGTGTGACACCCATATTGATCGCATACATCAAGGTTTTATTAGAACCACATTTTGACCGATAACACAATTATCAATAAATATATCGAAATATGGATTAGTTCAGATGAAAGCTGTGGCCTTGCCCTTCCGTTTGACACCCATAATGAACGCATATATCAAGGTTTTACGGGAACCACGTTTTGACCGATACCTCACTTATCGATAAACATATCGATATTTAGAAAAGTTCAAATGCAAGCTGTGGCCATGTCCTTTCGTTTGACACCCATATTGAACGCATATATCAAGGTTTTATTGGAACCACATTTTGACCGATAACACATTTATCGATAAATATATCGATATATCGAAAAGTTCAAATGCAAGCTGTGGCCATGTCCTTTCGTGTGACACCCATATTGAACGCATACATCAAGGTTTTATGAGAACCACATTTGGACCGATAACACATTTATCGATAAATATATCGAAATATGGATTAGTTCAGATGAAAGCTGTGGCCTTGCCCTTCCGTTTGACACCCATAATGAACGCATATATCAAGGTTTTACGAGAACCACATTTTGACCGATAACTCAGTTATCGATAAATATATCGATATTTAGAAAAGTTCAAATGCAAGCTGTGGCCATGTCCTTTCGTTTGACACCCATATTGAACGCATATATCAATGTTTTATGGGAACCACATTTTGACCGGTCACACATTTATCGATTATTATATCGATATATCGAAGATGAAAGCTGTGGCCTTGCCCTTCCGTTTGACACCCATAATGAACGCATATATCAAGGTTTTACGAGAACCACATTTTGACCGATAACTCAGTTATCGATAAATATATCGATATTTTGAAAAGTTGAAATGCAAGCTGTGGCCATGTCCTTTCGTTTGACACCCATATTGAACGCATACATCAAGGTTTTACTGGAACCAGATTTTGACCGATAACTCATTCATCGATAAATATATCGAAATATCGAAAATTTCAAATGAAAGCTGTTGCCATGCCCTTTCGTGTGACACCCATATTGAACGCATACATCAAGGTTTTATGGGAACCTCATTTTCACCGATAACTCAGTTATCGATAAATATATCGAAATATGCATCAGTTCAAATGAAAGTTGTGGCCTTGCCCTTTCGTTCGACACCCATATTGAACGCATACATCAAGGTTTTATGAGAACCACATTTTGACCGATTACACATTTATCGATAAATATATCGAAATATGGATTAGTTCAGATGAAAGCTGTGGCCTTGCCCTTCCGTTTGACACCCATAATGAACCCATATATCAAGGTTTTACGGGAACGAGATTTTGACCGATAACTCAGTCCAAATGAAAGCTGTGGCCTTGCCCTTTCGTTTGACACCCATATTGAACGCATATATCAAGGTTTTACGGGAACCACATTTTTTACCGATAACACATTTATCGATAAATATATCGAAATATAGATTAGTTCAGATGAAAGCTGTGGCCTTGCCTTTCCGTTTGACGCCCAGAATGAACGCATATATCAAGGTTTTACGGGAACCACATTTTGACCGATAACTCAGTTATCGATAAATATATCGAAATATGCATCAGTTCAAATGAAAGTTGTGGCCTTGCCCTTTCGTTCGACACCCATATTGAACGCATACATCAAGGTTTTATGAGAACCACATTTTGACCGATAACACATTTATCGATAAATATATCGAAATATGGATTAGTTCAGATGAAAGCTGTGGCCTTGCCCTTCCGTTTGACACCCATAATGAACGCATATATCAAGGTTTTACGGGAAACACATTTTGACCGATAACTCAGTTATCGATAAATATATCAATATTTAGAAAAGTTCAAATGCAAGCTGTGGCCATGTCCTTTCGTTTGACACCCATATTGAACGCATATATCAATGTTTTATGGGAACCACATTTTGACCGGTAACACATTTATCGATTATTATATCGATATATCGAAAATTTAAAATGAAAGCTATGGCCATGTCCTTTCGTTTGATACCCATATTGAACGCATACATCAAGGTTTTATTGGAACCAGATTTTGACCGATAACTCATTCATCGATAAATATATCGAAATATCGAAAATTTCAAATGAAAGCTGTTGCCATGCCCTTTCGTTTGACACCCATATTGAACGCATACATCTAGGTTTTATGGGAACCACATTTTGACCGATAACTCAGTTATCGATAAATATATCGATATTTAGAAAAGTTCAAATGCCAGCTGTGGCCGTGTCCTTTCGTTTGACACCCATATTGAACGCATATATCAAGGATTTATTGGAACCACATTTTGACCGATAACACATTTATCGATAAATATATCGATATATCGAAAACTTCAAATGCAAGCTGTGGCCATGTCCTTTCGTGTGACACCCATATTGCACGCATACATCAAGGTTTTATGAGAACCACATTTTGACCGATAACTCATTTATCGAGAAATATATCGAAATATGCATCAGTTCAAATGAAAGCTGCGGCCTTGCTCTTCCGTTTGACACCCATAATGAACCCATATATCAAGGTTTTACGGGAACCGCATTTTGACCGATAACTCAGTTATCGATAAATATATCGAAATATAGCAAAGGCCAAATGAAAGCTGTGGCCTTGCCCTTTGGTTTGACACCCATATTGAACGCATACATAAAGGTTTTATGAGAACCACATTTTGACCGGTAACTCATTTATCGATAAATATATCGAAATATGCATCAGTTCAAATGAAAGCTGTGGCCTTGCCATTTCGTTTGACACCCATATTGAACGCATACATCACGGTTTTATTGGAACCACATTTTGACCGATAACACATTTATCGATAAATATATCGATATATCGAAAACTTCAAATGCAAGCTGTGGCCATGTCCTTTCGTGTGACACCCATATTGCACGCATACATCAAGGTTTTATGAGAACCACATTTTGACCGATAACTCATTTATCGAGAAATATATCGAAATATGCATCAGTTCAAATGAAAGCTGCGGCCTTGCTCTTCCGTTTGACACCCATAATGAACCCATATATCAAGGTTTTACGGGAACCGCATTTTGACCGATAACTCAGTTATCGATAAATATATCGAAATATAGCAAAGGCCAAATGAAAGCTGTGGCCTTGCCCTTTGGTTTGACACCCATATTGAACGCATACATAAAGGTTTTATGAGAACCACATTTTGACCGGTAACTCATTTATCGATAAATATATCGAAATATGGATCAGTTCAGATGAAAGCTGTGGTGTTGCCCTTCCGTTTGACAACCAAATTGAACGCAAACATCAAGGTTGTATGGGAACCACATTTTGACCGATAACTCATTTATCGAGAAATATATCGAAATATGCATCAGTTCAAATGAAAGCTGCGGCCTTGCTCTTCCGTTTGACACCCATAATGAACCCATATATCAAGGTTTTACGGGAACCGCATTTTGACCGATAACTCAGTTATCGATAAATATATCGAAATATAGCAAAGGCCAAATGAAAGCTGTGGCCTTGCCCTTTGGTTTGACACCCATATTGAACGCATACATAAAGGTTTTATGAGAACCACATTTTGACCGGTAACTCATTTATCGATAAATATATCGAAATATGCATCAGTTCAAATGAAAGCTGTGGCCTTGCCATTTCGTTTGACACCCATATTGAACGCATACATCACGGTTTTATTGGAACCACATTTTGACCGATAACACATTTATCGATAAATATATCGATATATCGAAAAGTTCAAATGCAAGCTGTGTCCATGTCCTTTCTTTTGACACCTATATTGAACGCATACATCAAGGTTTTATTGAAACCAGATTTTGACCGATAACAGATTTATCGATAAATATATCGAAATATGGATTAGTTCAGATGAAAGCTGTGGCCTTGCCCTTCCGTTTGACACCCATAATGAACCCATATATCAAGGTTTTACGGGAACCACATTTTGACCGATACCTCAGTTATCGATAAATATATCGATATTTAGAAAAGTTCAAATGCAAGCTGTGGCCATGTCCTTTCGTTTGACACCCATATTGAACGCATACATCAAGGTTTTATGAGAACCACATTTTGACCGGTAACTCATTTATCGATAAATATATCGAAATATGCATCAGTTCAAATGAAAGCTGTGGCCTTGCCATTTCGTTTGACACCCATATTGAACGCATACATCACGGTTTTATTGGAACCACATTTTGACCGATAACACATTTATCGATAAATATATCGATATATCGAAAAGTTCAAATGCAAGCTGTGGCCATGTCCTTTCGTGTGACACCCATATTGAACGCATACATCAAGGTTTTATGAGAACCACATTTTGACCGATTACACATTTATCGATAAATATATCGAAATATGGATTAGTTCAGATGAAAGCTGTGGCCTTGCCCTTCCGTTTGACACCCATAATGAACCCATATATCAAGGTTTTACGGGAACCACATTTTGACCGATACCTCAGTTATCGATAAATATATCGATATTTAGAAAAGTTCAAATGCAAGCTGTGGCCTTGCCCTTTGGTTTGACACCCATATTGAACGCATACATAAAGGTTTTATGAGAACCACATTTTGACCGGTAACTCATTTATCGATAAATATATCGAAATATGCATCAGTTCAAATGAAAGCTGTGGCCTTGCCATTTCGTTTGACACCCATATTGAACGCATACATCACGGTTTTATTGGAACCACATTTTGACCGATAACACATTTATCGATAAATATATCGATATATCGAAAAGTTCAAATGCAAGCTGTGGCCATGTCCTTTCGTGTGACACCCATATTGAACGCATACATCAAGGTTTTATGAGAACCACATTTTGACCGATTACACATTTATCGATAAATATATCGAAATATGGATTAGTTCAGATGAAAGCTGTGGCCTTGCCCTTCCGTTTGACACCCATAATGAACCCATATATCAAGGTTTTACGGGAACGACATTTTGACCGATAACTCAGTTATCGATAAATATATCGAAATGTAGCAAAGTCCAAATGAAAGCTGTTGCCTTGCTCTTTCGTTTGACACCCATATTGAACGCATATATCAAGGTTTTACGGGAACCACATTTTTACCGATAACACATTTATCGATAAATATATCGAAATATAGATTAGTTCAGATGAAAGCTGTGGCCTTGCCTTTCCGTTTGACGTCCATAATGAACGCATATATCAAGGTTTTACGGGAACCACGTTTTGACCGATACCTCAGTTATCGATAAACATATCGATATTTAGAAAAGTTCAAATGCAAGCTGTGGCCACGCCCTTTCGTTTGACACCCATATTGAACGCATACATCAAGGTTTTATTGAAACCAGATTTTGACCGATAACTCATTCATCGATAAATATATCGAAATATCGAAAATTTCAAATGAAAACTGTTGCCATGCCCTTTCGTTTGACACCCATATTGAACGCATATATCAAGGTTTTATTGGAACCACATTTTGACCGATAACACATTTATCGATAAATATATCGATATATCGAAAAGTTCAAATGCAAGCTGTGGCCATGTCCTCTCGTTTGACACCCATATTGAACGCATATATCAAGGTTTTACGGGAACCACATTTTGACCGATACCTCAGTTATCGATAAATATATCGATATTTAGAAAAGTTCAAATGCAAGCTGTGGCCATGTCCTTTCGTTTGACACCCATATTGAACGCATATATCAAGGTTTTATTGGAACCACATTTTGACCGATAACACATTTATCGATAAATATATCGATATATCGAAAAGTTCAAATGCAAGCTGTGGCCATATCCTTTCGTGTGACACCCATATTGATCGCATACATCAAGGTTTTATTAGAACCACATTTTGACCGATAACACAATTATCAATAAATATATCGAAATATGGATTAGTTCAGATGAAAGCTGTGGCCTTGCCCTTCCGTTTGACACCCATAATGAACGCATATATCAAGGTTTTACGGGAACCACGTTTTGACCGATACCTCACTTATCGATAAACATATCGATATTTAGAAAAGTTCAAATGCAAGCTGTGGCCATGTCCTTTCGTTTGACACCCATATTGAACGCATATATCAAGGTTTTATTGGAACCACATTTTGACCGATAACACATTTATCGATAAATATATCGATATATCGAAAAGTTCAAATGCAAGCTGTGGCCATGTCCTTTCGTGTGCCACCCATATTGAACGCATACATCAAGGTTTTATGAGAACCACATTTGGACCGATAACACATTTATCGATAAATATATCGAAATATGGATTAGTTCAGATGAAAGCTGTGGCCTTGCCCTTCCGTTTGACACCCATAATGAACGCATATATCAAGGTTTTACGAGAACCACATTTTGACCGATAACTCAGTTATCGATAAATATATCGATATTTAGAAAAGTTCAAATGCAAGCTGTGGCCATGTCCTTTCGTTTGACACCCATATTGAACGCATATATCAATGTTTTATGGGAACCACATTTTGACCGGTCACACATTTATCGATTATTATATCGATATATCGAAGATGAAAGCTGTGGCCTTGCCCTTCCGTTTGACACCCATAATGAACGCATATATCAAGGTTTTACGAGAACCACATTTTGACCGATAACTCAGTTATCGATAAATATATCGATATTTTGAAAAGTTGAAATGCAAGCTGTGGCCATGTCCTTTCGTTTGACACCCATATTGAACGCATACATCAAGGTTTTACTGGAACCAGATTTTGACCGATAACTCATTCATCGATAAATATATCGAAATATCGAAAATTTCAAATGAAAGCTGTTGCCATGCCCTTTCGTGTGACACCCATTTTGAACGCATACATCAAGGTTTTATGGGAACCTCATTTTCACCGATAACTCAGTTATCGATAAATATATCGAAATATGCATCAGTTCAAATGAAAGTTGTGGCCTTGCCCTTTCGTTCGACACCCATATTGAACGCATACATCAAGGTTTTATGAGAACCACATTTTGACCGATTACACATTTATCGATAAATATATCGAAATATGGATTAGTTCAGATAAAAGCTGTGGCCTTGCCCTTCCGTTTGACACCCATAATGAACCCATATATCAAGGTTTTACGGGAACGAGATTTTGACCGATAACTCAGTCCAAATGAAAGCTGTGGCCTTGCCCTTTCGTTTGACACCCATATTGAACGCATATATCAAGGTTTTACGGGAACCACATTTTTACCGATAACACATTTATCGATAAATATATCGAAATATAGATTAGTTCAGATGAAAGCTGTGGCCTTGCCTTTCCGTTTGACGCCCATAATGAACGCATATATCAAGGTTTTACGGGAACCACATTTTGACCGATAACTCAGTTATCGATAAATATATCGAAATATGCATCAGTTCAAATGAAAGTTGTGGCCTTGCCCTTTCGTTCGACACCCATATTGAACGCATACATCAAGGTTTTATGAGAACCACATTTTGACCGATAACACATTTATCGATAAATATATCGAAATATGGATTAGTTCAGATGAAAGCTGTGGCCTTGCCCTTCCGTTTGACACCCATAATGAACGCATATATCAAGGTTTTACGGGAAACACATTTTGACCGATAACTCAGTTATCGATAAATATATCAATATTTAGAAAAGTTCAAATGCAAGCTGTGGCCATGTCCTTCCGTTTGACACCCATATTGAACACATATATAAATGTTTTATGGGAACCACATTTTGACCGGTAACACATTTATCGATTATTATATCGATATATCGAAAATTTCAAATGAAAGCTGTTGGCATGCCCTTTCGTTTGACACCCATATTGAACGCATACATCTAGGTTTTATGGGAACCACATTTTGACCGATAACTCAGTTATCGATAAATATATCGATATTTAGAAAAGTTCAAATGCCAGCTGTGGCCGTGTCCTTTCGTTTGACACCCATATTGAACGCATATATCAAGGATTTATTGGAACCACATTTTGACCGATAACACATTTATCGATAAATATATCGATATATCGAAAACTTCAAATGCAAGCTGTGGCCATGTCCTTTCGTGTGACACCCATATTGCACGCATACATCAAGGTTTTATGAGAACCACATTTTGACCGATAACACATTTATCGATAAATATATAGAAATATGGATCAGTTCAGATGAAAGCTGTGGTGTTGCCCTTCCGTTTGACAACCAAATTGAACGCAAACATCAAGGTTGTATGGGAACCACATTTTGACCGATAACTCATTTATCGAGAAATATATCGAAATATGCATCAGTTCAAATGAAAGCTGCGGCCTTGCTCTTCCGTTTGACACCCATAATGAACCCATATATCAAGGTTTTACGGGAACCGCATTTTGACCGATAACTCAGTTATCGATAAATATATCGAAATATAGCAAAGGCCAAATGAAAGCTGTGGCCTTGCCCTTTGGTTTGACACCCATATTGAACGCATACATAAAGGTTTTATGAGAACCACATTTTGACCGGTAACTCATTTATCGATAAATATATCGAAATATGCATCAGTTCAAATGAAAGCTGTGGCCTTGCCATTTCGTTTGACACCCATATTGAACGCATACATCACGGTTTTATTGGAACCACATTTTGACCGATAACACATTTATCGATAAATATATCGATATATCGAAAAGTTCAAATGCAAGCTGTGTCCATGTCCTTTCTTTTGACACCTATATTGAACGCATACATCAAGCTTTTATGGGAACCACATTTTGACCGATGACACATTTATCGATAAATATATCGATATATCGAAAAGTTCAAATGAAAGCTGTGGTGTTGCTCTTCCGTTTAACACCCATATTGAACGCAAACATCAAGATTTTATGAGAACCACATTTTGACCGATAACTCATTTATCGATAAATATATCGAAATATGCATCAGTTCAAATGAAAGCTGTGGCCTCGCCATTTCGTTTGACACCCATATCAAGGTTTTATTGGAACCACATTTTGACCGATAACACATTTATCGATAAATATATCGATATATCGAAAAGTTCAAATGCAAGCTGTGGCCATGTCCTTTCGTTTGACACCCATATTGAACGCATATATCAAGGTTTTACGGGAACCACATTTTGACCGATACCTCAGTTATCGATAAATATATCGATATTTAGAAAAGTTCAAATGCAAGCTGTGGCCATGTCCTTTCGTTTGACACCCATATTGAACGCATATATCAAGGTTTTATTGGAACCACATTTTGACCGATAACACATTTATCGATAAATATATCGATATATCGAAAAGTTCAAATGCAAGCTGTGGCCATGTTCTTTCGTGTGACACCCATATTGAACGCATACATCAAGGTTTTATTAGAACCACATTTTGACCGATAACACATTTATCAATAAATATATCGAAATATGGATTAGTTCAGATCAAAGCTGTGGCCTTGCCCTTCCGTTTGACACCCATAATGAACGCATATATCAAGGTTTTACGGGAACCACGTTTTGACCGATACCTCAGTTATCGATAAACATATCGATATTTAGAAAAGTTCAAATGCAAGCTGTGGCCATGTCCTTTCGTTTGACACCCATATTGAACGCATACATCAAGGTTTTATTGGAACCAGATTTTGACCGATAACTCATTCATCGATAAATACATCGAAATATCGAAAATTTCAAATGAAAGCTGTTGCCATGCCCTTTCGTTTGACACCCATATTAAACGCATATATCAAGGTTTGATTGGAACCACATTTTGACCGATAACACATTTATCGATAAATATATCGATATATCGAAAAGTTCAAATGCAAGCTGTGGCCATGTCCTTTCGTTTGACACCCATATTGAACGCATATATCAAGGTTTTATTGGAACCACATTTTGAACGATAACACATTTATCGATAAATATATCGATATATCGAAAAGTTCAAACGCAAGCTGTGGCCATGTCCTTTCGTGTGCCACCCATATTGAACGCATGCATCAAGGTTTTATGAGAACCACATTTGGACCGATAACACATTTATTGATAAATATATCGAAATATGGATTAGTTCAGATGAAAGCTGTGGCCTTGCCCTTCCGTTTGACACCCATAATGAACGCATATATCAAGGTTTTATGAGAACCACATTTTGACCGGTAACTCATTTATCGATAAATATATCGAAATATGCATCACTTCAAATGAAAGCTGTGGCCTTGCCATTTCGTTTGACACCCATATTGAACGCATACATCACGGTTTTATTGGAACCACATTTTGACCGATAACACATTTATCGATAAATATATCGATATATCGAAAAGTTCAAATGCAAGCTGTGTCCATGTCCTTTCTTTTGACACCTATATTGAACGCATACATCAAGCTTTTATGGGAACCACATTTTGACCGATGAAACATTTATCGATAAATATATCGATATATCGAAAAGTTCAAATGAAAGCTGTGGTGTTGCTCTTCCGTTTGACACCCATATTGAACGCAAACATCAAGATTTTATGAGAACCACATTTTGACCGATAACTCAGTTATCGATAAATATATCGATATTTAGAAAAGTTCAAATGCCAGCTGTGGCCATGTCCTTTCGTTTGACACCCATATTGAACGCATATATCAATGTTTTATGGGAACCACATTTTGATCGGTAACACATTTATCGATGATTATATCGATATATCGAAAATTTAAAATGAAAGCTGTGGCCATGTCCTTTCGTTTGACACCCATATTGAACGCATACATCAAGGTTTTATTGGAACCAGATTTTGACCGATAACTCATTCATCGATAAATATATCGAAATATCGAAAATTTCAAATGAAAGCTGTTGCCATGCCCTTTCGTTTGACACCCATATTGAACGCATACATCAAGGTTTTATGGGAACCACATTTTGACCGATAACTCAGTTATCGATAAATATATCGATATTTAGAAAAGTTCAAATGCCAGCTGTGGCCGTGTCCCTTCATTTGACACCCATATTGAACGCATATATCAAGGTTTTATTGGAACCACATTTTGACCGATAACACATTTATCGATAAATATATCGATATATCGAAAACTTCAAATTCAAGCTGTGGCCATGTCCTTTCGTGTGACACCCATATTGCACGCATACATCAAAGTTTTATGAGAACCACATTTTGACCGATAACACATTTATCGATAAATATATCGAAATATGGATCAGTTCAGATGAAAGCTGTGGTGTTGCCCTTCCGTTTGAACCCCATATTGAACGCAAACATCAAGGTTGTATGGGAACCACATTTTGACCGATAACTCATTTATCGATAAATATATCGAAATATGCATCAGTTCAAATGAAAGCTGCGGCCTTGCTCTTCCGTTTGACACCCATAATGAACCCATATACAAGGTTTTACGGGAACCACATTTTGACCGATAACTCAGTTATCGATAAATATATCGAAATATAGCAAAGGCCAAATGAAAGCTGTGGCCTTGCCCTTTGGTTTGACACCCATATTGAACGCATACATAAAGGTTTTATGAGAACCACATTTTGACCGGTAACTCATTTATCGATAAATATATCGAAATATGCATCACTTCAAATGCCAGCTGTGGCCGTGTCCCTTCATTTGACACCCATATTGAACGCATATATCAAGGTTTTATTGGAACCACATTTTGACCGATAACACATTTATCGATAAATATATCGATATATCGAAAACTTCAAATGCAAGCTGTTGCCATGCCCTTTCGTGTGACACCCATATTGAACGCATACATCAAGGTTTTATGGGAACCTCATTTTGACCGATAACTCAGTTATCGATAAATATATCGATATTTAGAAAAGTTCAAATGCCAGCTGTGGCCATGTCCTTTCGTTTGACACCCATATTGAACGCATATATCAATGTTTTATGGGAACCACATTTTGACCGGTAACACATTTATCGATGATTATATCGATATATCGAAAATTTAAAATGAAAGCTGTGGCCATGTCCTTTCGTTTGACACCCATATTGAACGCATACATCAAGGTTTTATTGGAACCAGATTTTGACCGATAACTCATTCATCGATAAATATATCGAAATATCGAAAATTTAAAATGAAAGCTGTTGCCATGACCTTTCGTTTGACACCCATATTGAACGCATACATCAAGGTTTTATGGGAACCACATTTTGACCGATAACTCAGTTATCGATAAATATATCGATATTTAGAAAAGTTCAAATGCCAGCTGTGGCCGTGTCCCTTCATTTGACACCCATATTGAACGCATATATCAAGGTTTTATTGGAACCACATTTTGACCGATAACACATTTATCGATAAATATATCGATATATCGAAAACTTCAAATGCAAGCTGTGGCCATGTCCTTTCGTGTGACACCCATATTGCACGCATACATCAAGGTTTTATGAGAACCACATTTTGACCGATAACACATTTATCGATAAATATATCGAAATATGGATCAGTTCAGATGAAAGCTGTGGTGTTGCCCTTCCGTTTGAACCCCATATTGAACGCAAACATCAAGGTTGTATGGGAACCACATTTTGACCGATAACTCATTTATCGATAAATATATCGAAATATGCATCAGTTCAAATGAAAGCTGCGGCCTTGCTCTTCCGTTTGACACCCATAATGAACCCATATACAAGGTTTTACGGGAACCACATTTTGACCGATAACTCAGTTATCGATAAATATATCGAAATATAGCAAAGGCCAAATGAAAGCTGTGGCCTTGCCCTTTGGTTTGACACCCATATTGAACGCATACATAAAGGTTTTATGAGAACCACATTTTGACCGGTAACTCATTTATCGATAAATATATCGAAATATGCATCACTTCAAATGAAAGCTGTGGCCTTGCCATTTCGTTTGACACCGATATTGAACGCATACATCACGGTTTTATTGGAACCACATTTTGACCGATAACACATTTATCGATAAATATATCGATATATCGAAAAGTTCAAATGCAAGCTGTGTCCATGTCCTTTCTTTTGACACCTATATTGAACGCATACATCAAGCTTTTATGGGAACCACATTTTGACCGATGACACATTTATCGATAAATATATCGATATATCGAAAAGTTCAAATGAAAGCTGTGGTGTTGCTCTTCCG
Organism: Merzomyia westermanni; assembly: GCA_949987695.1. NCBI lineage: Eukaryota > Metazoa > Arthropoda > Insecta > Diptera > Tephritidae > Merzomyia > Merzomyia westermanni. Next base: position 134,160,774 of record OX465292.1, on the reverse strand, counting down.
TTTGACACCCATATTGAACGCAAACATCAAGATTTTATGAGAACCACATTTTGACCGATAACACATTTATCAATAAATATATCGAAATATGGATTAGTTCAGATCAAAGCTGTGGCCTTGCCCTTCCGTTTGACACCCATAATGAACGCATATATCAAGGTTTTATTGGAACCAGATTTTGACCGATAACTCATTCATCGATAAATACATCGAAATATCGAAAATTTCAAATGAAAGCTGTTGCCATGCCCTTTCGTTTGACACCCATATTGAACGCATATATCAAGGTTTGATTGGAACCACATTTTGACCGATAACACATTTATCGATAAATATATCGATATATCGAAAAGTTCAAATGCAAGCTGTGGCCATGTCCTTTCTTTGACACCCATATTGAACGCATATATCAAGGTTTTATTGGAACCAGATTTTGACCGATAACTCATTCATCGATAAATACATCGAAATATCGAAAATTTCAAATGAAAGCTGTTGCCATGCCCTTTCGTTTGACACCCATATTGAACGCATATATCAAGGTTTGATTGGAACCACATTTTGACCGATAACACATTTATCGATAAATATATCGATATATCGAAAAGTTCAAATGCAAGCTGTGGCCATGTCCTTTCGGTTGACACCCATATTGAACGCATACATCAAGGTTTTATTGGAACCAGATTTTGACCGATAACTCATTCATCGATAAATACATCGAAATATCGAAAATTTCAAATGAAAGCTGTTGCCATGCCCTTTCGTTTGACACCCATATTGAACGCATATATCAAGGTTTGATTGGAACCACATTTTGACCGATAACACATTTATCGATAAATATATCGATATATCGAAAAGTTCAAATGCAAGCTGTGGCCATGTCCTTTCGTTTGACACCCATATTGAACGCATATATCAAGGTTTTATTGGAACCACATTTTGAACGATAACACATTTATCGATAAATATATCGATATATCGAAAAGTTCAAACGCAAGCTGTTGCCATGCCCTTTCGTTTGACACCCATATTGAACGCATACATCTAGGTTTTATGGGAACCACATTTTGACCGATAACACATTTATCGATAAATATATCGATATATCGAAAAGTTCAAATGCCAGCTGTGGCCGTGTCCTTTCTTTTGACACCTATATTGAACGCATACATCAAGCTTTTATGGGAACCACATTTTGACCGATGACACATTTATCGATAAATATATCGATATATCGAAAAGTTCAAATGAAAGCTGTGGTGTTGCTCTTCCGTTTGACACCCATATTGAACGCAAACATCAAGATTTTATGAGAACCACATTTTGACCGATAACACATTTATCAATAAATATATCGAAATATAGCAAAGTCCAAATGAGAGCTGTGGCCTTGCCTTTTCGTTTGACACCCATATTGAACGCATACATAAAGGTTTTATGAGCACCACATTTTGACCGATAACTCATTTATCGATAAATATATCGAAATATGCATCAGTTCAAATGAAAGCTGTGGCCTCGCCATTTCGTTTGACACCCATATCAAGGTTTTATTGGAACCACATTTTGACCGATAACACATTTATCGATAAATTTATCGATATATCGAAAAGTTCAAATGCAAGCTGTGTCCATGTCCTTTCTTTTGACACCTATATTGAACGCATACATCAAGCTGTTATGGGAACCACATTTTGACCGATGACACATTTATCGATAAATATATCGATATATCGAAAAGTTCAAATGAAAGCTGTGGTGTTGCTCTTCCGTTTGACACCCATATTGAACGCAAACATCAAGATTTTATGAGAACCACATTTTGACCGATAACACATTTATCAATAAATATATCGAAATATAGCAAAGTCCAAATGAAAGCTGTGGCCTTGCCTTTTCGTTTGACACCCATATTGAACGCATACATAAAGGTTTTATGAGAACCACATTTTGACCGATAACTCATTTATCGATAAATATATCGAAATATGCATCAGTTCAAATGAAAGCTGTGGCCTCGCCATTTCGTTTGACACACATATCAAGGTTTTATTGGAACCACATTTTGACCGATAACACATTTATCGATAAATATATCGATATATCGAAAAGTTCAAATGCAAGCTGTGGCCATGTCCTTTCGTTTGACACCCATATTGAACGCATATATCAAGGTTTTACGGGAACCACATTTTGACCGATACCTCAGTTATCGATAAATATATCGATATTTAGAAAAGTTCAAATGGAAGCTGTGGCCATGTCCTTTCGTTTGACACCCATATTGAACGCATATATCAAGGTTTTATTGGAACCACATTTTGACCGATAACACATTTATCGATAAATATATCGATATATCGAAAAGTTCAAATGCAAGCTGTGGCCATGTTCTTTCGTGTGACACCCATATTTAACGCATACATCAAGGTTTTATTAGAACCACATTTTGACCGATAACACATTTATCAATAAATATATCGAAATATGGATTAGTTCAAATGAAAGCTGTGGCCTTGCCCTTCCGTTTGACACCCATAATGAACGCATATATCAAGGTTTTACGGGAACCACGTTTTGACCGATACCTCAGTTATCGATAAACATATCGATATTTAGAAAAGTTCCAATGCAAGCTGTGGCCTTGTCCTTTCGTTTGACACCCATATTGAACGCATACATCAGGGTTTTATTGGAACCAGATTTTGACCGATAACTCATTCATCGATAAATATATCGAAATATCGAAAATTTCAAATGAAAGCTGTTGCCATGCCCTTTCGTTTGACACCCATAATGAACGCATATATCAAGGTTTGATTGGAACCACATTTTGACCGATAACACATTTATCGATAAATATATCGATATATCGAAAAGTTCAAATGCAAGCTGTGGCCATGTCCTTTCGTGTGCCACCCATATTGAACGCATACATCAAGGTTTTATGAGAACCACATTTGGACCGATAACACATTTATCGATAAATATATCGAAATATGGATTAGTTCAGATGAAAGCTGTGGCCTTGCCCTTCCGTTTGACACCCATAATGAACGCATATATCAAGGTTTTACGAGAACCACATTTTGACCGATACCTCAGTTATCGATAAACATATCGATATTTAGAAAAGTTCAAATGCAAGCTGTGGCCATGTCCTTTCGTTTGACACCCATATTTAACGCATACATCAAGGTTTTATTAGAACCACATTTTGACCGATAACACATTTATCAATAAATATATCGAAATATCGAAAAGTTCAAATGCAAGCTGTGGCCATGTCCTTCCGTGTGCCACCCATATTGAACGCATACATCAAGGTTTTATGAGAACCACATTTGGACCGATAACACATTTATCGATAAATATATCGAAATATGGATTAGTTCAGATGAAAGCTGTGGCCTTGCCCTTCCGTTTGACACCCATAATGAACGCATATATCAAGGTTTTACGAGAACCACATTTTGACCGATACCTCAGTTATCGATAAACATATCGATATTTAGAAAAGTTCAAATGCAAGCTGTGGCCATGTCCTTTCGTTTGACACCCATATTTAACGCATACATCAAGGTTTTGTTGGAACCACATTTTGACCGATAACACATTTATCGATAAATTTATCGATATATCGAAAAGTTCAAATGCAAGCTGTGTCCATGTCCTTTCTTTTGACACCTATATTGAACGCATATATCAAGGTTTTATTGGAACCACATTTTGACCGATAACACATTTATCGATAAATATATCGATATATCGAAAAGTTCAAATGCAAGCTGTGGCCATGTTCTTTCGTGTGACACCCATATTTAACGCATACATCAAGGTTTTATTAGAACCACATTTTGACCGATAACACATTTATCAATAAATATATCGAAATATGGATTAGTTCAAATGAAAGCTGTGGCCTTGCCCTTCCGTTTGACACCCATAATGAACGCATATATCAAGGTTTTACGAGAACCACATTTTGACCGATACCTCAGTTATCGATAAACATATCGATATTTAGAAAAGTTCAAATGCAAGCTGTGGCCATGTCCTTTCGTTTGACACCCATATTGAACGCATATATCAATGTTTTATGGGAACCACATTTTGACCGGTCACACATTTTCGATTATTATATCGATATATCGAAAATTTAAAATGAAAGCTGTGGCCATGTCCTTTCGTTTGACACCCATATTGAACGCATACATCAAGGTGTTACTGGAACCAGATTTTGACCGATAACTCATTCATCGATAAATATATCGAAAATTTCAAATGAAAGCTGTTGCCATGCCCTTTCGTGTGACACCCATATTGAACGCATACATCAAGGTTTTATGGGAACCTCATTTTGACCGATAACTCAGTTATCGATAAATATATCGATATTTAGAAAAGTTCAAATGCAAGCTGTGGCCATGTCCTTTCGTTTGACACCCATATTGAACGCATATATCAATGTTTTATGGGAACCACATTTTGACCGGTCACACATTTATCGATTATTATATCGATATATCGAAAATTTAAAATGAAAGCTGTGGCCATGTCCTTTCGTTTGACACCCATATTGAACGCATACATCAAGGTTTTACTGGAACCAGATTTTGACCGATAACTCATTCATCGATAAATATATCGAAAATTTCAAATGAAAGCTGTTGCCATGCCCTTTCGTGTGACACCCATATTGAACGCATACATCAAGGTTTTATGGGAACCTCATTTTGACCGATAACTCAGTTATCGATAAATATATCGATATTTAGAAAAGTTCAAATGCAAGCTGTGGCCATGTCCTTTCGTTTGACACCCATATTGAACGCATATATCAATGTTTTATGGGAACCACATTTTGACCGATAACACATTTATCGATAAATTTATCGATATATCGAAAAGTTCAAATGCAAGCTGTGTCCATGTCCTTTCTTTTGACACCTATATTGAACGCATACATCAAGCTTTTATGGGAACCACATTTTGACCGATGACACATTTATCGATAAATATATCGATATATCGAAAAGTTCAAATGAAAGCTGTGGTGTTGCTCTTCCGTTTGACACCCATATTGAACGCAAACATCAAGATTTTATGAGAACCACATTTTGACCGATAACACATTTATCAATAAATATATCGAAATATAGCAAAGTCCAAATGAAAGCTGTGGCCTTGCCTTTTCGTTTGACACCCATATTGAACGCATACATAAAGGTTTTATGAGAACCACATTTTGACCGATAACTCATTTATCGATAAATATATCGAAATATGCATCAGTTCAAATGAAAGCTGTGGCCTCGCCATTTCGTTTGACACCCATATCAAGGTTTTATTGGAACCACATTTTGACCGATAACACATTTATCGATAAATATATCGATATATCGAAAAGTTCAAATGCAAGCTGTGGCCATGTCCTTTCGTTTGACACCCATATTGAACGCATATATCAAGGTTTTACGGGAACCACATTTTGACCGATACCTCAGTTATCGATAAATATATCGATATTTAGAAAAGTTCAAATGGAAGCTGTGGCCATGTCCTTTCGTTTGACACCCATATTGAACGCATATATCAAGGTTTTATTGGAACCACATTTTGACCGATAACACATTTATCGATAAATATATCGATATATCGAAAAGTTCAAATGCAAGCTGTGGCCATGTTCTTTCGTGTGACACCCATATTTAACGCATACATCAAGGTTTTATTAGAACCACATTTTGACCGATAACACATTTATCAATAAATATATCGAAATATGGATTAGTTCAAATGAAAGCTGTGGCCTTGCCCTTCCGTTTGACACCCATAATGAACGCATATATCAAGGTTTTACGGGAACCACGTTTTGACCGATACCTCAGCTATCGATAAACATATCGATATTTAGAAAAGTTCCAATGCAAGCTGTGGCCATGTCCTTTCGTTTGACACCCATATTGAACGCATACATCAAGGTTTTATTGGAACCAGATTTTGACCGATAACTCATTCATCGATAAATATATCGAAATATCGAAAATTTCAAATGAAAGCTGTTGCCATGCCCTTTCGTTTGACACCCATATTGAACGCATATATCAAGGTTTGATTGGAACCACATTTTGACCGATAACACATTTATCGATAAATATATCGATATATCGAAAAGCTCAAATGCAAGCTGTGGCCATGTCCTTTCGTGTGCCACCCATATTGAACGCATACATCAAGGTTTTATGAGAACCACATTTGGACCGATAACACATTTATCGATAAATATATCGAAATATGGATTAGTTCAGATGAAAGCTGTGGCCTTGCCCTTCCGTTTGACACCCATAATGAACGCATATATCAAGGTTTTACGAGAACCACATTTTGACCGATACCTCAGTTATCGATAAACATATCGATATATCGAAAAGCTCAAATGCAAGCTGTGGCCATGTCCTTTCGTGTGCCACCCATATTGAACGCATACATCAAGGTCTTATGAGAACCACATTTGGACCGATAACACATTTATCGATAAATATATCGAAATATGGATTAGTTCAGATGAAAGCTGTGGCCTTGCCCTTCCGTTTGACACCCATATTGAACGCATATATCAATGTTTTATGGGAACCACATTTTGACCGGTCACACATTTTCGATTATTATATCGATATATCGAAAATTTAAAATGAAAGCTGTGGCCATGTCCTTTCGTTTGACACCCATATTGAACGCATACATCAAGGTTTTACTGGAACCAGATTTTGACCGATAACTCATTCATCGATAAATATATCGAAAATTTCAAATGAAAGCTGTTGCCATGCCCTTTCGTGTGACACCCATATTGAACGCATACATCAAGGTTTTATGGGAACCTCATTTTGACCGATAACTCAGTTATCGATAAATATATCGATATTTAGAAAAGTTCAAATGCAAGCTGTGGCCATGTCCTTTCGTTTGACACCCATATTGAACGCATATATCAATGTTTTATGGGAACCACATTTTGACCGGTCACACATTTATCGATTATTATATCGATATATCGAAAATTTAAAATGAAAGCTGTGGCCATGTCCTTTCGTTTGACACCCATATTGAACGCATACATCAAGGTTTTACTGGAACCAGATTTTGACCGATAACTCATTCATCGATAAATATATCGAAAATTTCAAATGAAAGCTGTTGCCATGCCCTTTCGTGTGACACCCATATTGAACGCATACATCAAGGTTTTAGGGGAACCTCATTTTGACCGATAACTCAGTTATCGATAAATATATCGATATTTAGAAAAGTTCAAATGCCAGCTGTGGCCATGTCCTTTCGTTTGACACCCATATTGAACGCATATATCAATGTTTTATGGGAACCACATTTTGACCGGTAACACATTTATCGATGATTATATCGATATATCGAAAATTTAAAATGAAAGCTGTGGCCATGTCCTTTCGTTTGACACCCATATTGAACGCATACATCAAGGTTTTATTGGAACCATATTTTGACCGATAACTCATTCATCGATAAATATATCGAAATATCGAAAATTTGAAATGAAAGCTGTTGCCATGCCCTTTCGTTTGACACCCATATTGAACGCATACATCAAGGTTTTATGGGAACCTCATTTTGACCGATAACTCAGTTATCGATAAATATATCGATATTTAGAAAAGTTCAAATGCCAGCTGTGGCCATGTCCTTTCGTTTGACACCCATATTGAACGCATATATCAATGTTTTATGGGAACCACATTTTGACCGATAACACATTTATCGATAAATATATCGAAATATGGATTAGTTCAGATGAAAGCTGTGGGCTTGTCCTTCCGTTTGACACCCATATTGAACGCATATATCAATGTTTTATGGGAACCACATTTTGACCGGTAACACATTTATCGATGATTATATCGATATATCGAAAATTTAAAATGAAAGCTGTGGCCATGTCCTTTCGTTTGACACCCATATTGAACGCATACATCAAGGTTTTATTGGAACCAGATTTTGACCGATAACTCATTCATCGATAAATATATCGAAAAGTTCAAATGCAAGCTGTGGCCATGTCCTTTCGTTTGACACCCATATTGAACGCATATATCAAGGTTTTATTAGTACCACATTTTGAACGATAACACATTTATCGATAAATATATCGATATATCGAAAAGTTCAAATGCAAGCTGTGGCCATGTCCTTTCGTGTGCCACCCATATTGAACGCATACATCAAGGTTTTATGAGAACCACATTTGGACCGATAACACATTTATCGATAAATATATCGAAATATGGATTAGTTCAGATGAAAGCTGTGGCCTTGCCCTTCCGTTTGACACCCATAATGAACGCATATATCAAGGTTTTACGAGAACCACATTTTGACCGATAACTCAGTTATCGATAAATATATCGATATTTAGAAAAGTTCAAATGCAAGCTGTGGCCATGTCCTTTCGTTTGACACCCATATTGAACGCATATATCAATGTTTTATGGGAACCACATTTTGACCGGTCACACATTTATCGATTATTATATCGATATATCGAAAATTTAAAATGAAAGCTGTGGCCATGTCCTTTCGTTTGACACCCATATTGAACGCATACATCAAGGTTTTACTGGAACCAGATTTTGACCGATAACTCATTCATCGATAAATATATCGAAAATTTCAAATGAAAGCTGTTGCCATGCCCTTTCGTGTGACACCCATATTGAACGCATACATCAAGGTTTTATGGGAACCTCATTTTGACCGATAACTCAGTTATCGATAAATATATCGATATTTAGAAAAGTTCAAATGCCAGCTGTGGCCATGTCCTTTCGTTTGACACCCATATTGAACGCATATATCAATGTTTTATGGGAACCACATTTTGACCGGTCACACATTTATCGATTATTATATCGATATATCGAAAATTTAAAATGAAAGCTGTGGCCATGTCCTTTCGTTTGACACCCATATTGAACGCATACATCAAGGTTTTATTGGAACCAGATTTTGACCGATAACTCATTCATCGATAAATATATCGAAATATCGAAAATTTCAAATGAAAGCTGTTGCCATGCCCTTTCGTTTGACACCCATATTGAACGCATATATCAAGGTTTGATTGGAACCACATTTTGACCGATAACACATTTATCGATAAATATATCGATATATCGAAAAGTTCAAATGCAAGCTGTGGCCATGTCCTTTCGTGTGCCACCCATATTGAACGCATACATCAAGGTTTTATGAGAACCACATTTGGACCGATAACACATTTATCGATAAATATATCGAAATATGGATTAGTTCAGATGAAAGCTGTGGCCTTGCCCTTCCGTTTGACACCCATAATGAACGCATATATCAAGGTTTTACGAGAACCACATTTTGACCGATACCTCAGTTATCGATAAACATATCGATATTTAGAAAAGTTCAAATGCAAGCTGTGGCCATGTCCTTTCGTTTGACACCCATATTGAACGCATATATCAATGTTTTATGGGAACCACATTTTGACCGGTCACACATTTATCGATTATTATATCGATATATCGAAAAGTTCAAATGCAAGCTGTGGCCATGTCCTTTCGTGTGCCACCCATATTGAACGCATACATCAAGGTTTTATGAGAACCACATTTGGACCGATAACACATTTATCGATAAATATATCGAAATATGGATTAGTTCAGATGAAAGCTGTGGCCTTGCCCTTCCGTTTGACACCCATAATGAACGCATATATCAAGGTTTTACGAGAACCACATTTTGACCGATAACTCAGTTATCGATAAATATATCGATATTTAGAAAAGTTCAAATGCAAGCTGTGGCCATGTCCTTTCGTTTGACACCCATATTGAACGCATATATCAATGTTTTATGGGAACCACATTTTGACCGGTCACACATTTATCGATTATTATATCGATATATCGAAAATTTAAAATGAAAGCTGTGGCCATGTCCTTTCGTTTGACACCCATATTGAACGCATACATCAAGGTTTTACTGGAACCAGATTTTGACCGATAACTCATTCATCGATAAATATATCGAAAATTTCAAATGAAAGCTGTTGCCATGCCCTTTCGTGTGACACCCATATTGAACGCATACATCAAGGTTTTATGGGAACCTCATTTTGACCGATAACTCAGTTATCGATAAATATATCGATATTTAGAAAAGTTCAAATGCCAGCTGTGGCCATGTCCTTTCGTTTGACACCCATATTGAACGCATATATCAATGTTTTATGGGAACCACATTTTGACCGGTAACACATTTATCGATGATTATATCGATATATCGAAAATTTAAAATGAAAGCTGTGGCCATGTCCTTTCGTTTGACACCCATATTGAACGCATACATCAAGGTTTTATTGGAACCAGATTTTGACCGATAACTCATTCATCGATAAATATATCGAAATATCGAAAATTTCAAATGAAAGCTGTTGCCATGCCCTTTCGTTTGACACCCATATTGAACGCATACATCAAGGTTTTATGGGAACCACATTTTGACCGATAACTCAGTTATCGATAAATATATCGATATTTAGAAAAGTTCAAATGCCAGCTGTGGCCGTGTCCTTTCATTTGACACCCAAAAATGAACGCATATATCAAGGTTTTATTGGAACCACATTTTGACCGATAACACATTTATCGATAAATATATCGATATATCGAAAACTTCAATTGCAAGCTGTGGCCATGTCCTTTCGTGTGACACCCATATTGCACGCATACATCAAGGTTTTATGAGAACCACATTTTGACCGATAACACATTTATCGATAAATATATCGAAATATGGATCAGTTCAGATGAAAGCTGTGGTGTTGCCCTTCCGTTTGACAACCATATTGAACGCAAACATCAAGGTTGTATGGGAACCACATTTTGACCGATAACTCATTTATCGATAAATATATCGAAATATGCATCAGTTCAAATGAAAGCTGCGGCCTTGCTCTTCCGTTTGACACCCATAATGAACCCATATATCAAGGTTTTACGGGAACCACATTTTGACCGATAACTCAGTTATCGATAAATATATCGAAATATAGCAAAGGCCAAATGAAAGCTGTGGCCTTGCCCTTTGGTTTGACACCCATTTTGAACGCATACATAAAGGTTTTATGAGAACCACATTTTGACCGGTAACTCATTTATCGATAAATATATCGAAATATGCATCACTTCAAATGAAAGCTGTGGCCTTGCCATTTCGTTTGACACCCATATCAAGGTTTTATTGGAACCACATTTTGACCGATAACACATTTATCGATATATCGAAAAGTTCAAATGAAAGCTGTGGTGTTGCTCTTCCGTGTGACACCCATATTGAACGCAAACATCAAGATTTTATGAGAACCACATTTTGACCGATAACACATTTATCAATAAATATATCGAAATATAGCAAAGTCCAAATGAAAGCTGTGGCCTTGCCTTTTCGTTTGACACCCATATTGAACGCATACATAAAGGTTTTATTAGCACCACATTTTGACCGATAACTCATTTATCGATAAATATATCGAAATATGCATCAGTTCAAATGAAAGCTGTGGCCTCGCCATTTCGTTTGACACCCATATCAAGGTTTTATTGGAACCACATTTTGACCGATAACACATTTATCGATAAATATATCGATATATCGAAAAGTTCAAATGCAAGCTGTGGCCATGTTCTTTCGTGTGACACCCATATTGAACGCATACATCAAGGTTTTATTAGAACCACATTTTGACCGATAACACATTTATCAATAAATATATCGAAATATGGATTAGTTCAAATGAAAGCTGTGGCCTTGCCCTTCCGTTTGACACCCATAATGAACGCATATATCAAGGTTTTACGGGAACCACGTTTTGACCGATACCTCAGTTATCGATAAACATATCGATATTTAGAAAAGTTCCAATGCAAGCTGTGGCCATGTCCTTTCGTTTGACACCCATATTGAACGCATATATCAATGTTTTATGGGAACCACATTTTGACCGGTCACACATTTATCGATTATTATATCGATATATCGAAAATTTAAAATGAAAGCTGTGGCCATGTCCTTTCGTTTGACACCCATATTGAACGCATACATCAAGGTTTTATTGGAACCAGATTTTGACCGATAACTCATTCATCGATAAATATATCGAAATATCGAAAATTTCAAATGAAAGCTGTTGCCATGCCCTTTCGTTTGACACCCATATTGAACGCATATATCAAGGTTTGATTGGAACCACATTTTGACCGATAACACATTTATCGATAAATATATCGATATATCGAAAAGTTCAAATGCAAGCTGTGGCCATGTCCTTTCGTGTGCCACCCATATTGAACGCATACATCAAGGTTTTATGAGAACCACATTTGGACCGATAACACATTTATCGATAAATATATCGAAATATGGATTAGTTCAGATGAAAGCTGTGGCCTTGCCCTTCCGTTTGACACCCATAATGAACGCATATATCAAGGTTTTACGAGAACCACATTTTGACCGATACCTCAGTTATCGATAAACATATCGATATTTAGAAAAGTTCAAATGCAAGCTGTGGCCATGTCCTTTCGTTTGACACCCATATTGAACGCATATATCAATGTTTTATGGGAACCACATTTTGACCGGTCACACATTTATCGATTATTATATCGATATATCGAAAATTTAAAATGAAAGCTGTGGCCATGTCCTTTCGTTTGACACCCATATTGAACGCATACATCAAGGTTTTACTGGAACCAGATTTTGACCGATAACTCATTCATCGATAAATATATCGAAAATTTCAAATGAAAGCTGTTGCCATGCCCTTTCGTGTGACACCCATATTGAACGCATACATCAAGGTTTTATGGGAACCTCATTTTGACCGATAACTCAGTTATCGATAAATATATCGATATTTAGAAAAGTTCAAATGCAAGCTGTGGCCATGTCCTTTCGTTTGACACCCATATTGAACGCATATATCAATGTTTTATGGGAACCACATTTTGACCGGTCACACATTTATCGATTATTATATCGATATATCGAAAATTTAAAATGAAAGCTGTGGCCATGTCCTTTCGTTTGACACCCATATTGAACGCATACATCAAGGTTTTACTGGAACCAGATTTTGACCGATAACTCATTCATCGATAAATATATCGAAAATTTCAAATGAAAGCTGTTGCCATGCCCTTTCGTGTGACACCCATATTGAACGCATACATCAAGGTTTTAGGGGAACCTCATTTTGACCGATAACTCAGTTATCGATAAATATATCGATATTTAGAAAAGTTCAAATGCCAGCTGTGGCCATGTCCTTTCGTTTGACACCCATATTGAACGCATATATCAATGTTTTATGGGAACCACATTTTGACCGGTAACACATTTATCGATGATTATATCGATATATCGAAAATTTAAAATGAAAGCTGTGGCCATGTCCTTTCGTTTGACACCCATATTGAACGCATACATCAAGGTTTTATTGGAACCATATTTTGACCGATAACTCATTCATCGATAAATATATCGAAATATCGAAAATTTCAAATGAAAGCTGTTGCCATGCCCTTTCGTTTGACACCCATATTGAACGCATACATCAAGGTTTTATGGGAACCTCATTTTGACCGATAACTCAGTTATCGATAAATATATCGATATTTAGAAAAGTTCAAATGCCAGCTGTGGCCATGTCCTTTCGTTTGACACCCATATTGAACGCATATATCAATGTTTTATGGGAACCACATTTTGACCGGTAACACATTTATCGATAAATATATCGAAATATGGATTAGTTCAGATGAAAGCTGTGGCCTTGCCCTTCCGTTTGACACCCATATTGAACGCATATATCAATGTTTTATGGGAACCACATTTTGACCGGTAACACATTTATCGATGATTATATCGATCTATCGAAAATTTAAAATGAAAGCTGTGGCCATGTCCTTTCGTTTGACACCCATATTGAACGCATACATCAAGGTTTTATTGGAACCAGATTTTGACCGATAACTCATTCATCGATAAATATATCGAAAAGTTCAAATGCAAGCTGTGGCCATGTCCTTTCGTTTGACACCCATATTGAACGCATATATCAAGGTTTTATTGGTACCACATTTTGAACGATAACACATTTATCGATAAATATATCGATATATCGAAAAGTTCAAATGCAAGCTGTGGCCATGTCCTTTCGTGTGCCACCCATATTGAACGCATACATCAAGGTTTTATGAGAACCACATTTGGACCGATAACACATTTATCGATAAATATATCGAAATATGGATTAGTTCAGATGAAAGCTGTGGCCTTGCCCTTCCGTTTGACACCCATAATGAACGCATATATCAAGGTTTTACGAGAACCACATTTTGACCGATAACTCAGTTATCGATAAATATATCGATATTTAGAAAAGTTCAAATGCAAGCTGTGGCCATGTCCTTTCGTTTGACACCCATATTGAACGCATATATCAATGTTTTATGGGAACCACATTTTGACCGGTCACACATTTATCGATTATTATATCGATATATCGAAAATTTAAAATGAAAGCTGTGGCCATGTCCTTTCGTTTGACACCCATATTGAACGCATACATCAAGGTTTTACTGGAACCAGATTTTGACCGATAACTCATTCATCGATAAATATATCGAAAATTTCAAATGAAAGCTGTTGCCATTCCCTTTCGTGTGACACCCATATTGAACGCATACATCAAGGTTTTATGGGAATCTCATTTTGACCGATAACTCAGTTATCGATAAATATATCGATATTTAGAAAAGTTCAAATGCCAGCTGTGGCCATGTCCTTTCGTTTGACACCCATATTGAACGCATATATCAATGTTTTATGGGAACCACATTTTGACCGGTAACACATTTATCGATGATTATATCGATATATCGAAAATTTAAAATGAAAGCTGTGGCCATGTCCTTTCGTTTGACACCCATATTGAACGCATACATCAAGGTTTTATTGGAACCAGATTTTGACCGATAACTCATTCATCGATAAATATATCGAAATATCGAAAATTTCAAATGAAAGCTGTTGCCATGCCCTTTCGTTTGACACCCATATTGAACGCATACATCAAGGTTTTATGGGAACCACATTTTGACCGATAACTCAGTTATCGATAAATATATCGATATTTAGAAAAGTTCAAATGCCAGCTGTGGCCGTGTCCTTTCATTTGACACCCAAAAATGAACGCATATATCAAGGTTTTATTGGAACCACATTTTGACCGATAACACATTTATCGATAAATATATCGATATATCGAAAACTTCAATTGCAAGCTGTGGCCATGTCCTTTCGTGTGACACCCATATTGCACGCATACATCAAGGTTTTATGAGAACCACATTTTGACCGATAACACATTTATCGATAAATATATCGAAATATGGATCAGTTCAGATGAAAGCTGTGGTGTTGCCCTTCCGTTTGACAACCATATTGAACGCAAACAGCAAGGTTGTATGGGAACCACATTTTGACCGATAACTCATTTATCGATAAATATATCGAAATATGCATCAGTTCAAATGAAAGCTGCGGCCTTGCTCTTCCGTTTGACACCCATAATGAACCCATATATCAAGGTTTTACGGGAACCACATTTTGACCGATAACTCAGTTATCGATAAATATATCGAAATATAGCAAAGGCCAAATGAAAGCTGTGGCCTTGCCCTTTGGTTTGACACCCATATTGAACGCATACATAAAGGTTTTATGAGAACCACATTTTGACCGGTAACTCATTTATCGATAAATATATCGAAATATGCATCACTTCAAATGAAAGCTGTGGCCTTGCCATTTCGTTTGACATCCATATCAAGGTTTTATTGGAACCACATTTTGACCGATAACACATTTATCGATATATCGAAAAGTTCAAATGAAAGCTGTGGTGTTGCTCTTCCGTGTGACACCCATATTGAACGCAAACATCAAGATTTTATGAGAACCATATTTTGACCGATAACACATTTATCAATAAATATATCGAAATATAGCAAAGTCCAAATGAAAGCTGTGGCCTTGCCTTTTCGTTTGACACCCATATTGAACGCATACATAAAGGTTTTATTAGCACCACATTTTGACCGATAACTCATTTATCGATAAATATATCGAAATATGCATCAGTTCAAATGAAAGCTGTGGCCTCGCCATTTCGTTTGACACCCATATCAAGGTTTTATTGGAACCACATTTTGACCGATAACACATTTATCGATATATCGAAAAGTTCAAATGAAAGCTGTGGTGTTGCTCTTCCGTGTGACACCCATATTGAACGCAAACATCAAGATTTTATGAGAACCACATTTTGACCGATAACACATTTATCAATAAATATATCGAAATATAGCAAAGTCCAAATGAAAGCTGTGGCCTTGCCTTTTCGTTTGACACCCATATTGAACGCATACATAAAGGTTTTATTAGCACCACATTTTGACCGATAACTCATTTATCGATAAATATATCGAAATATGCATCAGTTCAAATGAAAGCTGTGGCCTCGCCATTTCGTTTGACACCCATATCAAGGTTTTATTGGAACCACATTTTGACCGATAACACATTTATCGATAAATATATCGATATATCGAAAAGTTCAAATGCAAGCTGTGGCCATGTCCTCTCGTGTGACACCCATATTGAACGCATACATCAAGGTTTTATTAGAACCACATTTTGACCGATAACACATTTATCAATAAATATATCGAAATATGGATTAGTTCAGATGAAAGCTGGGGCCTTGCCCTTCCGTTTGACACCCATAATGGACGCATATATCAAGGTTTTATTGGAACCACATTTTGACCGATACCTCAGTTATCGATAAATATATCGATATTTAGAAAAGTTCAAATGCAAGCTGTGGCCATGTCCTTTCGTTTGACACCCATATTGAACGCATATATCAAGGTTTTATTGGAACCACATTTTGACCGATAACACATTTATCGATAAATATATCGATATATCGAAAAGTTCAAATGCAAGCTGTGGCCATGTCCTCTCGTGTGACACCCATATTGAACGCATACATCAAGGTTTTATTAGAACCACATTTTGACCGATAACACATTTATCAATAAATATATCGAAATATGGATTAGTTCAGATGAAAGCTGGGGCCTTGCCCTTCCGTTTGACACCCATAATGGACGCATATATCAAGGTTTTATTGGAACCAGATTTTGACCGATACCTCAGTTATCGATAAACATATCGATATTTAGAAAAGTTCAAATGCAAGCTGTGGCCATGTCCTTTCGTTTGACACCCATATTGAACGCATACATCAAGGTTTTATTAGAACCACATTTTGACCGATAACACATTTATCAATAAATATATCGAAATATGGGTTAGTTCAGATGAAAGCTGTGGCCTTGCCCTTCCGTTTGACACCCATAATGAACGCATATATCAAGGTTTTACGGGAACCACGTTTTGACCGATACCTCAGTTATCGATAAACATATCGATATTTAGAAAAGTTCAAATGCAAGCTGTGGCCATGTCCTTTCGTTTGACACCCATATTGAACGCATACATTAAGGTTTTATTGGAACCAGATTTTGACCGATAACTCATTCATCGATAAATATATCGAAATATCGAAAATTTCAAATGAAAGCTGTTGCCATGCCCTTTCGTTTGACACCCATATTGAACGCATATATCAAGGTTTGATTGGAACCACATTTTGACCGATAACACATTTATCGATAAATATATCGATATATCGAAAAGTTCAAATGCAAGCTGTGGCCATGTCCTTTCGTTTGACACCCATATTGAACGCATATATCAAGGTTTTATTGGAACCACATTTTGAACGATAACACATTTATCGATAAATATATCGATACATCGAAAAGTTCAAATGCAAGCTGTGGCCATGTCCTTTCGTGTGCCACCCATATTGAACGCATACATCAAGGTTTTATGAGAACCACATTTGGACCGATAACACATTTATCGATAAATATATCGAAATATGGATTAGCTCAGATGAAAGCTGTGGCCTTGCCCTTACGTTTGACACCCATAATGAACGCATATATCAAGTTTTTACGAGAACCACATTTTGACCGATAACTCAGTTCTCGATAAATATATCGATATTTAGAAAAGTTCAAATGCAAGCTGTGGCCATGTCCTTTCGTTTGACACCCATATTGAACGCATATATCAATGTTTTATGGGAACCACATTTTGACCGGTCACACATTTATCGATTATTATATCGATATATCGAAAATTTAAAATGAAAGCTGTGGCCATGTCCTTTCGTTTGACACCCATATTGAACGCATACATAAAGGTTTTACTGGAACCAGATTTTGACCGATAACTCATTCATCGATAAATATATCGAAATATCGAAAATTTCAAATGAAAGCTGTTGCCATGCCCTTTCGTGTGACACCCATATTGAACGCATACATCAAGGTTTTACTGGAACCAGATTTTGACCGATAACTCATTCATCGATAAATATATCGAAATATCGAAAATTTAAAATGAAAGCTGTGGCCATGTCCTTTCGTTTGACACCCATATTGAACGCATACATAAAGGTTTTACTGGAACCAGATTTTGACCGATAACTCATTCATCGATAAATATATCGAAATATCGAAAATTTCAAATGAAAGCTGTTGCCATGCCCTTTCGTTTGACACCCATATTGAACGCATACATCAAGGTTTTATGGGAACCACATTTTGACCGATAACTCAGTTATCGATAAATATATCGATATTTAGAAAAGTTCAAATGCCAGCTGTGGCCGTGTCCTTTCATTTGACACCCAAAAATGAACGCATATATCAAGGTTTTATTGGAACCACATTTTGACCGATAACACATTTATCGATAAATATATCGATATATCGAAAACTTCAATTGCAAGCTGTGGCCATGTCCTTTCGTGTGACACCCATATTGCACGCATACATCAAGGTTTTATGAGAACCACATTTTGACCGATAACACATTTATCGATAAATATATCGAAATATGGATCAGTTCAGATGAAAGCTGTGGTGTTGCCCTTCCGTTTGACAACCATATTGAACGCAAACATCAAGGTTGTATGGGAACCACATTTTGACCGATAACTCATTTATCGATAAATATATCGAAATATGCATCAGTTCAAATGAAAGCTGCGGCCTTGCTCTTCCGTTTGACACCCATAATGAACCCATATATCAAGGTTTTACGGGAACCACATTTTGACCGATAACTCAGTTATCGATAAATATATCGAAATATAGCAAAGGCCAAATGAAAGCTGTGGCCTTGCCCTTTGGTTTGACACCCATATTGAACGCATACATAAAGGTTTTATGAGAACCACATTTTGACCGGTAACTCATTTATCGATAAATATATCGAAATATGCATCACTTCAAATGAAAGCTGTGGCCTTGCCATTTCGTTTGACACCCATATCAAGGTTTTATTGGAACCACATTTTGACCGATAACACATTTATCGATATATCGAAAAGTTCAAATGAAAGCTGTGGTGTTGCTCTTCCGTGTGACACCCATATTGAACGCAAACATCAAGATTTTATGAGAACCACATTTTGACCGATAACACATTTATCAATAAATATATCGAAATATAGCAAAGTCCAAATGAAAGCTGTGGCCTTGCCTTTTCGTTTGACACCCATATTGAACGCATACATAAAGGTTTTATTAGCACCACATTTTGACCGATAACTCATTTATCGATAAATATATCGAAATATGCATCAGTTCAAATGAAAGCTGTGGCCTCGCCATTTCGTTTGACACCCATATCAAGGTTTTATTGGAACCACATTTTGACCGATAACACATTTATCGATATATCGAAAAGTTCAAATGAAAGCTGTGGTGTTGCTCTTCCGTGTGACACCCATATTGAACGCAAACATCAAGATTTTATGAGAACCACATTTTGACCGATAACACATTTATCAATAAATATATCGAAATATAGCAAAGTCCAAATGAAAGCTGTGGCCTTGCCTTTTCGTTTG
This sequence comes from Merzomyia westermanni, assembly GCA_949987695.1. Lineage (NCBI taxonomy): Eukaryota > Metazoa > Arthropoda > Insecta > Diptera > Tephritidae > Merzomyia > Merzomyia westermanni. The sequence continues at coordinate 134,140,568 of OX465292.1, read as the reverse complement.
ACACCCATATTGAACGCATACATAAAGGTTTTATTAGCACCACATTTTGACCGATAACTCATTTATCGATAAATATATCGAAATATGCATCAGTTCAAATGAAAGCTGTGGCCTCGCCATTTCGTTTGACACCCATATCAAGGTTTTATTGGAACCACATTTTGACCGATAACACATTTATCGATAAATATATCGATATATCGAAAAGTTCAAATGCAAGCTGTGGCCATGTCCTCTCGTGTGACACCCATATTGAACGCATACATCAAGGTTTTATTAGAACCACATTTTGACCGATAACACATTTATCAATAAATATATCGAAATATGGATTAGTTCAGATGAAAGCTGGGGCCTTGCCCTTCCGTTTGACACCCATAATGGACGCATATATCAAGGTTTTATTGGAACCACATTTTGACCGATACCTCAGTTATCGATAAATATATCGATATTTAGAAAAGTTCAAATGCAAGCTGTGGCCATGTCCTTTCGTTTGACACCCATATTGAACGCATATATCAAGGTTTTATTGGAACCACATTTTGACCGATAACACATTTATCGATAAATATATCGAAATATGCATCAGTTCAAATGAAAGCTGTGGCCTCGCCATTTCGTTTGACACCCATATCAAGGTTTTATTGGAACCACATTTTGACCGATAACACATTTATCGATAAATATATCGATATATCGAAAAGTTCAAATGCAAGCTGTGGCCATGTCCTCTCGTGTGACACCCATATTGAACGCATACATCAAGGTTTTATTAGAACCACATTTTGACCGATAACACATTTATCAATAAATATATCGAAATATGGGTTAGTTCAGATGAAAGCTGTGGCCTTGCCCTTCCGTTTGACACCCATAATGAACGCATATATCAAGGTTTTACGGGAACCACGTTTTGACCGATACCTCAGTTATCGATAAACATATCGATATTTAGAAAAGTTCAAATGCAAGCTGTGGCCATGTCCTTTCGTTTGACACCCATATTGAACGCATACATTAGGGTTTTATTGGAACCAGATTTTGACCGATAACTCATTCATCGATAAATATATCGAAATATCGAAAATTTCAAATGAAAGCTGTTGCCATGCCCTTTCGTTTGACACCCATATTGAACGCATATATCAAGGTTTGATTGGAACCACATTTTGACCGATAACACATTTATCGATAAATATATCGATATATCGAAAAGTTCAAATGCAAGCTGTGGCCATGTCCTTTCGTTTGACACCCATATTGAACGCATATATCAAGGTTTTATTGGAACCACATTTTGAACGATAACACATTTATCGATAAATATATCGATACATCGAAAAGTTCAAATGCAAGCTGTGGCCATGTCCTTTCGTGTGCCACCCATATTGAACGCATACATCAAGGTTTTATGAGAACCACATTTGGACCGATAACACATTTATCGATAAATATATCGAAATATGGATTAGTTCAGATGAAAGCTGTGGCCTTGCCCTTACGTTTGACACCCATAATGAACGCATATATCAAGTTTTTACGAGAACCACATTTTGACCGATAACTCAGTTCTCGATAAATATATCGATATTTAGAAAAGTTCAAATGCAAGCTGTGGCCATGTCCTTTCGTTTGACACCCATATTGAACGCATATATCAATGTTTTATGGGAACCACATTTTGACCGGTCACACATTTATCGATTATTATATCGATATATCGAAAATTTAAAATGCAAGCTGTGGCCATGTCCTTTCGTTTGACACCCATATTGAACGCATACATAAAGGTTTTACTGGAACCAGATTTTGACCGATAACTCATTCATCGATAAATATATCGAAATATCGAAAATTTCAAATGAAAGCTGTTGCCATGCCCTTTCGTGTGACACCCATATTGAACGCATACATCAAGGTTTTATTAGAACCACATTTTGACCGATAACACATTTATCAATAAATATATCGAAATATGGATTAGTTCAGATGAAAGCTGTAGCCTTGCCCTTCCGTTTGACACCCATAATGAACGCATATATCAAGGTTGTATGGGAACCACATTTTGACCGATACCTCAGTTATCGATAAATATATCGATATTTAGAAAAGTTCAAATGCAAGCTGTGGCCATGTCCTTTCGTTTGACACCCATATTGAACGCATACATAAAGGTTTTACTGGAACCAGATTTTGACCGATAACTCATTCATCGATAAATATATCGAAATATCGAAAATTTAAAATGAAAGCTGTGGCCATGTCCTTTCGTTTGACACCCATATTGAACGCATACATAAAGGTTTTACTGGAACCAGATTTTGACCGATAACTCATTCATCGATAAATATATCGAAATATCGAAAATTTCAAATGAAAGCTGTTGCCATGCCCTTTCGTTTGACACCCATATTGAACGCATACTTCAAGGTTTTATGAGACCCACATTTTGACCGATAACTCAGTTATCGATAAATATATCGATATTTAGAAAAGTTCAAATGCCAGCTGTGGCCGTGTCCTTTCATTTGACACCCATATTGAACGCATACATCAAGGTTTTATTGGAACCAGATTTTGACCGATAACTCATTCATCGATAAATATATCGAAATATCGAAAATTTCAAATGAAAGCTGTTGCCATGCCCTTTCGTTTGACACCCATATTGAACGCATACTTCAAGGTTTTATGGGAACCACATTTTGACCGATAACTCAGTTATCGATAAATATATCGATATTTAGAAAAGTTCAAGTGCCAGCTGTGGCCGTGTCCTTTCATTTGACACCCATATTGAACGCATACATCAAGGTTTTATTAGAACCACATTTTGACCGATAACACATTTATCAATAAATATATCGAAATATGGATTAGCTCAGAGGAAAGCTGTGGCCTTGCCCTTCCGTTTGACACCCATAATGAACGCATATATCAACGTTTTACGGGAACCACGTTTTGACCGATACCTCAGTTATCGATAAACATATCGATATTTAGAAAAGTTCAAATGCAAGCTGTGGCCATGTCCTTTCGTTTGACACCCATATTGAACGCATACATCAAGGTTTTATTGGAACCAGATTTTGACCGATAACTCATTCATCGATAAATATATCGAAATATCGAAAATTTCAAATGAAAGCTGTTGCCATGCCCTTTCGTTTGACACCCATATTGAACGCATATATCAAGGTTTGATTGGAACCACATTTTGACCGATAACACATTTATCGATAAATATATCGATATATCGAAAAGTTCAAATGCAAGCTGTGGCCATGTCCTTTCGTTTGACACCCATATTGAACGCATATATCAAGGTTTTATTGGAACCACATTTTGAACGATAACACATTTATCGATAAATATATCAATACACCGAAAAGTTCAAATGCAAGCTGTGGCCATGTCCTTTCGTGTGCCACCCATATTGAACGCATACATCAAGGTTTTATGAGAACCACATTTGGACCGATAACACATTTATCGATAAATATATCGAAATATGGATTAGTTCAGATGAAAGCTGTGGCCTTGCCCTTACGTTTGACACCCATAATGAACGCATATATCAAGGTTTTACGAGAACCACCTTTTGACCGATAACTCAGTTATCGATAAATATATCGATATTTAGAAAAGTTCAAATGCAAGCTGTGGCCATGTCCTTTCGTTTGACACCCATATTGAACGCATATATCAATGTTTTATGGGAACCACATTTTGACCGGTCACACATTTATCGATTATTATATCGATATATCGAAAATTTAAAATGAAAGCTGTGGCCATGTCCTTTCGTTTGACACCCATATTGAACGCATACATCAAGGTTTTACTGGAACCAGATTTTGACCGATAACTCATTCATCGATAAATATATCGAAATATCGAAAATTTCAAATGAAAGCTGTTGCCATGCCCTTTCGTGTGACACCCATATTGAACGCATACATCAAAGTTTTATGGGAACCTCATTTTGACCGATAACTCAGTTATCGATAAATATATCGATATTTAGAAAAGTTCAAATGCCAGCTGTGGCCTTGCCCTTCCGTTTGACGTCCATAATGAACGCACATATCAAGGTTTTACGGGAACCACATTTTGACCGATAACTCAGTTATCGATAAATATATCGAAATATGCATCAGTTCAAATGAAAGTTGTGGCCTTGCCCTTTCGTTCGACACCCATATTGAACGCATACATCAAGGTTTTATGAGAACCACATTTTGACCGATAACACATTTATCGATAAATATATCGAAATATGGATTAGTTCAGATGAAAGCTGTGGCCTTGCCCTTCCGGTTGACACCCATAATGAACACATATATCAAGGTTTTACGGGAACCACATTTTGACCGATAACTCAGTTATCGATAAATATATCAATATTTAGAAAAGTTCAAATGCAAGCTGTGGCCATGTCCTTTCGTTTGACACCCATATTGAACGCATATATCAATGTTTTATGGGAACCACATTTTGACCGGTAACACATTTATCGATTATTATATCGATATATCGAAAATTTAAAATGCCAGCTGTGGCCGTGTCCTTTCGTTTGACACCCATATTAAACGCATATATCAAGGTTTTATTGGAACCACATTTTGACCGATAACACATTTATCGATAAATATATCGATATATCGAAAACTTCAAATGCAAGCTGTGGCCATGTCCTTTCGTGTGACACCCATATTGCACGCATACATCAAGGTTTTATGAGAACCACATTTTGACCGATAACACATTTATCGATAAATATATCGAAATATGGATCAGTTCAGATGAAAGCTGTGGCCTTGCCCTTTGGTTTGACACCCATATTGAACGCATACATAAAGGTTTTATGAGAACCACATTTTGACCGGTAACTCATTTATCGATAAATATATCGAAATATGCATCAGTTCAAATGAAAGCTGTGGCCTTGCCATTTCGTTTGACACCCATATTGAACGCATACATCACGGTTTTATTGGAACCACATTTTGACCGATAACACATTTGTTGATAAATATATCGATATATCGAAAAGTTCAAATGCAAGCTGTGTCCATGTCCTTTCTTTTGACACCTATATTGAACGCATACATCAAGCTTTTATGGGAACCACATTTTGACCGATGACACATTTATCGATAAATATATCGATATATCGAAAAGTTCAAATGAAAGCTGTGGTGTTGCTCTTCCGTTTGACACCCATATTGAACGCAAACATCAAGATTTTATGAGAACCACATTTTGACCGATAACACATTTATCAATAAATATATCGAAATATAGCAAAGTCCAAATGAAAGCTGTGGCCTTGCCTTTTCGTTTGACACCCATATTGAACGCATACATAAAGGTTTTATGAGAACCACATTTTGACCGATAACTCATTTATCGATAAATATATCGAAATATGCATCAGTTCAAATGAAAGCTGTGGCCTCGCCATTTCGTTTGACACCCATATCAAGGTTTTATTGGAACCACATTTTGACCGATAACACATTTATCGATAAATATATCGATATATCGAAAAGTTCAAATGCAAGCTGTGGCCATGTCCTTTCGTTTGACTCCCATATTGAACGCATATATCAAGGTTTTACGGGAACCACATTTTGACCGATACCTCAGTTATCGATAAATATATCGATATTTAGAAAAGTTCAAATGCAAGCTGTGGCCATGTCCTTTCGTTTGACACCCATATTGAACGCATATATCAAGGTTTTATTGGAACCACATTTTGACCGATAACACATTTATCGATAAATATATCGATATATCGAAAAGTTCAAATGCAAGCTGTGGCCATGTCCTTTCTTGTGACACCCATATTGAACGCATACAACAAGGTTTTATTAGAACCACATTTTGACCGATAACACATTTATCAATAAATATATCGAAATATGGATTAGTTCAGATGAAAGCTGTGGCCTTGCCCTTCCGTTTGACACCCATAATGAACGCATATATCAAGGTTTTACGGGAACCACGTTTTGACCGATACCTCAGTTATCGATAAACATATCGATATTTAGAAAAGTTCAAATGCAAGCTGTGGCCATGTCCTTTCATTTGACACCCATATTGAACGCATACATCAAGGTTTTATTGGAACCAGATTTTGACCGATAACTCATTCATCGATAAATATATCGAAATATCGAAAATTTCAAATGAAAGCTGTTGCCATGCCCTTTCGTTTGACACCCATATTGAACGCATATATCAAGGTTTGATTGAAACCACATTTTGACCGATAACACATTTATCGATAAATATATCGATATATCGAAAAGTTCAAATGCAAGCTGTGGCCATGTCCTTTCGTTTGACACCCATATTGAACGCATATATCAAGGTTTTATTGGAACCACATTTTGAACGATAACACATTTATCGATAAATATATCGATATATCGAAAAGTTCAAATGCAAGCTGTGGCCATGTCCTTTCGTGTGCCACCCATATTGAACGCATACATCAAGGTTTTATGAGAACCACATTTGGACCGATAACACATTTGTCGATAAATATATCGAAATATGGATTAGTTCAGATGAAAGCTGTGGCCTTGCCCTTCCGTTTGACACCCATAATGAACGCATATATCGAGGTTTTACGAGAACCACATTTTGACCGATAACTCAGTTATCGATAAATATATCGATATTTAGAAAAGTTCAAATGCAAGCTGTGGCCATGTCCTTTCGTTTGACACCCATATTGAACGCATATATCAATGTTTTATGGGAACCACATTTTGACCGGTCACACATTTATCGATTATTATATCGATATATCGAAAATTTAAAATGAAAGCTGTGGCCATGTCCTTTCGTTTGACACCCATATTGAACGCATACATCAAGGTTTTACTGGAACCAGATTTTGACCGATAACTCATTCATCGATAAATATATCGAAATATCGAAAATTTCAAATGAAAGCTGTTGCCATGACCTTTCGTGTGACACCCACATTGAACGCATACATCAAGGTTTTATGGGAACCTCATTTTGACCGATAACTCAGTTATCGATAAATATATCGATATTTAGAAAAGTTCAAATGTAAGCTGTGGCCTTGCCCTTCCGTTTGACGTCCATAATGAACGCACATATCAAGGTTTTACGGGAACCACATTTTGACCGACAACTCAGTTATCGATAAATATATCGAAATATGCATCAGTTCAAATGAAAGTTGTGGCCTTGCCCTTTCGTTCGACACCCATATTGAACGCATACATCAAGGTTTTATGAGAACCACATTTTGACCGATAACACATTTATCGATAAATATATCGAAATATGGATTAGTTCAGATGAAAGCTGTGGCCTTGGTTTTACGGGAACCACATTTTGACCGATAACTCAGTTATCGATAAATATATCAATATTTAGAAAAGTTCAAATGCAAGCTGTGGCCATGTCCTTTCGTTTGACACCCATATTGAACGCATATATCAATGTTTTATGGGAACCACATTTTGACCGGTAACACATTTATCGATTATTATATCGATATATCGAAAATTTAAAATGAAAGCTGTGGCCATGTCCTTTCGTTTGACACCCATATTGAAGGCATACATCAAGGTTTTATTGGAACCAGATTTTGACCGATAACTCATTCATCGATAAATATATCGAAATATCGAAAATTTCAAATGAAAGCTGTTGCCATGCCCTTTCGTTTGACACCCATATTGAACGCATACATCAAGGTTTTATGGGAACCACATTTTGACCGATAACTCAGTTATCGATAAATATATCGATATTTAGAAAAGTTCAAATGCCAGCTGTGGCCGTGTCCTTTCGTTTGACACCCATATTGAACGCATATATCAAGGTTTTATTGGAACCACATTTTGACCGGTAACACATTTATCGATTATTATATCGATATATCGAAAATTTAAAATGAGAGCTGTGGCCATGTCCTTTCGTTTGACACCCATATTGAACACATACATCAAGGTTTTATTGGAACCAGATTTTGACCGATAACTCATTCATCGATAAATATATCGAAATATCGAAAATTTCAAATGAAAGCTGTTGCCATGCCCTTTCGTTTGACACCCATATTGAACGCATACATCAAGGCTTTATGGGAACCACATTTTGACCGATAACTCAGTTATCGATAAATATATCGATATTTAGAAAAGTTCAAATGCCAGCTGTGGCCGAGTCCTTTCGTTTGACACCCATATTGAACGCATACATCAAGGTTTTATGGGAACCACATTTTGACCGATAACTCAGTTATCGATAAATATATCGATATTTAGAAAAGTTCAAATGCCAGCTGTGGCCGTGTCCTTTCGTTTGACACCCATATTGAACGCATATATCAAGGTTTTATTGGAACCACATTTTGACCGATAACACATTTATCGATAAATATATCGATATATCGAAAACTTCAAATGCAAGCTGTGGCCATGTCCTTTCGTTTGACACCCATATTGAACGCATATATCAAGGTTTTATTGGAACCACATTTTGACCGATAACACATTTATCGATAAATATATCGATATATCGAAAAGTTCAAATGCAAGCTGTGGCCATGTCCTTTCGTGTGACACCCATATTGAACGCATACATCAAGGTTTTATTAGAACAACATTTTGACCGATAACACATTTATCAATAAATATATCGAAATATGGATTAGTTCAGATGAAAGCTGAGGCCTTGCCCTTCCGTTTGACACCCATAATGAACGCATATATCAAGGTTTTACGGGAAATACGTTTTGACCGATACCTCAGTTATCGATAAACATATCGATATTTAGAAAAGTTCAAATGCAAGCTGTGGCCATGTCCTTTCGTTTGACCCTCATATTGAACGCATACATCAAGGTTTTATTGGAACCAGATTTTGACCGATAACTCATTCATCGATAAATATATCGAAATATCGAAAATTTCAAATGAAAGCTGTTGCCATGCCCTTTCGTTTGATACCCATATTGAACGCATATATCAAGGTTTGATTGGAACCACATTTTGACCGATAACACATTTATCGATAAATATATCGATATATCGAAAAGTTCAAATGCAAGCTGTGGCCATGTCCTTTCGTTTGACACCCATATTGAACGCATATATCAAGGTTTTATTGGAACCACATTTTGACCGATAACACATTTATCGATAAATATATCGATATATCGAAAAGTTCAAATGCAAGCTGTGGCCATGTCTTTTCGTTTGACACCCATATTGAACGCATATATCAAGGTTTTATTGGAACCACATTTTGAACGATAACACATTTATCGATAAATATATCGATATATCGAAAAGTTCAAATGCAAGCTGTGGCCATGTCCTTTCGTTTGACACCCACATTGAACGCATACATCAAGGTTTTATGGGAACCTCATTTTGACCGATAACTCAGTTATCGATAAATATATCGATATTTAGAAAAGTTCAAATGTAAGCTGTGGCCTTGCCCTTCCGTTTGACGTCCATAATGAACGCACATATCAAGGTTTTACGGGAACCACATTTTGACCGACAACTCAGTTATCGATAAATATATCGAAATATGCATCAGTTCAAATGAAAGTTGTGGCCTTGCCCTTTCGTTCGACACCCATATTGAACGCATACATCAAGGTTTTATGAGAACCACATTTTGACCGATAACACATTTATCGATAAATATATCGAAATATGGATTAGTTCAGATGAAAGCTGTGGCCTTGGTTTTACGGGAACCACATTTTGACCGATAACTCAGTTATCGATAAATATATCAATATTTAGAAAAGTTCAAATGCAAGCTGTGGCCATGTCCTTTCGTTTGACACCCATATTGAACGCATATATCAATGTTTTATGGGAACCACATTTTGACCGGTAACACATTTATCGATTATTATATCGATATATCGAAAATTTAAAATGAAAGCTGTGGCCATGTCCTTTCGTTTGACACCCATATTGAAGGCATACATCAAGGTTTTATTGGAACCAGATTTTGACCGATAACTCATTCATCGATAAATATATCGAAATATCGAAAATTTCAAATGAAAGCTGTTGCCATGCCCTTTCGTTTGACACCCATATTGAACGCATACATCAAGGTTTTATGGGAACCACATTTTGACCGATAACTCAGTTATCGATAAATATATCGATATTTAGAAAAGTTCAAATGCCAGCTGTGGCCGTGTCCTTTCGTTTGACACCCATATTGAACGCATATATCAAGGTTTTATTGGAACCACATTTTGACCGGTAACACATTTATCGATTATTATATCGATATATCGAAAATTTAAAATGAGAGCTGTGGCCATGTCCTTTCGTTTGACACCCATATTGAACACATACATCAAGGTTTTATTGGAACCAGATTTTGACCGATAACTCATTCATCGATAAATATATCGAAATATCGAAAATTTCAAATGAAAGCTGTTGCCATGCCCTTTCGTTTGACACCCATATTGAACGCATACATCAAGGCTTTATGGGAACCACATTTTGACCGATAACTCAGTTATCGATAAATATATCGATATTTAGAAAAGTTCAAATGCCAGCTGTGGCCGAGTCCTTTCGTTTGACACCCATATTGAACGCATACATCAAGGTTTTATGGGAACCACATTTTGACCGATAACTCAGTTATCGATAAATATATCGATATTTAGAAAAGTTCAAATGCCAGCTGTGGCCGTGTCCTTTCGTTTGACACCCATATTGAACGCATATATCAAGGTTTTATTGGAACCACATTTTGACCGATAACACATTTATCGATAAATATATCGATATATCGAAAACTTCAAATGCAAGCTGTGGCCATGTCCTTTCGTTTGACACCCATATTGAACGCATATATCAAGGTTTTATTGGAACCACATTTTGACCGATAACACATTTATCGATAAATATATCGATATATCGAAAAGTTCAAATGCAAGCTGTGGCCATGTCCTTTCGTGTGACACCCATATTGAACGCATACATCAAGGTTTTATTAGAACAACATTTTGACCGATAACACATTTATCAATAAATATATCGAAATATGGATTAGTTCAGATGAAAGCTGAGGCCTTGCCCTTCCGTTTGACACCCATAATGAACGCATATATCAAGGTTTTACGGGAAATACGTTTTGACCGATACCTCAGTTATCGATAAACATATCGATATTTAGAAAAGTTCAAATGCAAGCTGTGGCCATGTCCTTTCGTTTGACACTCATATTGAACGCATACATCAAGGTTTTATTGGAACCAGATTTTGACCGATAACTCATTCATCGATAAATATATCGAAATATCGAAAATTTCAAATGAAAGCTGTTGCCATGCCCTTTCGTTTGATACCCATATTGAACGCATATATCAAGGTTTGATTGGAACCACATTTTGACCGATAACACATTTATCGATAAATATATCGATATATCGAAAAGTTCAAATGCAAGCTGTGGCCATGTCCTTTCGTTTGACACCCATATTGAACGCATATATCAAGGTTTTATTGGAACCACATTTTGACCAATAACACATTTATCGATAAATATATCGATATATCGAAAAGTTCAAATGCAAGCTGTGGCCATGTCTTTTCGTTTGACACCCATATTGAACGCATATATCAAGGTTTTATTGGAACCACATTTTGAACGATAACACATTTATCGATAAATATATCGATATATCGAAAAGTTCAAATGCAAGCTGTGGCCATGTCCTTTCGTGTGACACCCATATTGAACGCATACATCAAGGTTTTATTGGAACCAGATTTTGACCGATAACTCATTCATCGATAAATATATCGAAATATCGAAAATTTCAAATGAAAGCTGTTGCCATGCCCTTTCGTTTGATACCCATATTGAACGCATATATCAAGGTTTGATTGGAACCACATTTTGACCGATAACACATTTATCGATAAATATATCGATATATCGAAAAGTTCAAATGCAAGCTGTGGCCATGTCCTTTCGTGTGCCACCCATATTGAACGCATACATCAAGGATTTATGAGAACCACATTTGGACCGATAACACATTTATCGATAAATATATCGAAATATGGATTAGTTCAGATGAAAGCTGTGGCCTTGCCCTTCCGTTTGACACCCATAATGAACGCATATATCAAGGTTTCACGAGAACCACATTTTGACCGATAACTCAGTTATCGATAAATATATCGATATTTAGAAAAGTTCAAATGCCAGCTGTGGCCGTGTCCTTTCGTTTGACACCCATATTGAACGCATATATCAAGGTTTTATTGGAACCACATTTTGACCGATAACACATTTATCGATAAATATATCGATATATCGAAAACTTCAAATGCAAGCTGTGGCCATGTCCTTTCGTTTGACACCCATATTGAACGCATATATCAAGGTTTTATTGGAACCACATTTTGACCGATAACACATTTATCGATAAATATATCGATATATCGAAAAGTTCAAATGCAAGCTGTGGCCATGTCCTTTCGTGTGACACCCATATTGAACGCATACATCAAGGTTTTATTAGAACAACATTTTGACCGATAACACATTTATCAATAAATATATCGAAATATGGATTAGTTCAGATGAAAGCTGTGGCCTTGCCCTTCCGTTTGACACCCATAATGAACGCATATATCAAGGTTTTACGGGAACCACGTTTTGACCGATACCTCAGTTATCGATAAACATATCGATATTTAGAAAAGTTCAAATGCAAGCTGTGGCCATGTCCTTTCGTTTGACACCCATATTGAACGCATACATCAAGGTTTTATTGGAACCACATTTTGACCGATAACACATTTATCGATAAATATATCGATATATCGAAAAGTTCAAATGCAAGCTGTGGCCATGTCCTTTCGTTTGACACCCATATTGAACGCATATATCAAGGTTTTATTGGAACCACATTTTGAACGATAACACATTTATCGATAAATATATCGATATATCGAAAAGTTCAAATGCAAGCTGTGGCCATGTCCTTTCGTTTGACACCCATATTGAACGCATATATCAAGGTTTTATTGGAACCACATTTTGAACGATAACACATTTATCGATAAATATATCGATATATCGAAAAGTTCAAATGCAAGCTGTGGCCATGTCCTTTCGTGTGCCACCCATATTGAACGCATACATCAAGGTTTTATGAGAACCACATTTTGACCGATATCACATTTATCGATAAATATATCGATATATGGAAAAGTTCAAATGCAAGCTGTGGCCATGTCCTTTCGTTTGACACCCATATTGAACGCATATATCAAGGTTTTATTGGAACCACATTTTGAACGATAACACATTTATCGATAAATATATCGATATATCGAAAAGTTCAAATGCAAGCTGTGGCCATGTCCTTTCGTGTGCCACCCATATTGAACGCATACATCAAGGTTTTATGAGAACCACATTTGGACCGATAACACATTTATCGATAAATATATCGAAATATGGATTAGTTCAGATGAAAGCTGTGGCCTTGCCCTTCCGTTTGACACCCATAATGAACGCATATATCAAGGTTTCACGAGAACCACATTTTGACCGATAACTCAGTTATCGATAAATATATCGATATTTAGAAAAGTTCAAATGCAAGCTGTGGCCATGTCCTTTCGTTTGACACCCATATTGAACGCATACATCAAGGTTTTATGAGAACCACATTTTGACCGATAACACATTTATCGATAAATATATCGAAATATGGATTAGTCCAGATGAAAGCTGTGGCCTTGCCCTTCCGTTTGACACCCATAATGAACGCATATATCAAGGTTTTACGGGAACCACATTTTGACCGATAACTCAGTTATCGATAAATATATCAATATTTAGAAAAGTTCAAATGCAAGCTGTGGCCATGTCCTTTCGTTTGACACCCATATTGAACGCATATATCAATGTTTTATGGGAACCACATTTTGACCGATAACACATTTATCGATAAATATATCGAAATATGGATCAGTTCAGATGAAAGCTGTGGCGTCGCCCTCCCGTTTGACACCCATAATGAACGCATATATCAAGGTTTTACGGGAACCACATTTTGACCGATAACTCAGTTATCGATAAATATATCAATATTTAGAAAAGTTCAAATGCAAGCTGTGGCCATGTCCTTTCGTTTGACACCCATATTGAACGCATATATCAATGTTTTATTGGAACCAGATTTTGACCGATAACTCATTCATCGATAAATATATCGAAATATCGAAAATTTCAAATGAAAGCTGTTGCCATGCCCTTTTGTTTGACACCCATATTGAACGCATACATCAAGGTTTTATGGGAACCACATTTTGACCGATAACTCAGTTATCGATAAATATATCGATATTTAGAAAAGTTCAATTGCCAGCTGTGGCCGTGTCCTTTCGTTTGACACCCATATTGAACGCATATATCAAGGTTTTATTGGAACCACATTTTGACCGATAACACATTTATCGATAAATATATCGATATATCGAAAACTTCAAATGCAAGCTGTGGCCATGTCCTTTCGTGTGACACCCATATTGCACGCATACATCAAGGTTTTATGAGAACCACATTTTGACCGATAACACATTTAGCGATAAATATATCGAAATATGGATCAGTTCAGATGAAAGCTGTGGTGTTGCCCTTCCGTTTGACAACCATATTGAACGCAAACATCAAGGTTGTATGGGAACCACATTTTGACCGATAACTCATTTATCGATAAATATATCGAAATATGCATCAGTTCAAATGAAAGCTGCGGCCTTGCTCTTCCGTTTGACACCCATAATGAACCCATATATCAAGGTTTTACGGGAACCACATTTTGACCGATAACTCAGTTATCGATAAATATATCGAAATATAGCAAAGTCCAAATGAAAGCTGTGGCCTTGCCCTTTGGTTTGACACCCATATTGAACGCATATATCAAGTTTTTATTGGACCCACATTTTGACCGATAACACATTTATCGATAAATATATCGATATATCGAAAACTTCAAATGCAAGCTGTGGGCATGTCCTTTCGTGTGACACCCATATTGAACGCATATATCAAGGTTTTATGAGAACCACATTTTGACCGATAACACATTTATCGATAAATATATCGAAATATGGATCAGTTCAGATGAAAGCTGTGGCGTCGCCCTACCGTTTGACAACCATATTTCATTTCATTTATTTGCAGTCAATGGAATAAATCCTTACAGACTAAAAAATATTAAATAGTACTTAAATTAGGTGTAGAGCTTAACGTATGAAACTTATGTACATATAAGGACCGGAGAACTTAAAATGCAGAGTTTAAAATAATTAAAAATTCAGACCTTGGTAGTGAAAAATCCAAGGAAACCATGAAGCTCAGTGAGTTAAACTCCCGAATAGCACGGGCAATAGGAGCGTTACATGCATAGTTAGTTCTAAGATTATCTCCATAAAAGGGGTAGAAATTCCTGAGAGAACGTTGAGGAAGATTAAATCGAAACCGCTCCAGCAAGTATGGGCAGTCAATAGACCCATTAATAATGTTATAAGCAAAACTTAAACAGATAATTGATCTACGATTCACCAAGGACTTAAGATTTAATAGCATCAGACGTGCAGAATAGGAAGGCATAGGTTCAGAAAAGTTCAGTGGTCGAAGAGCATATTTAAGAAAGATCTTCTGTATACGCTCGATTCTATTTACTGCTGTCAATTGACTTGGCCTCCAAATAAAAACTCCATATTCCAGATGCGACCGAACAAAGGACGTGAATAATAGCTTGAACGTATAGGGGTCTGAGAATTTGATGGTATTACGCCTAACAAAGCCAAGCATCGAATACGATTTAACAGTAACATAGTTTACATGGTTGCTAAAAGAAAATTTACTATCAAAGATAATACCGAGATCTTTAATCTCACTAACGGACTGAAGCTCACAATTTGAAATTTTGTAAGTCGTATGTATTATATTAGTGGCTTTCGCATAAGTTATGTGGAAGCATTTGGCCGGATTCAAGGAAAGATGATATTTTTCGCACCATCGATAGAGTTTGTCAATGTCGTTTTGCAGTCTTGAGGCATCTTCTGGCCCCTTAATTGATGAGAATAGCTTTAAGTCATCAGCGTAAAGCAAGCAGTTGGCAAACGAGAAGCAACTACTAATGTCATTGATAAACAAAATAAAAAATAACGGTCCTAATATACTACCTTGGGGTACACCGGAAGTTGCAACAAAGGGCCTGGAGGATACACCATCAATATTAACTACACATTGCCTATTAAATAAATAAGAGGCAATCCAACGCAGAAATGAGGAATGAAAGCCCAGAAAAGCCAGCTTTTCAATTAAAACTCTGTGTGAAACTCTGTCAAAAGCTTTAGAGAAATCTGTGTAGATGCAATCCACTTGAATATGTGCAGAAAATGACTCAACACAGTATTCACTAAAGACCGCCAGGTTAGAAACTGTTGATCTGCCGGCAACAAATCCATGTTGATAGGGAGAAATTAATGATTTAACAGCAAAATTTAGATTTGCATTGACAGCATGCTCAAAAATCTTGGATATAGTAGACAGTTTGGATATAGGCCTGTAGTTGCGGACATCATTCTTGTTTCCACTTTTAAAGACAGGGGTAATAGAAGTGATCTTCCAATCACTAATGAACGTCCCTGAAGACAAGGATTTATTGAAGATCAATCTTAAAGGAATTATTAGAGCCGGACAGCCCTTTAGCACTACTGGACACAAACCATCAACATCAGACCGATAGGAAGATTTCAACTTGAGGATGGCATTACTAATATCTTCTGAAGAGAGACAAAGCGATCCAAAGTTGACAGCACAGTCCTGACTCCTGGGAAATTCAAATGTTTGATTACTATTGTCTTCAGCGTCGAAATTCGACTTGAAGAACTCCGCAAATAAGTTGGCTGTTTCAGTTGGAGAATTCGCAGAATTGTCGTCAAGAAAAACACCAGTTGGTACACTGGCACAGCATTTTTTTGACTTAATATAATTCCAGAATGATTTCGGATTCGATTTAATGTTTGACTCAATGTTACGAATGTAATTGGTATAAAGATACTTATCCAAATTATTGAAACTTCTAAGATAAAGCTTGTATTTAATAAAGAACAAATGATTCTTTGTGTTTTTGAATTTTTTGAAGTATTTGTTTCTCAGATTCTTCAGTTTCTTTAGGTCCCTTGAGTACCATGGTAATTTGTAGGGCCTTTTTCTTCGAACCGGAATCCAATCCAAGCAGTGATTGTACAAAATAGTTTTAAAAGTGCAGAAACTACTAGTGGTATCAAGCCCATCAAATAGCTCCTCCCAGTTAATTTGAAATAAACAGTCATTAAAGAGTGTAAAATCAAATGAATTGAAATTAAAAGAAACACTGCTATCAAAATTCTCCGAGGCAAAGCAATAGAAATGAATTGTAATAATCAGAGGCAGATGATGCCTGTCACTAGGCGTAATAGGATTCATGCACTCCTTTACTTCGCAATTAATATTGTCACTTATAAATACAAGATCTAAAAGTCTATTTAGAGAATTAGAATTATTGTTAATTTGAGATAAATTCAGGCTCAGCATATTATCAATAAGGTACAATTCATGATTTGCCGAAAGATTAGAAGGCGTAAGGCCATTATTAGATAAGCTGGGCGACCAGTAGACATTACAAAGGTTAAAATCACCCAGCACACAAACATGGTTATCACTAAAATCACTTAAAGTTAGGGAAACAATATTATCCGCATGAGCCTTGTATAACTCGAGTGAGCTTAAAGGCGGTATATAAGATGGCATAACATACAGAGAACCTTGGGAGGCGGTACCACTAATACGGACGCAGATCTGGTCCAGCAAGGAATCATCATTACTTAATTGCACTAAAGAAGCACGAAATTCACGTCTGACGGCAATTAAAACACCACCACCTCGATTGCAACCAGTTTTTTCTACATCACGATCCTTGCGAAATACGTTAAAAAGCATTGAGTCAAAAAACTCAGAATCAAAAAACTTTACATTCAGCCAAGTTTCAACGAATACGAAGATGTCATAATCTAACTGCGCGCTAAATTTGTATACCAAGTCTGCTTTGGTCCGCATGCCAGACAAGTTTTGAAAATAAATGTTTAATCCACTGCTACTTTTAATAAGGCGGTTGTCACGCCTTACTACCTCCGTAGTGGTTTCCGTTGAGCCCTTCGAAAAAACTTAAAAGGCTTAACCATGACGTTTGCTGGCCAAAGATCCGAGCATAGCAACTTCTCGTACGACGACTCAGGAACACCCAATTTGAAACTGACTCTAGTCAGATCAGATAGTGAAATATCTTTTTTCACCAGTTTAACACATGAGAGCAGTTTTGCTTCTATCTTAGCTTGCTTAGCAACATAATCCTTAATATTATCCTCAAACACAGATGGCGAAAAAGAGGATATATGAAGCCATTTATAACGATCGGCAACATCAAGCTCAGTGCAATCATTTGTGCCAATAATTCGAGCCGGTTTGCCATTATTATTATTATTAATGTTATTGTTAATATTTTTGCGGCCTTTACGCACCACCTCTGTCCACTGTCCATTATCAATCTCAGTAGTTTCGCCAACTTTAACAATAGATTCACTAGACAAATTATTGTTGTTGTTATTGTGATCATTGTCATTTCCATTTTCATTTTCAACAGTAGGCTGACGAGAAGAAGTAGGCAGAGAACCATTAGCAGTAACTTCGCTGAGAGAATGAGCAGCCGCAGTGCTAACGCCTGCTGACGGCGACGTCACAGCGCACAACGTCGTTGAGTTAGGGATTGGAGTACTAGCAGCATCTGTTTTGTGAGTACCAACAGCACCTGCAGGCGAAGGGGTGTGAGTGAGAGTACGTTTGACTGTTGTCGTAGAATTTTGAGATGAGCTCTTAGCTTTGCTACTAATTTTTGATGCGGTTTTGTTGCTGACAAAACTAGCAGAAGCAGAGGCAAATAAGTCACGCAGGCCGTTAACCTCAGTTGTAAGAGCGTCAATCTTTTTATCTTTCTCAGCTAGAACGGACTGCATGGAGAGTAGGATTGAGTGCATATTATCAAATTTCGACACTAACTTGTTGTTGTCCTCTTTAAGGGCAATAAGCAAATTATGCATTTTGGCATTTTCAACATGAATAGAGACAAACGCACTGGATAATGATTTTAGCGAGAGATTATTGTTGTCATCATTCTTCGGAGCAGGAAAACTCGAAGCATTAGTGGTGCTGTCTGTAGATTCGTTAGAGATCGAATTCGTCATCTCCTCGATTACGAGTTGAGGGGGAGGCGAACGGAGAGAATTGCGACGCTGAGCAGCGCAAGAGGTGCAAAAAAAACTTTGCTGAGAATTTTTTAGAAATTCGACATCTTCAGGTCGGATACCAACACAATGTATGTGAAAAAAGCCGCCGCACTTTGCGCACTCCACCCTCGGCTGGCCTCGTTCCACACGAATTCCACACACACACGGCATGATATAACTATTAGTAATTTATATTCTTTAAATTACTTTATAGAGATTATTAAAGATATTTATTAGAGTCACTATCTCAATTTAGAAATTTAGAAATTATCACTGCACTTTTCTAAAAGCAAGTATGAAAAAAAGTCAAAATCACACATAGCTATAGCACTTAAAACGAATGAAAATTTATGAGAGCAGAAAAACACGTCTGATCACCACTGTTCTTATTTGCTGCTATTTGTGTATTAAAAGCCAGATTCGCACATTTTCAATATTCCTTGATTCAAAACATTCAAATATTCCAGCTTAATTTAACCTTTAATGACACAAATTTTTAAAGGTTCCGCAAACATCAAGGTTTTATGAGAACCACATTATGACCGATAACACATTTATCGATAAATATATCGAAATATAGCAAAGTCCAAATGAAAGCTGTGGCCTTGCACTTTCGTTTGACACCCATATTGAACGCATTTATCAAGGTTTTACGGAAACCACATTTTGACCGATAACTCAGTTATCGATAAATATATCGAAATATAGCAAAGTCCAAATGAAAGCTGTGGCCTTGCACTTTCGTTTGACACCCATATTGAACGCATATATCAAGGTTTTACGGGAACCACATTTTGACCGATAACTCAGTTATCGATAAATATATCGAAATATAGCAAAGTCCAAATGAAAGCTGTGGCCTTGCACTTTCGTTTGACACCCATATTAAACGCATTTATCAAGGTTTTACGGAAACCACATTTTGACCGATAACTCAGTTATCGATAAATATATCGAAATATAGCAAAGTTCAAATGAAAGCTGTGGCCTTGCACTTTCGTTTGACACCCATATTGAACGCATATATCAAGGTTTTATTGGAACCACATTTTGACCGATAACACATTTATCGATAACTGTCGTGTCCTTTCGTGTGACACCCATATTGAACGCATACATAAAGATTTTATGAGAACCACATTTTGACCGATAACACATTTATCGATAAATATATCGAAATATGGATTAGTTCAGCTGAAACCTGTGGCCTTGCCCTTCCGTTTGACACCCATAATGAACGCATATATCAAGGTTTTACGCTAACCACATTTTGACCGCTAACTCAGTTATCGATAAATATATCGATATTTAGAAAAGTTCAACTGCAAGCTGTGGCCATGTCGTTTCGTTTGACACCCATATTCAACGCATATATCAAGGTTTTATGGGAACCACATTTTGACCGATAACACATTTATCGATAAATATATCGAAATATGGATTAGTTCAGATGAAAGCTGTGGGCTTGCCCTTCCGTTTGACACCCATAATGAACGCATATATCAAGGTTTTACGGGAACCACATTTTGACCGATAACTCAGTTATCGATATTTAGAAAAGTTCAAATGCAAGCTGTAGCCATGTCCTTTCGTTTGACACCCATATTCAATGCATATATCAATGTTTTATGGGAACCGCATTTTGACCGGTAACACATTTATCGATTATTATATCGATATATCGAAAATTTAAAATGAAAGCTGTGGCCATGTCCTTTCGTTTGACACCCATATTGAACGCATACATCAAGGTTTTATGGGAACCAGATTTTGACCGATAACACATTTATCGATAAATATATCGATATATCGAAAGGTTCAAATGCAAGCTGTGGCCATGTCCTTTCGTGTGACACCCATATTGAACGCATACATCAAGGTTTTATGAGAACCACGTTTTGACCGATAACACATTTATCGATAAATATCTCGAAATATGGATTAGTTCAGGTGAAAGCTGTGGCCTTTCCCTTCCGTTTGACACCCATAATAAACGCATATATCAAGGTTTTACGGGAACCACATTTTGACCGATAACTCAGTTATCGATAAATATATCGATATTTAGAAAAGTTCAAATGCAAGCTGTGGCCATGTCCTTTCGTTTGACCGCATATATCAATGTTTTATGGGAACCGCATTTTGACCGGTAACACATCTATCGATTATTATATCGATATATCGAAAATTTAAAATGAAAGCTGTGGCCATGTCCTTTCGTCTGACACCCATATTGAACGCATACATCAATGTTTTATGGGAACCACATTTTGACCGGTAACACATTTATCGATTGTTATATCGATATATCGAAAATTTTAAATGAAAGCTGTGGCCATGTCCTTTCGTGTGACACCCATATTGAACGCATACATCAAGGTTTTATGGGAACCACATTTTGACCGATAACTCAGTTATCGATAAATATATCGAAATATAGCAAAGTCCAAATGAAAGCTGTGGCCTTGCCCTTCCGTTTGACACCCATAATGAACGCATATATCAAGGTTTTACGCTAACCACATTTTGACCGATAACTCAGTTATCGATAAATATATCGATATTGAGAAAAGTTCAAATGCAAGCTGTGGCCATGTCGTTTCGTTTGACACCCATATTGAACGCATACATAAAGATTTTATGAGAACCACATTTTGACCGATAACACATTTATCGATAAATATATCGAAATATGGATTAGTTCAGCTGAAAGCTGTGGCTTTGCCCTTCCGTTTGACACCCATAATGAACGCATATATCAAGGTTTTACGCTAACCACATTTTGACCGATAACTCAGTTATCGATAAATATATCGATATTTAGAAAAGTTCAAATGCAAGCTGTGGCCATGTCGTTTCGTGGGACACCCATAATGAACGCATATATCAAGGTTTTACGCTAACCACATTTTGACCGGTAACTCAGTTATCGATAAATATATCGATATATCGAAAAGTTCAAATGCAAGCTGTGGCCATGTCCTTTCGTGTGACACCCATATTGAACGCATACATAAAGATTTTATGAGAACCACATTTTGACCGATAACACATTTATCGATAAATATATCGAAATATGGATTAGTTCAGCTGAAAGCTGTGGCTTTGCCCTTCCGTTTGACACCCATAATGAACGCATATATCAAGGTTTTACGCTAACCACATTTTGACCGATAACTCAGTTATCGATAAATATATCGATATTTAGAAAAGTTCAAATGCAAGCTGTGGCATATTGAACGCATATATCAATGTTTTATGGGAACCACATTTTGACTGGTAACACATTTATCGATAAGTATATCGATATATCGAAAAGTTCAAATGCAAGCTGTGGCCATGTCCTTTCGCTTGACACCCATATTGAACGCATACATCAAGGTTTTATGAGAACCACATTTTGACCGATAACACATTTATCAATAAATATATCGAAATATAGCAAAGTCCAAACGAAAGCTGTGGCCTTGCCCTTTCGTTTGACACCCATATTGAACGCATACATCAAGGTTTAATGAGAACCACATTTTGACCGATAACTCATTTATCGATAAATATATCGAAATATGCATCAGTTCAAATGAAAGCTGTGGCCTTGCCATTTCGTTTGACACCCATATTGAACGCATACATCAAGGTTTTATTGGAACCAGATTTTAACCGATAACTCATTCATCGATAAATATATCGAAATATCGAAAATTTCAAATGAAAGCCGTTGCCATGCCCTTTCGTTTGACACCCATATTGAACGCATCCATCAAGGTTTTATGGGAACCACATTTTGACCGATAACACATTTATCGATAAATATATCGAAATATGGATTAGTTCAGATGAAAGCTGTGGGCTTGTCCTTCCGTTTGACACCCATAATGAACGCATATATCAAGGTTTTACGGGAACCACATTTTGACCGATAACTCAGTTATCGATATTTAGAAAAGTTCAAATGCAAGCTGTGGCCATGTCCTTTCGTTTGACACCCATATTCAACGCATATATCAAGGTTTTATTGGAACCATATTTTGACCGATAACACATTTATCGATAAATATATCGATATATCGAAAGGTTCAAATGCAAGCTGTGACCATGTCCTTTCGTGTGACGCCCATATTGAACGCATACATCAAGGTTTTTGAGAACCACATTTTGACCGATAACACATTTATCGATAAATATATCGACATATGGATCAGTTCAGATGAAAGCTGTGGCGTTGCCCTTTCGTTCGACACCCATATTGAACGCATATATCAAGGTTTTACGCTAACCACATTTTGACCGATAACTCAGTTATCGATAAATATATCGATATTTAGAAAAGTTCAAATGCAAGCTGTGGCCATGTCGTTTCGTGTGACACCCATATTGAACGCATCCATCAAGGTTTTATGGGAACCACATTTTGACCGATAACACATTTATCGATAAATATATCGAAATATGGATTAGTTGAGCTGAAAGCTGTGGCTTTGCCCTTCCGTTTGACACCCATAATGAACGCATATATCAAGGTTTTACGCTAACCAGATTTTAACCGATAACTCATTCATCGATAAATATATCGAAATATCGAAAATTTCAAATGAAAGATGTTGCCATGCCCTTTCGTTTGACACCCATATTGAACGCATCCATCAAGGTTTTATGGGAACCACATTTTGACCGATAACACATTTATCGATAAATATATCGAAATATCGAAAAGTTCAAATCCAAGCTGTGGCCATGTCCTTTTGTTGACACCCATATTGAACGCATACATCAAGATCGAAATATGGATTAGTTTAGATGAAAGCTGTGGGCTTGTCCTTCCGTTTGACACCCATATTGAACGCATATATCAATGTTTTATGGGAACCACATTTTGACCGATAACTCAGTTATCGATATTTAGAAAAGTTCAAATGCAAGCTGTGGCCATGTCCTTTCGTTTGACACCCATATTCAACGCATATATCAAGGTTTTATTGGAACCACATTTTGACCGATGACACATTTATCGATAAATATATCGATATATCGAAAAGTTCAAATGAAAGCTGTGGCTTTGCCCTTCCGTTTGACACCCATAATGAACGCATATATCAAGGTTTTACGCTAACCAGATTTTAACCGATAACTCATTCATCGATAAATATATCGAAATATCGAAAATTTCAAATGAAAGCTGTTGCCATGCCCTTTCGTTTGACACCCATATTGAACGCATCCATCAAGGTTTTATGGGAACCACATTTTGACCGATAACACATTTATCGATAAATATATCGAAATATCGAAAAGTTCAAATGCAAGCTGTGGCCATGTCCTTTTGTTGACACCCATATTGAACGCATACATCAAGATCGAAATATGGATTAGTTCAGATGAAAGCTGTGGGCTTGTCCTTCCGTTTGACACCCATATTGAACGCATATATCAAGGTTTTACGGGAACCACATTTTGACCGATAACTCAGTTATCGATATTTAGAAAAGTTCAAATGCAAGCTGTGGCCATGTCCTTTCGTTTGACACCCATATTCAACGCATATATCAAGGTTTTATTGGAACCACATTTTGACCGATGACACATTTATCGATAAATATATCGATATATCGAAAAGTTCAAATGAAAGCTGTGGTGTTGCTCTTCCGTTTGACACCCATATTGAACGCAAACATCAAGATTTTATGAGAACCACATTTTGACCGATAACACATTTATCGATAAATATATCGATATATCGAAAAGTTCAAATGCAAGCTGTGGCCATGTCCTTTTGTGTGCCACCCATATTGAACGCATACATCAAGGTTTTATGGGAACCTCATTTTGACCGATAACTCAGTTATCGATAAATATATCAATATTTAGAAAAGTTCAAATGCCAGCTGTGGCCTTGTCCTTCCGTTTGACACCCATAATGAACGCATATATCAAGGTTTTACGAGAACCACATTTTGACCGATAACTCAGTTATCGATAAATATATCGATATTTAGAAAAGTTCAAATGCAAGCTGTGGCCATGTCCTTTCGTTTGACACCCATATTGAACGCATCCATCAAGGTTTTATGGGAACCACATTTTGACCGATAACACATTTATCAATAAATATATCGAAATATAGCAAAGTCCAAACGAAAGCTGTGGGCTTGCCCTTCCGTTTGACACCCATAATGAACGCATATATCAATGTTTTATGGGAACCACATTTTGACCGGCAACACATTTATCGATAAGTATATCGATATATCGAAAAGTTCAAATGCAAGCTGTGGCCATGTCCTTTCGCTTGACACCCATATTGAACGCATACATCAAGGTTTTATGAGAACCACATTTTGACCGATAACACATTTATCAATAAATATATCGAAATATAGCAAAGTCCAAACGAAAGCTGTGGGCTTGCCCTTCCGTTTGACACCCATAATGAACGCATATATCAAGGTTTTACGGGAACCACATTTTGACCGATAACTCAGTTATCGATATTTAGAAAAGTTCAAATGCAAGCTGTGGCCATGTCCTTTCGTTTGACACCCATATTCAACGCATATATCAAGGTTTTATTGGAACCACATTTTGACCGATGACACATTTATCGATAAATATATCGAAATATAGCAAAGTCCAAACGAAAGCTGTGGGCTTGCCCTTCCGTTTGACACCCATAATGAACGCATATATCAAGGTTTTACGGGAACCACATTTTGACCGATAACTCAGTTATCGATATTTAGAAAAGTTCAAATGCAAGCTGTGGCCATGTCCTTTCGTTTGACACCCATATTCAACGCATATATCAAGGTTTTATTGGAACCACATTTTGACCGATGACACATTTATCGATAAATATATCGATATATCGAAAAGTTCAAATGAAAGCTGTGGGGTTCCTCTTCCGTTTGACACCCATATTGAACGCAAACATCAAGATTTTATGAGAACCACATTTTGACCGATAACACATTTATCAATAAATATATCGAAATATAGCAAAGTCCAAATGAAAGCTGTGGCCTTGCCTTTTCGTTTGACACCCATATTGAACGCATACATAAAGGTTTTATGAGAACCACATTTTGACCGATAACACATTTATCGATAAATATATCGATATATCGAAAAGTTCAAATGCAAGCTCTGGCCATGTCCTTTCGTTTGACACCCATATTGAACGCATACATAAAGGTTTTATTGGAACCACATTTTGACCGGTAACTCATTTATCGATAAATATATCGAAATATGCATCAGTTCAAATGAAAGCTGTGGCCTCGCCATTTCGTTTGACAGCCATATCAAGGTTTTATTGGAACCACATTTTGACCGATAACACATTTATCGATAAATATATCGATATATCGAAAAGTTCAAATGCAAGCTGTGGCCATGTCCTTTCGTTTGACACCCATATTGAACGCATATATCAAGGTTTTACGGGAACCACATTTTGACCGATACCTCAGTTATCGATAAATATATCGATATTTAGAAAAGTTCAAATGCAAGCTGTGGCCATGTCCTTTCGTTTGACACCCATATTGAACGCATATATCAAGGTTTTATTGGAACCACATTTTGACCGATAACACATTTATCGATAAATATATCGATATATCGAAAAGTTCAAATGCAAGCTGT
Organism: Merzomyia westermanni; assembly: GCA_949987695.1. Taxonomy (NCBI): domain Eukaryota; kingdom Metazoa; phylum Arthropoda; class Insecta; order Diptera; family Tephritidae; genus Merzomyia; species Merzomyia westermanni. Next base: position 134,113,506 of record OX465292.1, on the reverse strand, counting down.
GGCCATGTCCTTTTGTTGACACCCATATTGAACGCATACATCAAGGTTTTATTAGAACCACATTTTGACCGATAACACATTTATCAATAAATATGTATATCGAAATATGGATTAGTTCAGATGAAAGCTGTGGCCTTGCCCTTCCGTTTGACACCCATAATGAACGCATATATCAAGGTTTTACGGGAACCACGTTTTGACCGATAACTCATTCATCGATAAATATATCGAAATATCAAAAATTTCAAATGAAAGCTGTTGCCATGCCCTTTCGTTTGACACCCATATTGAACGCATATATCAAGGTTTGATTGGAACCACATTTTGACCGATACAACATTTATCGATAAATATATCGATATATCGAAAAGTTCAAATGCAAGCTGTGGCCATGTCCTTTCGTTTGACACCCATATTGAACGCATATATCAAGGTTTTATTGGAACCACATTTTGACCGATAACACATTTATCGATAAATATATCGATATATCGAAAAGTTCAAATGCAAGCTGTGGCCATGTCCTTTTGTGTGCCACCCATATTGAACGCATACATCAAGGTTTTATGAGAACCACATTTGGACCGATAACACATTTATCGATAAATATATCGAAATATGGATTAGTTCAGATGAAAGCTGTGGCCTTGCCCTTCCGTTTGACACCCATAATGAACGCATATATCAAGGTTTTACGAGAACCACATTTTGACCGATAACTCAGTTATCGATAAATATATCGATATTTAGAAAAGTTCAAATGCAAGCTGTGGCCATGTCCTTTCGTTTGACACCCATATTGAACGCATACATCAAGGTTTTACTGGAACCAGATTTTGACCGATAACTCATTCATCGATAAATATATCGAAATATCGAAAATTTCTAATGAAAGCTGTTGCCATGCCCTTTCGTGTGACACCCATATTGAACGCATACATCAAGGTTTTATGGGAACCTCATTTTGACCGATAACTCAGTTATCGATAAATATATCAATATTTAGAAAAGTTCAAATGCCAGCTGTGGCCTTGTCCTTCCGTTTGACGTCCATAATGAACGCACATATCAAGGTTTTGCGGGAACCACATTTTGACCGACAACTCAGTTATCGATAAATATATCGAAATATGCATCAGTTCAAATGAAAGTTGTGGCCTTGCCCTTTCGTTCGACACCCATTTTGAACGCATACATCAAGGTTTTATGAGAACCACATTTTGACCGATAACACATTTATCGATAATTATATCGAAATATGGATTAGTTCAGATGAAAGCTGTGGCCTTGCCCTTCCGTTTGACACCCATAATGAACGCATATATCAAGGTTTTACGGGAACCACATTTTGACCGATAACTCAGTTATCGATAAATATATCAATATTTAGAAAAGTTCAAATACAAGCCGTGGCCATGTCCTTTCGTTTGACACCCATATTGAACGCATATATCAATGTTTTATGGGAACCACATTTTGACCGGTAACACATTTATCGATTATTATATCGATATATCGAAAATTTTAAATGAAAGCTGTGGCCATGTCCTTTCGTTTGACACCCATATTGAACGCATATATCAAGGTTTTACGGGAACCACATTTTGACCGATACCTCAGTTATCGATAAATATATCGATATTTAGAAAAGTTCAAATGCAAGCTGTGGCCATGTCCTTTCGTTTGACACCCATATTGAACGCATACATCAAGGTTTTATTGGAACCAGATTTTGACCGATAACTCATTCATCGATAAATATATCGAAATATCGAAAATTTCAAATGAAAGCTGTTGCCATGCCCTTTCGTTTGACACCCATATTGAACGCATATATCAAGGTTTGATTGGAACCACATTTTGACCGATACAACATTTATCGATAAATATATCGATATATCGAAAAGTTCAAATGCAAGCTGTGGCCATGTCCTTTCGTTTGACACCCATATTGAACGCATATATCAAGGTTTTATTGGAACCACATTTTGACCGATAACTCAGTTATCGATAAATATATCGATATATCGAAAACTTCAAATGCAAGCTGTGGCCATGTCCTTTCGTGTGACACCCATATTGCACGCATACATCAAGGTTTTATGAGAACCACATTTTGACCGATAACACATTTATCGATAAATATATCGAAATATGGATCAGTTCAGATGAAAGCTGTGGTGTTGCCCTTCCGTTTGACAACCATATTGAACGCAAACATCAAGGTTGTATGGGAACCACATTTTGACCGATAACTCATTTATCGATAAATATATCGAAATATGCATCAGTTCAAATGAAAGCTGCGGTCTTGCTCTTCCGTTTGACACCCATAATGAACCCATATATCAAGGTTTTACGGGAACCACATTTTGACCGATAACTCAGTTATCGATAAATATATCGAAATATAGCAAAGTCCAAATGAAAGCTGTGGCCTTGCCCTTTGGTTTGACACCCATATTGAACGCATATATCAAGTTTTTATTGGAACCACATTTTGACCGATAACACATTTATCGATAAATATATCTATATATCGAAAACTTCAAATGCAAGCTGTGGCCATGTCCTTTCGTGTGACACACATATTGAACGCATACATCAAGGTTTTATGAGAACCACATTTTGACCGATAACACATTTATCGATAAATATATCGAAATATGGATCAGTTCAGATGAAAGCTGTGGCGTTGCTCTTCCGTTTGACAACCATATTGAACGCAAACATCAAGGTTTTATGAGAACCACATTATGACCGATAACACATTTATCGATAAATATATCGAAATATGGATTAGTTCAGATGAAAGCTGTGGCCTTGCCCTTCCGTTTGACACCCATAATGAACGCATATATCATGGTTTTACGGGAACCACATTTTGACCGATAACTCATTCATCGATAAATATATCGAAATATAGCAAAGTCCAAATGAAAGCTGTGGCCTTGAACTTTCGTTTGACACCCATATTGAACGCATATATCAAGGTTTTATTGGAACCACATTTTGACCGATAACACATTTATCGATAAATATATCGATATATCGAAAACTTCAAATGCAAGCTGTGGCCATGTCCTTTCGAGTGACACCCATATTGAACGCATACATCAAGGTTTTACGGGAACCACATTTTGACCGATAACTCAGTTATCGATAAATATATCGAAATATAGCAAAGTCCAAATGAAAGCTGTGGCCTTGCCCTTCCGTTTGACACCCATAATGAACGCATATATCAAGGTTTTACGGGAACCACATTTTTACCGATAACTCAGTTATCGATAAATATATCGATATATCGAAAAGTTCAAATGCAAGCTGTGGCCATGTCCTTTCGTGTGACACCCATATTGAACGCATACATAAAGATTTTATGAGAACCACATTTTGACCGATAACACATTTATCGATAAATATATCGAAATATGGATTAGTTCAGCTGAAAGCTGTGGCCTTGCCCTTCCGTTTGACACCCATAATGAACGCATATATCAAGGTTTTACGCTAACCACATTTTGACCGATAACTCAGTTATCGATAAATTTATCGATATTTAGAAAAGTTCAAATGCAAGCTGTGGCCATGTCGTTTCGTTTGACACCCATATTGAACGCATATATCAATGTTTTATGGGAACCACATTTTGACCGATAACACATTTATCGATAAATATATCGAAATATGGATTAGTTCAGCTGAAAGCTGTGGCCTTGCCCTTCCGTTTGACACCCATAATGAACGCATATATCAAGGTTTTACGCTAACCACATTTTGACCGATAACTCAGTTATCGATAAATATATCGATATTTAGAAAAGTTCAAATGCAATCTGTGGCCATGTCCTTTCGCTTGACACCCATATTGAACGCATACATCAAGGTTTTATGAGAACCACATTTGGACCGATAACACATTTATCGATAAATATATCGAAATATGGATTAGTTCAGATGAAAGCTGTGGCCTTGCCCTTCCGTTTGACACCCATAATGAACGCATATATCAAGGTTTTACGAGAACCACATTTTGACCGATAACTCAGTTATCGATAAATATATCGATATTTAGAAAAGTTCAAATGCAAGCTGTGGCCATGTCCTTTCGTTTGACACCCATATTGAACGCATATATCAATGTTTTATGGGAACCACATTTTGCCCGGTCACACATTTATCGATTATTATATTGATATATCGAAAATTTAAAATGAAAGCTGTGGCCATGTCCTTTCGTTTGACACCCATATTGAACGCATACGTCAAGGTTTTACTGGAACCAGATTTTGACCGATAACTCATTCATCGATAAATATATCGAAATATCGAAAATTTCAAATGAAAGCTGTTGCCATGCCCTTTCGTGTGACACCCATATTGAACGCATATATCAATGTTTTATGGGAACCACATTTTGACCGGTCACACATTTATCGATTATTATATTGATATATCGAAAATTTAAAATGAAAGCTGTGGCCATGTCCTTTCGTTTGACACCCATATTGAACGCATACGTCAAGGTTTTACTGGAACCACATTTTGACCGATAACTCAGTTATCGATAAATATATTGATATTTAGAAAAGTTCAAATGCAAGCTGTGGCCATGTCCTTTCGCTTGACACCCATATTGAACGCATACATCAAGGTTTTATGAGAACCACATTTGGACCGATAACACATTTATCGATAAATATATCGAAATATAGATTAGTTCAGATGAAAGCTGTGGCCTTGCCCTTCCGTTTGACACCCATAATGAACGCATATATCAAGGTTTTACGAGAACCACATTTTGACCGATAACTCAGTTATCGATAAATATATCGATATTTAGAAAAGTTCAAACGCAAGCTGTGGCCATGTCCTTTCGCTTGACACCCATATTGAACGCATACATCAAGGTTTTATGAGAACCACATTTGGACCGATAACACATTTATCGATAAATATATCGAAATATGGATTAGTTCAGATGAAAGCTGTGGCCTTGCCCTTCCGTTTGACACCCATAATGAACGCATATATCATGGTTTTACGGGAACCACATTTTGACCGATAACTCAGTTATCGATAAATATATCGAAATATAGCAAAGTCCAAATGAAAGCTGTGGCCTTGCACTTTCGTTTGACACCCATATTGAACGCATATATCAAGGTTTTATTGGAACCACATTTTGACCGATACAACATTTATCGATAAATATATCGATATATCGAAAAGTTCAAATGCAAGCTGTGGCCATGTCCTTTCGTTTGACACCCATATTGAACGCATATATCAAGGTTTTATTGGAACCACATTTTGACCGATAACACATTTATCGATAAATATATCGATATATCGAAAAGTTCAAATGCAAGCTGTGGCCATGTCCTTTTGTGTGCCACCCATATTGAACGCATACATCAAGGTTTTATGAGAACCACATTTGGACCGATAACACATTTATCGATAAATATATCGAAATATGGATTAGTTCAGATGAAAGCTGTGGCCTTGCCCTTCCGTTTGACACCCATAATGAACGCATATATCAAGGTTTTACGAGAACCACATTTTGACCGATAACTCAGTTATCGATAAATATATCGATATTTAGAAAAGTTCAAATGCAAGCTGTGGCCATGTCCTTTCGTTTGACACCCATATTGAACGCATACATCAAGGTTTTACTGGAACCAGATTTTGACCGATAACTCATTCATCGATAAATATATCGAAATATCGAAAATTTCTAATGAAAGCTGTTGCCATGCCCTTTCGTGTGACACCCATATTGAACGCATACATCAAGGTTTTATGGGAACCTCATTTTGACCGATAACTCAGTTATCGATAAATATATCAATATTTAGAAAAGTTCAAATGCCAGCTGTGGCCTTGTCCTTCCGTTTGACGTCCATAATGAACGCACATATCAAGGTTTTGCGGGAACCACATTTTGACCGACAACTCAGTTATCGATAAATATATCGAAATATGCATCAGTTCAAATGAAAGTTGTGGCCTTGCCCTTCCGTTTGACACCCATAATGAACGCATATATCAAGGTTTTACGAGAACCACATTTTGACCGATAACTCAGTTATCGATAAATATATCGATATTTAGAAAAGTTCAAATGCAAGCTGTGGCCATGTCCTTTCGTTTGACACCCATATTGAACGCATACATCAAGGTTTTACTGGAACCAGATTTTGACCGATAACTCATTCATCGATAAATATATCGAAATATCGAAAATTTCTAATGAAAGCTGTTGCCATGCCCTTTCGTGTGACACCCATATTGAACGCATACATCAAGGTTTTATGGGAACCACATTTTGACCGATAACTCAGTTATCGATAAATATATCGATATTTAGAAAAGTTCAAATGCAAGCTGTGGCCATGTCCTTTCGTTTGACACCCATATTGAACGCATACATCAAGGTTTTACTGGAACCAGATTTTGACCGATAACTCATTCATCGATAAATATATCGAAATATCGAAAATTTCTAATGAAAGCTGTTGCCATGCCCTTTCGTGTGACACCCATATTGAACGCATACATCAAGGTTTTATGGGAACCTCATTTTGACCGATAACTCAGTTATCGATAAATATATCAATATTTAGAAAAGTTCAAATGCCAGCTGTGGCCTTGTCCTTCCGTTTGACACCCATAATGAACGCATATATCAAGGTTTTACGAGAACCACATTTTGACCGATAACTCAGTTATCGATAAATATATCGATATTTAGAAAAGTTCAAATGCAAGCTGTGGCCATGTCCTTTCGTTTGACACCCATATTGAACGCATACATCAAGGTTTTACTGGAACCAGATTTTGACCGATAACTCATTCATCGATAAATATATCGAAATATCGAAAATTTCTAATGAAAGCTGTTGCCATGCCCTTTCGTGTGACACCCATATTGAACGCATACATCAAGGTTTTATGAGAACCACATTTTGACCGATAACACATTTATCGATAAATATATCGAAATATGGATTAGTTCAGATGAAAGCTGTGGCCTTGCCCTTCCGTTTGACACCCATAATGAACGCATATATCAAGGTTTTACGGGAACCACATTTTGACCGATAACTCAGTTATCGATAAATATATCAATATTTAGAAAAGTTCAAATGCAAGCTGTGGCCATGTCCTTTCGTTTGACACCCATATTGAACGCATATATCAATGTTTTATGGGAACCACATTTTGACCGGTAACACATTTATCGATTATTATATCGATATATCGAAAATTTTAAATGAAAGCTGTGGCCATGTCCTTTCGTTTGACACCCATATTGAACGCATATATCAAGGTTTTACGGGAACCACATTTTGACCGATACCTCAGTTATCGATAAATATATCGATATTTAGAAAAGTTCAAATGCAAGCTGTGGCCATGTCCTTTCGTTTGACACCCATATTGAACGCATACATCAAGGTTTTATTGGAACCAGATTTTGACCGATAATGATAACTCATTCATCGATAAATATATCGAAATATCGAAAATTTCAAATGAAAGCTGTTGCCATGCCCTTTCGTTTGACACCCATATTGAACGCATATATCAAGGTTTGATTGGAACCACATTTTGACCGATACAACATTTATCGATAAATATATCGATATATCGAAAAGTTCAAATGCAAGCTGTGGCCATGTCCTTTCGTTTGACACCCATATTGAACGCATATATCAAGGTTTTATTGGAACCACATTTTGACCGATAACTCAGTTATCGATAAATATATCGATATATCGAAAACTTCAAATGCAAGCTGTGGCCATGTCCTTTCGTGTGACACCCATATTGCACGCATACATCAAGGTTTTATGAGAACCACATTTTGACCGATAACACATTTATCGATAAATATATCGAAATATGGATCAGTTCAGATGAAAGCTGTGGTGTTTCCCTTCCGTTTGACAACCATATTGAACGCAAACATCAAGGTTGTATGGGAACCACATTTTGACCGATAACTCATTTATCGATAAATATATCGAAATATGCATCAGTTCAAATGAAAGCTGCGGTCTTGCTCTTCCGTTTGACACCCATAATGAACCCATATATCAAGGTTTTACGGGAACCACATTTTGACCGATAACTCAGTTATCGATAAATATATCGAAATATAGCAAAGTCCAAATGAAAGCTGTGGCCTTGCCCTTTGGTTTGACACCCATATTGAACGCATATATCAAGTTTTTATTGGAACCACATTTTGACCGATAACACATTTATCGATAAATATATCTATATATCGAAAACTTCAAATGCAAGCTGTGGCCATGTCCTTTCGTGTGACACACATATTGCACGCATACATCAAGGTTTTATGAGAACCACATTTTGACCGATAACACATTTATCGATAAATATATCGAAATATGGATCAGTTCAGATGAAAGCTGTGGCGTTGCTCTTCCGTTTGACAACCATATTGAACGCAAACATCAAGGTTTTATGAGAACCACATTATGACCGATAACACATTTATCGATAAATATATCGAAATATGGATTAGTTCAGATGAAAGCTGTGGCCTTGCCCTTCCGTTTGACACCCATAATGAACGCATATATCATGGTTTTACGGGAACCACATTTTGACCGATAACTCAGTTATCGATAAATATATCGAAATATAGCAAAGTCCAAATGAAAGCTGTGGCCTTGCACTTTCGTTTGACACCCATATTGAACGCATATATCAAGGTTTTATTGGAACCACATTTTGACCGATAACACATTTATCGATAAATATATCGATATATCGAAAACTTCAAATGCAAGCTGTGGCCATGTCTTTTCGAGTGACACCCATATTGAACGCATACATCAAGGTTTTACGGGAACCACATTTTGACCGATAACTCAGTTATCGATAAATATATCGAAATATAGCAAAGTCCAAATGAAAGCTGTGGCCTTGCCCTTCCGTTTGACACCCATAATGAACGCATATATCAAGGTTTTACGGGAACCACATTTTTACCGATAACTCAGTTATCGATAAATATATCGATATATCGAAAAGTTCAAATGCAAGCTGTGGCCATGTCCTTTCGTGTGACACCCATATTGAACGCATACATAAAGATTTTATGAGAACCACATTTTGACCGATAACACATTTATCGATAAATATATCGAAATATGGATTAGTTCAGCTGAAAGCTGTGGCCTTGCCCTTCCGTTTGACACCCATAATGAACGCATATATCAAGGTTTTACGCTAACCACATTTTGACCGATAACTCAGTTATCGATAAATTGATCGATATTTAGAAAAGTTCAAATGCAAGCTGTGGCCATGTCGTTTCGTTTGACACCCATATTGAACGCATATATCAATGTTTTATGGGAACCACATTTTGACCGATAACACATTTATCGATAAATATATCGAAATATGGATTAGTTCAGCTGAAAGCTGTGGCCTTGCCCTTCCGTTTGACACCCATAATGAACGCATATATCAAGGTTTTACGCTAACCACATTTTGACCGATAACTCAGTTATCGATAAATATATCGATATTTAGAAAAGTTCAAATGCAAGCTGTGGCCATGTCCTTTCGCTTGACACCCATATTGAACGCATACATCAAGGTTTTATGAGAACCACATTTGGACCGATAACACATTTATCGATAAATATATCGAAATATGGATTAGTTCAGATGAAAGCTGTGGCCTTGCCCTTCCGTTTGACACCCATAATGAACGCATATATCAAGGTTTTACGAGAACCACATTTTGACCGATAACTCAGTTATCGATAAATATATCGATATTTAGAAAAGTTCAAATGCAAGCTGTGGCCATGTCCTTTCGTTTGACACCCATATTGAACGCATATATCAATGTTTTATGGGAACCACATTTTGACCGGTCACACATTTATCGATTATTATATTGATATATCGAAAATTTAAAATGAAAGCTGTGGCCATGTCCTTTCGTTTGACACCCATATTGAACGCATACGTCAAGGTTTTACTGGAACCAGATTTTGACCGATAACTCATTCATCGATAAATATATCGAAATATCGAAAATTTCAAATGAAAGCTGTTGCCATGCCCTTTCGTGTGACACCCATATTGAACGCATATATCAATGTTTTATGGGAACCACATTTTGACCGGTCACACATTTATCGATTATTATATTGATATATCGAAAATTTAAAATGAAAGCTGTGGCCATGTCCTTTCGTTTGACACCCATATTGAACGCATACGTCAAGGTTTTACTGGAACCACATTTTGACCGATAACTCAGTTATCGATAAATATATTGATATTTAGAAAAGTTCAAATGCAAGCTGTGGCCATGTCCTTTCGCTTGACACCCATATTGAACGCATACATCAAGGTTTTATGAGAACCACATTTGGACCGATAACACATTTATCGATAAATATATCGAAATATGGATTAGTTCAGATGAAAGCTGTGGCCTTGCCCTTCCGTTTGACACCCATAATGAACGCATATATCAAGGTTTTACGAGAACCACATTTTGACCGATAACTCAGTTATCGATAAATATATCGATATTTAGAAAAGTTCAAACGCAAGCTGTGGCCATGTCCTTTCGCTTGACACCCATATTGAACGCATACATCAAGGTTTTATGAGAACCACATTTGGACCGATAACACATTTATCGATAAATATATCGAAATATGGATTAGTTCAGATGAAAGCTGTGGCCTTGCCCTTCCGTTTGACACCCATATTGAACGCATACATCAAGGTTTTATGGGAACCACATTTTGACCGATAACTCAGTTATCGATAAATACGAGGTGTGTTCAAAATTTTGTGTTTTTTCAAAAATTATTTATTTATTCATGAATATCTATTTTGTCCCCTTCAACGTAATCCCCATGAGATATTATACACTTGTGCCAACGGTTTTTCCAATCTTCGAAGCACTTCAAAAAATAATTTTTTTGTATCTTGTTCAGCTCCTCCTTCGATGCCGTCTTTATCTCGTCAAGAGAAGCGTAACGTCGTCCTTTCATGGGCCTCTTCAGTTTAGGGAACAAGAAAAAGTCACAGGGGGCCAGATCTGGGGAATACGGTGGCTGCGGCATCATTAGTGTGTTGTTTTTGGCCAAAAAGTCGCGCACAAGCAACGATGCGTGAGCAGGGGCGTTATCGTGGTGCAAAAGCCAATTTTTGTTCTTCCACAAATCCGGGCGTTTCTGGCGGATTGCTTCTCGCAAATTGCGCATAACTTGCAGGTAATATTCCTTATTGGCCGTTCTTCCCTGTGGCAAGAACTCATGATGCACCATGCTCCTGCAATCGAAGAAAATTGTCAGCAAAACTTTCACATTCGACCGAACTTGGCGCGCTTTTTTCGTTCTTGGTTCGTGCGGCAGCTTCCATTGAGATGATTGAGCTTTGGTTTCCACGTCATAACCATAAACCCACGATTCGTCACCAGTTATGACCCTCTGGAGCAAATTTGGGTCGTCGCGGACAGAGTTTAACATCTCATTAGCAATGTTCATGCGATGCTGTTTTTGGTCACAATTGAGCAATTTTGGTACGAATTTCGCGTAAAAATCGAAGACGATCCAAAACACGTGCAAGCAAAGCAGCTGTCAACAATTAACTGAACATTCAAAATGGCCGAGCTTGTCGGCATAAGTGAGAGACATGAGTACCATAATAACGCCACAAAAAATTCGAAATTTGAATATACGTAACCAGCGAAAATTCAAAATTCGCGATACTTTTTGAACACACCTCGTATATCGATATTTAGAAAAGTTCAAATGCCAGCTGTGGCCGTGTCCTTTCGTTTGACACCCATATTGAACGCAAACATCAAGATTTTATGAGAACCACATTTTGACCGATAACACATTTATCAATAAATATATCGAAATATAGCAAAGTCCAAATGAAAGCTGTGGCCTTGCCTTTTCGTTTGACACCCATATTGAACGCATACATAAAGGTTTTATTGGAACCACATTTTGACCGGTAACTCATTTATCGATAAATATATCGAAATATGCATCAGTTCAAATGAAAGCTGTGGCCTCGCCATTTCGTTTGACACCCATATCAAGGTTTTATTGGAACCACATTTTGACCGATAACACATTTATCGATAAATATATCGATATATCGAAAAGTTCAAATGCAAGCTGTGGCCATGTCCTTTCGTTTGACACCCATATTGAACGCATATATCAAGGTTTTACGGGAACCACATTTTGACCGATACCTCAGTTATCGATAAATATATCGATATTTAGAAAAGTTCAAATGCAAGCTGTGGCCATGTCCTTTCGTTTGACACCCATATTGAACGCATATATCAAGGTTTTATTGGAACCACATTTTGACCGATAACACATTTATCGATAAATATATCGATATATCGAAAAGTTCAAATGCAAGCTGTGGCCATGTCCTTTTGTTGACACCCATATTGAACGCATACATCAAGGTTTTATGAGAACCACATTTGGACCGATAACACATTTATCGATAAATATATCGAAATATGGATTAGTTCAGATGAAAGCTGTGGCCTTGCCCTTCCGTTTGACACCCATAATGAACGCATATATCAAGGTTTTACGAGAACCACATTTTGACCGATAACTCAGTTATCGATAAATATATCGATATTTAGAAAAGTTCAAATGCAAGCTGTAGCCATGTCCTTTCGTTTGACACCCATATTGAACGCATACATCAAGGTTTTACTGGAACCAGATTTTGACCGATAACTCATTCATCGATAAATATATCGAAATATCGAAAATTTCTAATGAAAGCTGTTGCCATGCCCTTTCGTGTGACACCCATATTGAACGCATACATCAAGGTTTTATGGGAACCTCATTTTGACCGATAACTCAGTTATCGATAAATATATCAATATTTAGAAAAGTTCAAATGCCAGCTGTGGCCTTGTCCTTCCGTTTGACGTCCATAATGAACGCACATATCAAGGTTTTGCGGGAACCACATTTTGACCGACAACTCAGTTATCGATAAATATATCGAAATATGCATCAGTTCAAATGAAAGTTGTGGCCTTGCCCTTTCGTTCGACACCCATATTGAACGCATACATCAAGGTTTTATGAGAACCACATTTTGACCGATAACACATTTATCGATAAATATATCGAAATATGGATTAGTTCAGATGAAAGCTGTGGCCTTGCCCTTCCGTTTGACACCCATAATGAACGCATATATCAAGGTTTTACGGGAACCACATTTTGACCGATAACTCAGTTATCGATAAATATATCAATATTTAGAAAAGTTCAAATGCAAGCTGTGGCCATGTCCTTTCGTTTGACACCCATATTGAACGCATATATCAATGTTTTATGGGAACCACATTTTGACCGGTAACACATTTATCGATTATTATATCGATATATCGAAAATTTTAAATGAAAGCTGTGGCCATGTCCTTTCGTTTGACACCCATATTGAACGCATATATCAAGGTTTTACGGGAACCACATTTTGACCGATACCTCAGTTATCGATAAATATATCGATATTTAGAAAAGTTCAAATGCAAGCTGTGGCCATGTCCTTTCGTTTGACACCCATATTGAACGCATACATCAAGGTTTTATTGGAACCAGATTTTGACCGATAACTCATTCATCGATAAATATATCGAAATATCGAAAATTTCAAATGAAAGCTGTTGCCATGCCCTTTCGTTTGACACCCATATTGAACGCATATATCAAGGTTTGATTGGAACCACATTTTGACCGATACAACATTTATCGATAAATATATCGATATATCGAAAAGTTCAAATGCAAGCTGTGGCCATGTCCTTTCGTTTGACACCCATATTGAACGCATATATCAAGGTTTTATTGGAACCACATTTTGACCGATAACTCAGTTATCGATAAATATATCGATATATCGAAAACTTCAAATGCAAGCTGTGGCCATGTCCTTTCGTGTGACACCCATATTGCACGCATACATCAAGGTTTTATGAGAACCACATTTTGACCGATAACACATTTATCGATAAATATATCGAAATATGGATCAGTTCAGATGAAAGCTGTGGTGTTGCCCTTCCGTTTGACAACCATATTGAACGCAAACATCAAGGTTGTATGGGAACCACATTTTGACCGATAACTCATTTATCGATAAATATATCGAAATATGCATCAGTTCAAATGAAAGCTGCGGTCTTGCTCTTCCGTTTGACACCCATAATGAACCCATATATCAAGGTTTTACGGGAACCACATTTTGACCGATAACTCAGTTATCGATAAATATATCGAAATATAGCAAAGTCCAAATGAAAGCTGTGGCCTTGCCCTTTGGTTTGACACCCATATTGAACGCATATATCAAGTTTTTATTGGAACCACATTTTGACCGATAACACATTTATCGATAAATATATCTATATATCGAAAACTTCAAATGCAAGCTGTGGCCATGTCCTTTCGTGTGACACACATATTGAACGCATACATCAAGGTTTTATGAGAACCACATTTTGACCGATAACACATTTATCGATAAATATATCGAAATATGGATCAGTTCAGATGAAAGCTGTGGCGTTGCTCTTCCGTTTGACAACCATATTGAACGCAAACATCAAGGTTTTATGAGAACCACATTATGACCGATAACACATTTATCGATAAATATATCGAAATATGGATTAGTTCAGATGAAAGCTGTGGCCTTGCCCTTCCGTTTGACACCCATAATGAACGCATATATCATGGTTTTACGGGAACCACATTTTGACCGATAACTCAGTTATCGATAAATATATCGAAATATAGCAAAGTCCAAATGAAAGCTGTGGCCTTGCACTTTCGTTTGACACCCATATTGAACGCATATATCAAGGTTTTATTGGAACCACATTTTGACCGATAACACATTTATCGATAAATATATCGATATATCGAAAACTTCAAATGCAAGCTGTGGCCATGTCCTTTCGTGTGACACCCATATTGAACGCATACATCAAGGTTTTACGGGAACCACATTTTGACCGATAACTCAGTTATCGATAAATATATCGAAATATAGCAAAGTCCAAATGAAAGCTGTGGCCTTGCCCTTCCGTTTGACACCCATAATGAACGCATATATCAAGGTTTTACGGGAACCACATTTTTACCGATAACTCAGTTATCGATAAATATATCGATATATCGAAAAGTTCAAATGCAAGCTGTGGCCATGTCCTTTCGTGTGACACCCATATTGAACGCATACATAAAGATTTTATGAGAACCACATTTTGACCGATAACACATTTATCGATAAATATATCGAAATATGGATTAGTTCAGCTGAAAGCTGTGGCCTTGCCCTTCCGTTTGACACCCATAATGAACGCATATATCAAGGTTTTACGCTAACCACATTTTGACCGATAACTCAGTTATCGATAAATTTATCGATATTTAGAAAAGTTCAAATGCAAGCTGTGGCCATGTCGTTTCGTTTGACACCCATATTGAACGCATATATCAATGTTTTATGGGAACCACATTTTGACCGATAACACATTTATCGATAAATATATCGAAATATGGATTAGTTCAGCTGAAAGCTGTGGCCTTGCCCTTCCGTTTGACACCCATAATGAACGCATATATCAAGGTTTTACGCTAACCACATTTTGACCGATAACTCAGTTATCGATAAATATATCGATATTTAGAAAAGTTCAAATGCAAGCTGTGGCCATGTCCTTTCGCTTGACACCCATATTGAACGCATACATCAAGGTTTTATGAGAACCACATTTGGACCGATAACACATTTATCGATAAATATATCGAAATATGGATTAGTTCAGATGAAAGCTGTGGCCTTGCCCTTCCGTTTGACACCCATAATGAACGCATATATCAAGGTTTTACGAGAACCACATTTTGACCGATAACTCAGTTATCGATAAATATATCGATATTTAGAAAAGTTCAAATGCAAGCTGTGGCCATGTCCTTTCGTTTGACACCCATATTGAACGCATATATCAATGTTTTATGGGAACCACATTTTGACCGGTCACACATTTATCGATTATTATATTGATATATCGAAAATTTAAAATGAAAGCTGTGGCCATGTCCTTTCGTTTGACACCCATATTGAACGCATACGTCAAGGTTTTACTGGAACCAGATTTTGACCGATAACTCATTCATCGATAAATATATCGAAATATCGAAAATTTCAAATGAAAGCTGTTGCCATGCCCTTTCGTGTGACACCCATATTGAACGCATACATCAAGGTTTTATGGGAACCTCATTTTGACCGATAACTCAGTTATCGATAAATATATCGATATTTAGAAAAGTTCAAATGCCAGCTGTGGCCTTGCCCTTCCGTTTGACGTCCATAATGAACGCACATATCAAGGTTTTACGGGAACCACATTTTGAACGATAACTCAGTTATCGATAAATATATCAATATTTAGAAAAGTTCAAATGCAAGCTGTGGCCATGTCCTTTCGTTTGACACCCATATTGAACGCATATATTTATCAATGTTTTATGGGAACCACATTTTGACCGGTAACACATTTATCGACTATTATATCGATATATCGAAAATTTAAAATGAAAGCTGTGGCCATGTCCTTTCGTTTGACACCCATATTGAACGCATACATCAAGGTTTTATTGGAACCAGATTTTGACCGATAACTCATTCATCGATAAATATATCGAAATATCGAAAATTTCAAATGAAAGCTGTTGCCATGCCCTTTCGTTTGACACCCATATTGAACGCATACATCAAGGTTTTATGGGAACCACATTTTGACCGATAACTCAGTTATCGATAAATACGAGGTGTGTTCAAAAAGTATCGCGAATTTTGTGTTTTTTCAAAAATTATTTATTTATTCATGAATATCTATTTTGTCCCCTTCAACGTAATCCCCATGAGATATTATACACTTGTGCCAACGGTTTTTCCAATCTTCGAAGCACTTCAAAAAATAATTTTTTTGTGTCTTGTTCAGCTCCTCCTTCGATGCCGTCTTTATCTCGTCAAGAGAAGCGTAACGTCGTCCTTTCATGGGCCTCTTCAGTTTAGGGAACAAGAAAAAGTCACAGGGGGCCAGATCTGGGGAATACTGTGGCTGCGGCATCATTAGTGTGTTGTTTTTGGCCAAAAAGTCGCGCACAAGCAACGATGCGTGAGCAGGGGCGTTATCGTGGTGCAAAAGCCAATTTTTGTTCTTCCACAAATCCGGGCGTTTCTGGCGGATTGCTTCTCGCAAATTGCGCATAACTTGCAGGTAATATTCCTTATTGGCCGTTCTTCCCTGTGGCAAGAACTCATGATGCACCATGCTCCTGCAATCGAAGAAAATTGTCAGCAAAACTTTCACATTCGACCGAACTTGGCGCGCTTTTTTCGTTCTTGGTTCGTGCGGCAGCTTCCATTGAGATGATTGAGCTTTGGTTTCCACGTCATAACCATAAACCCACGATTCGTCACCAGTTATGACCCTCTGGAGCAAATTTGGGTCGTCGCGGACAGAGTTTAACATCTCATTAGCAATGTTCATGCGATGCTGTTTTTGGTCACAATTGAGCAATTTTGGTACGAATTTCGCGTAAAAATCGAAGACGATCCAAAACACGTGCAAGCAAAGCAGCTGTCAACAATTAACTGAACATTCAAAATGGCCGAGCTTGTCGGCATAAGTGAGAGACATGAGTACCAACATAACGCCACAAAAAATTCGAAATTTGAATATACGTAACCAGCGAAAATTCAAAATTCGCGATACTTTTTGAACACACCTCGTATATCGATATTTAGAAAAGTTCAAATGCCAGCTGTGGCCGTGTCCTTTCGTTTGACACCCATATTGAACGCATATATCAAGGTTTTATTGGAACCACATTTTGACCGATAACACATTTATCGATAAATATATCGAAATATGCATCAGTTCAAATGAAAGTTGTGGCCTTGCCCTTTCGTTCGACACCCATATTGAACGCATACATCAAGGTTTTATGAGAACCACATTTTGACCGATAACACATTTATCGATAAATAAATCGAAATATGGATGAGTGCAGATGAAAGCTGTGGCCTTGCCCTTCCGTTTGACACCCATAATGAACGCATATATCAAGGTTTTACGGGAACCACATTTTGAACGATAACTCAGTTATCGATAAATATATCAATATTTAGAAAAGTTCAAATGCAAGCTGTGGCCATGTCCTTTCGTTTGACACCCATATTGAACGCATATATTTATCAATGTTTTATGGGAACCACATTTTGACCGGTAACACATTTATCGATTATTATATCGATATATCGAAAATTTAAAATGAAAGCTGTGGCCATGTCCTTTCGTTTGACACCCATATTGAACGCATACATCAAGGTTTTATGGGAACCACATTTTGACCGATAACTCAGTTATCGATAAATACGAGGTGTGTTCAAAAAGTATCGCGAATTTTGTGTTTTTTCAAAAATTATTTATTTATTCATGAATATCTATTTTGTCCCCTTCAACGTAATCCCCATGAGATATTATACACTTGTGCCAACGGTTTTTCCAATCTTCGAAGCACTTCAAAAAATAATTTTTTTGTATCCTGTTCAGCTCCTCCTTCGATGCCGTCTTTATCTCGTCAAGAGAAGCGTAACGTCGTCCTTTCATGGGCCTCTTCAGTTTAGGGAACAAGAAAAAGTCACAGGGGGCCAGATCTGGGGAATACTGTGGCTGCGGCATCATTAGTGTGTTGTTTTTGGCCAAAAAGTCGCGCACAAGCAACGATGCGTGAGCAGGGGCGTTATCGTGGTGCAAAAGCCAATTTTTGTTCTTCCACAAATCCGGGCGTTTCTGGCGGATTGCTTCTCGCAAATTGCGCATAACTTGCAGGTAATATTCCTTATTGGCCGTTCTTCCCTGTGGCAAGAACTCATGATGCACCATGCTCCTGCAATCGAAGAAAATTGTCAGCAAAACTTTCACATTCGACCGAACTTGGCGCGCTTTTTTCGTTCTTGGTTCGTGCGGCAGCTTCCATTGAGATGATTGAGCTTTGGTTTCCACGTCATAACCATAAACCCACGATTCGTCACCAGTTATGACCCTCTGGAGCAAATTTGGGTCGTCGCGGACAGAGTTTAACATCTCATTAGCAATGTTCATGCGATGCTGTTTTTGGTCACAATTGAGCAATTTTGGTACGAATTTCGCGTAAAAATCGAAGACGATCCAAAACACGTGCAAGCAAAGCAGCTGTCAACAATTAACTGAACATTCAAAATGGCCGAGCTTGTCGGCATAAGTGAGAGACATGAGTACCAAAATAACGCCACAAAAAATTCGAAATTTGAATATACGTAACCAGCGAAAATTCAAAATTCGCGATACTTTTTGAACACACCTCGTATATCGATATTTAGAAAAGTTCAAATGCCAGCTGTGGCCGTGTCCTTTCGTTTGACACCCATATTGAACGCAAACATCAAGATTTTATGAGAACCACATTTTGACCGATAACACATTTATCAATAAATATATCGAAATATAGCAAAGTCCAAATGAAAGCTGTGGCCTTGCCTTTTCGTTTGACACCCATATTGAACGCATACATAAAGGTTTTATGAGAACCACATTTTGACCGATAACACATTTATCGATAAATATATCGATATATCGAAAAGTTCAAATGCAAGCTCTGGCCATGTCCTTTCGTTTGACACCCATATTGAACGCATACATAAAGGTTTTATTGGAACCACATTTTGACCGGTAACTCATTTATCGATAAATATATCGAAATATGCATCAGTTCAAATGAAAGCTGTGGCCTCGCCATTTCGTTTGACACCCATAATGAACGCATATATCAAGGTTTTACGGAAACCACATTTTGACCGATAACTCAGTTATCGATAAATATATCGAAATATAGCAAAGTCCAAATGAAAGCTGTGGCCTTGCATTTTCGTTTGACACCCATATTGAACGCATATATCAAGGTTTTATTGGAACCACGTTTTGACCGATAACACATTTATCGATAAATATATCGATATATCGAAAACTTCAAATGCAAGCTGTGGCCATGTCCTTTCGTGTGACACACATATTGAACGCATACATCAAGGTTTTACGGGAACCACATTTTGACCGATAACTCAGTTATCGATAAATATATCGAAATATAGCAAAGTCCAAATGAAAGCTGTGGTCTTGCCCTTCCGTTTGACACCCATAATGAACGCATATATCAAGGTTTTACGGGAACCACATTTTGACCGATAACTCAGTTATCGATAAATATATCGATATATCGAAAAGTTCAAATGCAAGCTGTGGCCATGTCCTTTCGTGTGACACCCATATTGACCGCATACATAAAGATTTTATGAGAACCACATTTTGACCGATAACACATTTATCGATAAATATATCGAAATATGGATTAGTTCAGCTGAAAGCTGTGGCCTTGCCCTTCCGTTTGACACCCATAATGAACGCATATATCAAGGTTTTACGCTAACCACATTTTGACCGATAACTCAGTTATCGATAAATATATCGATATTTAGAAAAGTTCAAATGCAAGCTGTGGCCATGTCGTTTCGTTTGACACCCATATTGAACGCATATATCAATGTTTTATGGGAACCACATTTTGACCGGTAACACATTTATCGATTATTATATCGATATATCGAAAATTTTAAATGAAAGCTGTGGCCGTGTCCTTTCGTTTGACACCCATATTGAACGCATATATCAAGGTTTTACGGGAACCACATTTTGACCGATAACTCAGTTATCGATAAATATATCGATATTTAGAAAAGTTCAAATGCAAGCTGTGGCCATGTCCTTTCGCTTGACACCCATATTGAACGCATACATCAAGCTTTCATGAGAACCACATTTTGACCGATAACTCATTTATCGATAAATATATCGAAATAGGCATCAGTTCAAATGAAAGCTGTGGCCTTGCCATTTCGTTTGGCACCCATATTGAACGCATACATCAAGGTTTTATTGGAACCAGATTTTGACCGATAACTCATTCATCGATAAATATATCGAAATATCGAAAATTTCAAATGAAAGCTGTTGCCATGCCCTTTCGTTTGACACCCATATTGAACGCATCCATCAAGGTTTTATGGGAACCACATTTTGACCGATAACTCAGTTATCGATATTTAGAAAAGTTCAAATGCAAGCTGTGGCCATGTCCTTTCGTTTGACACCCATATTCAACGCATATATCAAGGTTTTATTGGAACCACATTTTGACCGATAACACATTTATCAATAAATATATCGAAATATAGCAAAGTCCAAACGAAAGCTGTGGCCTTGCCCTTTCGTTTGACACCCATATTCAACGCATATATCAAGGTTTTATTGGAACCACATTTTGACCGATAACACATTTATCGATAAATATATCTTTATATCGAAAGGTTCAAATGCAAGCTGTGGCCATGTCCTTTCGTGTGACACCCATATTGAACACATACATCAAGGTTTTATGAGAAATACGTTTTGACCGATAACACATTTATCGATAAATATATCGAAATATGCATCAGTTCAAATGAAAGCTGTGGGCTTGCCCTTCCGTTTGACACCCATAATGAACGCATCCATCAAGGTTTTATGGGAACCACATTTTGACCGATAACTCAGTTATCGATATTTAGAAAAGTTCAAATGCAAGCTGTGGCCATGTCCTTTCGTTTGACACCCATATTCAACGCATATATCAAGGTTTTATTGGAACCACATTTTGACCGATAACACATTTATCAATAAATATATCGAAATATAGCAAAGTCCAAACGAAAGCTGTGGCCTTGCCCTTTCGTTTGACACCCATATTCAACGCATATATCAAGGTTTTATTGGAACCACATTTTGACCGATAACACATTTACCGATAAATATATCGATATATCGAAAAGTTCAAATGAAAGCTGTGGTGTTGCTCTTCCGTTTGACACCCATATTGAACGCATACATCAAGGTTTTATGGGAACCACATTTTGACCGATAACACATTTATCGATAAATATATCGAAATATGCATCAGTTCAAATGAAAGCTGTGGCCTTGCCCTTTCGTTCGACACCCATATTGAACGCATCCATCAAGGTTTTATGGGAACCACATTTTGACCGATAACTCAGTTATCGATAAATATATCGATATTTAGAAAAGTTCAAATGCAAGCTGTGGCCATGTCCTTTCGCTTGACACCCATATTGAACGCATACATCAAGCTTTCATGAGAACCACATTTTGACCGATAACTCATTTATCGATAAATATATCGAAATATGCATCAGTTCAAATGAAAGCTGTGGGCTTGCCCTTCCGTTTGACACCCATAATGAACGCATATATCAAGGTTTTACGGGAACCACATTTTGACCGATAACTCAGTTATCGATATTTAGAAAAGTTCAAATGCAAGCTGTGGCCATGTCCTTTCGTTTGACACCCATATTCAACGCATATATCAAGGTTTTATTGGAACCACATTTTGACCGATAACACATTTATCGATAAATATATCTTTATATCGAAAGGTTCAAATGCAAGCTGTGGCCATGTCCTTTCGTGTGACACCCATATTGAACACATACATCAAGGTTTTATGAGAACCACGTTTTGACCGACAACACATTTATCGATAAATATCTCGAAATATGGATTAGTTCAGGTGAAAGCTGTGGCCTTTCCCTTCCGTTTGACACCCATAATGAACGCATATATCAAGGTTTTACGGGAACCACATTTTGACCGATAACTCAGTTATCGATAAATATATCGATATTTAGAAAAGTTCAAATGCAAGCTGTGGCCATGTCCTTTCGTTTGACCGCATATATCAATGTTTTATGGGAACCGCATTTTGACCGGTAACACATTTATCGATTATTATATCGATATATCGAAAATTTAAAATGAAAGCTGTGGCCATGTCCTTTCGTTTGACACCCATATTGAACGCATACATCAAGGTTTTATGGGAACCAGATTTTGACCGATAACACATTTATCGATAAATATATCGATATATCGAAAGGTTCAAATGCAAGCTGTGGCCATGTCCTTTCGTGTGACACCCATATTGAACGCATACATCAAGGTTTTATGAGAACCACGTTTTGACCGATAACACATTTATCGATAAATATCTCGGAATATGGATTAGTTCAGGTGAAAGCTGTGGCCTTTCCCTTCCGTTTGACACCCATAATGAACGCATATATCAAGGTTTTACGGGAACCACATTTTGACCGATAACTCAGTTATCGATATATATATCGATATTTAGAAAAGTTCAAATGCAAGCTGTGGCCATGTCCTTTCGTTTGACCGCATATATCAATGTTTTATGGGAACCGCATTTTGACCGGTAACACATTTATCGATTATTATATCGATATATCGAAAATTTAAAATGAAAGCTGTGGCCATGTCCTTTCGTTTGACACCCATATTGAACGCATACATCAAGGTTTTATGGGAACCAGATTTTGACCGATAACACATTTATCGATAAATATATCGATATATCGAAAGGTTCAAATGCAAGCTGTGGCCATGTCCTTTCGTGTGACACCCATATTGAACGCATACATCAAGGTTTTATGAGAACCACGTTTTGACCGATAACACATTTATCGATAAATATCTCGAAATATGGATTAGTTCAGGTGAAAGCTGTGGCCTTTCCCTTCCGTTTGACTCCCATAATGAACGCATATATCAAGGTTTTACGGGAACCACATTTTGACCGATAACTCAGTTATCGATAAATATATCGATATTTAGAAAAGTTCAAATGCAAGCTGTGGCCATGTCCATTCGTTTGACCGCATATATCAATGTTTTATGGGAACCGCATTTTGACCGGTAACACATTTATCGATTATTATATCGATATATCGAAAATTTAAAATGAAAGCTGTGGCCATGTCCTTTCGTCTGACACCCATATTGAACGCATACATCAATGTTTTATGGGAACCACATTTTGAGCGGTAACACATTTATCGATTGTTATATCGATATATCGAAAATTTTAAATGAAAGCTGTGGCCATGTCCTTTCGTGTGACACCCATATTGAACGCATACATCAAGGTTTTATGGGAACCACATTTTGACCGATAACTCAGTTATCGATAAATATATCGAAATATAGCAAAGTCCAAATGAAAGCTGTGGCCTTGCCCTTCCGTTTGACACCTATAATGAACGCATATATCAAGGTTTTACGGGAACCACATTTTGACCGATAACTCAGTTATCGATAAATATATCGATATATCGAAAGGTTCAAATGCAAGCTGTGGCCATGTCCTTTCGTGTGACACCCATATTGAACGCATACATAAAGATTTTATGAGAACCACATTTTGACCGATAACACATTTATCGACAAATATATCGAAATATGGATTAGTTCAGCTGAAAGCTGTGGCCTTGCCCTTCCGTTTGACACCCATAATGAACGCATATATCAAGGTTTTACGCTAACCACATTTTGACCGATAACTCAGTTATCGATAAATACATCGATATTTAGAAAAGTTCAAATGCAAGCTGTGGCCATGTCGTTTCGTTTGACACCCATATTGAACGCATATATCAATGTTTTATGGGAACCACATTTTGACCGGTAACACATTTATCGATAAGTATATCGATATATCGAAAAGTTCAAATGCAAGCTGTGGCCATGTCCTTTCGCTTGACACCCATATTGAACGCATACATCAAGGTTTTATGAGAACCACATTTTGACCGATAACACATTTATCAATAAATATATCGAAATATAGCAAAGTCCAAACGAAAGCTGTGGCCTTGCCCTTTCGTTTGACACCCATATTGAACGCATACATCAAGGTTTAATGAGAACCACATTTTGACCGATAGCTCATTTATCGATAAATATATCGAAATATGCATCAGTTCAAATGAAAGCTGTGGCCTTGCCATTTCGTTTGACACCCATATTGAACGCATACATCAAGGTTTTATTGGAACCAAATTTTGACCGATAACTCATTCATCGATAAATATATCGAAATATCGAAAATTTCAAATGAAAGCTGTTGCCATGCCCTTTCGTTTGACACCCATATTGAACGCATCCATTAAGGTTTTATGGGAACCACATTTTGACCGATAACTCAGTTATCGATATTTAGAAAAGTTCAAATGCAAGCTGTGGCCATGTCCTTTCGTTTGACACCCATATTCAACGCATATATCAAGGTTTTATTGGAACCACATTTTGACCGATAACACATTTATCAATAAATATATCGAAATATAGCAAAGTCCAAACGAAAGCTGTGGCCTTGCCCTTTCGTTTGACACCCATATATCAAGGTTTTATTGGAACCACATTTTGACCGATAACACATTTATCGATAAATATATCTTTATATCGAAAGGTTCAAATGCAAGCTGTGGCCATGTCCTTTCGTGTGACACCCATATTGAACACATACATCAAGGTTTTATGAGAACCACGTTTTGACCGATAACACATTTATCGATAAATATATCGAAATATGCATCAGTTCAAATGAAAGCTGTGGGCTTGCCCTTCCGTTTGACACCCATAATGAACGCATATATCAAGGTTTTACGGGAACCACATTTTGACCGATAACTCAGTTATCGATATTTAGAAAAGTTCAAATGCAAGCTGTGGCCATGTCCTTTCGTTTGACACCCATATTCAACGCATATATCAAGGTTTTATTGGAACCACATTTTGACCGATAACACATTTATCGATAAATATATCGATATATCGAAAAGTTCAAATGAAAGCTGTGGTGTTGCTCTTCCGTTTGACACCCATATTGAACGCATACATCAAGGTTTTATGGGAACCACATTTTGACCGATAACACATTTATCGATAAATATATCGAAATATGCATCAGTTCAAATGAAAGCTGTGGCCTTGCCCTTTCGTTCGACACCCATATTGAACGCATCCATCAAGGTTTTATGGGAACCACATTTTGACCGATAACTCAGTTATCGATAAATATATCGATATTTAGAAAAGTTCAAATGCAAGCTGTGGCCATGTCGTTTCGTTTGACACCCATATTGAACGCATATATCAATGTTTTATGGGAACCACATTTTGACCGGTAACACATTTATCGATTATTATATCGATATATCGAAAATTTTAAATGAAAGCTGTGGCCGTGTCCTTTCGTTTGACACCCATATTGAACGCATATATCAAGGTTTTACGGGAACCACATTTTGACCGATAACTCAGTTATCGATAAATATATCGATATTTAGAAAAGTTCAAATGCAAGCTGTGGCCATGTCCTTTCGCTTGACACCCATATTGAACGCATACATCAAGCTTTCATGAGAACCACATTTTGACCGATAACTCATTTATCGATAAATATATCGAAATATGCATCAGTTCAAATGAAAGCTGTGGCCTTGCCATTTCGTTTGACACCCATATTGAACGCATACATCAAGGTTTTATTGGAACCAGATTTTGACCGATAACTCATTCATCGATAAATATATCGAAATATCGAAAATTTCAAATGAAAGCTGTTGCCATGCCCTTTCGTTTGACACCCATATTGAACGCATCCATCAAGGTTTTATGGGAACCACATTTTGACCGATAACTCAGTTATCGATATTTAGAAAAGTTCAAATGCAAGCTGTGGCCATGTCCTTTCGTTTGACACCCATATTCAACGCATATATCAAGGTTTTATTGGAACCACATTTTGACCGATAACACATTTATCAATAAATATATCGAAATATAGCAAAGTCCAAACGAAAGCTGTGGCCTTGCCCTTTCGTTTGACACCCATATTCAACGCATATATCAAGGTTTTATTGGAACCACATTTTGACCGATAACACATTTATCGATAAATATATCTTTATATCGAAAGGTTCAAATGCAAGCTGTGGCCATGTCCTTTCGTGTGACACCCATATTGAACACATACATCAAGGTTTTATGAGAACCACGTTTTGACCGATAACACATTTATCGATAAATATATCGAAATATGCATCAGTTCAAATGAAAGCTGTGGGCTTGCCCTTCCGTTTGACACCCATAATGAACGCATCCATCAAGGTTTTATGGGAACCACATTTTGACCGATAACTCAGTTATCGATATTTAGAAAAGTTCAAATGCAAGCTGTGGCCATGTCCTTTCGTTTGACACCCATATTCAACGCATATATCAAGGTTTTACTGGAACCACATTTTGACCGATAACACATTTATCAATAAATATATCGAAATATAGCAAAGTCCAAACGAAAGCTGTGGCCTTGCCCTTTCGTTTGACACCCATATTCAACGCATATATCAAGGTTTTATTGGAACCACATTTTGACCGATAACACATTTATCGATAAATATATCGATATATCGAAAAGTTCAAATGAAAGCTGTGGTGTTGCTCTTCCGTTTGACACCCATATTGAACGCATACATCAAGGTTTTATGGGAACCACATTTTGACCGATAACACATTTATCGATAAATATATCGAAATATGCATCAGTTCAAATGAAAGCTGTGGCCTTGCCCTTTCGTTCGACACCCATATTGAACGCATCCATCAAGGTTTTATGGGAACCACATTTTGACCGATAACTCAGTTATCGATAAATATATCGATATTTAGAAAAGTTCAAATGCAAGCTGTGGCCATGTCCTTTCGCTTGACACCCATATTGAACGCATACATCAAGCTTTCATGAGAACCACATTTTGACCGATAACTCATTTATCGATAAATATATCGAAATATGCATCAGTTCAAATGAAAGCTGTGGGCTTGCCCTTCCGTTTGACACCCATATATCAAGGTTTTACGGGAACCACATTTTGACCGATAACTCAGTTATCGATATTTAGAAAAGTTCAAATGCAAGCTGTGGCCATGTCCTTTCGTTTGACACCCATATTCAACGCATATATCAAGGTTTTATTGGAACCACATTTTGACCGATAACACATTTATCGATAAATATATCTTTATATCGAAAGGTTCAAATGCAAGCTGTGGCCATGTCCTTTCGTGTGACACCCATATTGAACACATACATCAAGGTTTTATGAGAACCACGTTTTGACCGACAACACATTTATCGATAAATATCTCGAAATATGGATTAGTTCAGGTGAAAGCTGTGGCCTTTCCCTTCCGTTTGACACCCATAATGAACGCATATATCAAGGTTTTACGGGAACCACATTTTGACCGATAACTCAGTTATCGATAAATATATCGATATTTAGAAAAGTTCAAATGCAAGCTGTGGCCATGTCCTTTCGTTTGACCGCATATATCAATGTTTTATGGGAACCGCATTTTGACCGGTAACACATTTATCGATTATTATATCGATATATCGAAAATTTAAAATGAAAGCTGTGGCCATGTCCTTTCGTTTGACACCCATATTGAACGCATACATCAAGGTTTTATGGGAACCAGATTTTGACCGATAACACATTTATCGATAAATATATCGATATATCGAAAGGTTCAAATGCAAGCTGTGGCCATGTCCTTTCGTGTGACACCCATATTGAACGCATACATCAAGGTTTTATGAGAACCACGTTTTGACCGATAACACATTTATCGATAAATATCTCGGAATATGGATTAGTTCAGGTGAAAGCTGTGGCCTTTCCCTTCCGTTTGACACCCATAATGAACGCATATATCAAGGTTTTACGGGAACCACATTTTGACCGATAACTCAGTTATCGATAAATATATCGATATTTAGAAAAGTTCAAATGCAAGCTGTGGCCATGTCCTTTCGTTTGACCGCATATATCAATGTTTTATGGGAACCGCATTTTGACCGGTAACACATTTATCGATTATTATATCGAAAATTTAAAATGAAAGCTGTGGCCATGTCCTTTCGTTTGACACCCATATTGAACGCATACATCAAGGTTTTATGGGAACCAGATTTTGACCGATAACACATTTATCGATAAATATATCGATATATCGAAAGGTTCAAATGCAAGTTGTGGCCATGTCCTTTCGTGTGACACCCATATTGAACGCATACATCAAGGTTTTATGAGAACCACGTTTTGACCGATAACACATTTATCGATAAATATCTCGAAATATGGATTAGTTCAGGTGAAAGCTGTGGCCTTTCCCTTCCGTTTGACACCCATAATGAACGCATATATCAAGGTTTTACGGGAACCACATTTTGACCGATAACTCAGTTATCGATAAATATATCGATATTTAGAAAAGTTCAAATGCAAGCTGTGGCCATGTCCATTCGTTTGACCGCATATATCAATGTTTTATGGGAACCGCATTTTGACCGGTAACACATTTATCGATTATTATATCGATATATCGAAAATTTAAAATGAAAGCTGTGGCCATGTCCTTTCGTCTGACACCCATATTGAACGCATACATCAATGTTTTATGGGAACCACATGTTGACCGGTAACACATTTATCGATTGTTATATCGATATATCGAAAATTTTAAATGAAAGCTGTGGCCATGTCCTTTCGTGTGACACCCATATTGAACGCATACATCAAGGTTTTATGGGAACCACATTTTGACCGATAACTCAGTTATCGATAAATATATCGAAATATAGCAAAGTCCAAATGAAAGCTGTGGCCTTGCCCTTCCGTTTGACACCCATAATGAACGCATATATCAAGGTTTTACGGGAACCACATTTTGACCGATAACTCAGTTATCGATAAATATATCGATATATCGAAAGGTTCAAATGCAAGCTGTGGCCATGTCCTTTCGTGTGACACCCATATTGAACGCATACATAAAGATTTTATGAGAACCACATTTTGACCGATAACACATTTATCGATAAATATATCGAAATATGGATTAGTTCAGGTGAAAGCTGTGGCCTTGCCCTTCCGTTTGACACCCATAATGAACGCATATATCAAGGTTTTACGCTAACCACATTTTGACCGATAACTCAGTTATCGATAAATACATCGATATTTAGAAAAGTTCAAATGCAAGCTGTGGCCATGTCGTTTCGTTTGACACCCATATTGAACGCATATATCAATGTTTTATGGGAACCACATTTTGACCGGTAACACATTTATCGATAAGTATATCGATCTATCGAAAAGTTCAAATGCAAGCTGTGGCCATGTCCTTTCGCTTGACACCCATATTGAACGCATACATCAAGGTTTTATGAGAACCACATTTTGACCGAAAACACATTTATCAATAAATATATCGAAATATAGCAAAGTCCAAAAAAAAGCTGTGGCCTTGCCCTTTCGTTTGACACCCATATTGAACGCATACATCAAGGTTTAATGAGAACCACATTTTGACCGATAGCTCATTTATCGATAAATATATCGAAATATGCATCAGTTCAAATGAAAGCTGTGGCCTTGCCATTTCGTTTGACACCCATATTGAACGCATACATCAAGGTTTTATTGGAACCAGATTTTGACCGATAACTCATTCATCGATAAATATATCGAAATATCGAAAATTTCAAATGAAAGCTGTTGCCATGCCCTTTCGTTTGACACCCATATTGAACGCATCCATTAAGGTTTTATGGGAACCACATTTTGACCGATAACTCAGTTATCGATATTTAGAAAAGTTCAAATGCAAGCTGTGGCCATGTCCTTTCGTTTGACACCCATATTCAACGCATATATCAAGGTTTTATTGGAACCACATTTTGACCGATAACACATTTATCAATAAATATATCGAAATATAGCAAAGTCCAAACGAAAGCTGTGGCCTTGCCCTTTCGTTTGACACCCATATATCAAGGTTTTATTGGAACCACATTTTGACCGATAACACATTTATCGATAAATATATCTTTATATCGAAAGGTTCAAATGCAAGCTGTGGCCATGTCCTTTCGTGTGACACCCATATTGAACACATACATCAAGGTTTTATGAGAACCACGTTTTGACCGATAACACATTTATCGATAAATATATCGAAATATGCATCAGTTCAAATGAAAGCTGTGGCCTTGCCCTTTCGTTCGGCACCCATATTGAACGCATCCATCAAGGTTTTATGGGAACCACATTTTGACCGATAACACATTTATCGATAAATATATCGATATATCGAAAAGTTCAAATGAAAGCTGTGGTGTTGCTCTTCCGTTTGACACCCATATTGAACGCATACATCAAGGTTTTATGGGAACCACATTTTGACCGATAACACATTTATCGATAAATATATCGAAATATGCATCAGTTCAAATGAAAGCTGTGGCCTTGCCCTTTCGTTCGACACCCATATTGAACGCATCCATCAAGGTTTTATGGGAACCACATTTTGACCGATAACTCAGTTATCGATAAATATATCGATATTTAGAAAAGTTCAAATGCAAGCTGTGGCCATGTCCTTTCGCTTGACACCCATATTGAACGCATACATCAAGCTTTCATGAGAAACACATTTTGACCGATAACTCATTTATCGATAAATATATCGAAATATGCATCAGTTCAAATGAAAGCTGTGGGCTTGCCCTTCCGTTTGACACCCATAATGAACGCATATATCAAGGTTTTACGGGAACCACATTTTGACCGATAACTCAGTTATCGATATTTAGAAAAGTTCAAATGCAAGCTGTGGCCATGTCCTTTCGTTTGACACCCATATTCAACGCATATATCAAGGTTTTATTGGAACCACATTTTGACCGATAACACATTTATCGATAAATATATCGATATATCGAAAAGTTCAAATGAAAGCTGTGGTGTTGCTCTTCCGTTTGACACCCATATTGAACGCATACATCAAGGTTTTATGGGAACCACATTTTGACCGATAACACATTTATCGATAAATATATCGAAATATGCATCAGTTCAAATGAAAGCTGTGGCCTTGCCCTTTCGTTCGACACCCATATTGAACGCATCCATCAAGGTTTTATGGGAACCACATTTTTACCGATAACTCAGTTATCGATAAATATATCGATATTTAGAAAAGTTCAAATGCAAGCTGTGGCCATGTCCTTTCGCTTGACACCCATATTGAACGCATACATCAAGCTTTCATGAGAACCACATTTTGACCGATAACTCATTTATCGATAAATATATCGAAATATGCATCAGTTCAAATGAAAGCTGTGGGCTTGCCCTTCCGTTTGACACCCATAATGAACGCATATATCAAGGTTTTACGGGAACCACATTTTGACCGATAACTCAGTTATCGATATTTAGAAAAGTTCAAATGCAAGCTGTGGCCATGCCCTTTCTTTTGACACCCATATTCAACGCATATATCAAGGTTTTATTGGAACCACATTTTGACCGATAACACATTTATCGATAAATATATCTTTATATCGAAAGGTTCAAATGCAAGCTGTGGCCATGTCCTTTCGTGTGACACCCATATTGAACACATACATCAAGGTTTTATGAGAACCACGTTTTGACCGATAACAAATTTATCGATAAATATCTCGAAATATGGATTAGTTCAGGTGAAAGCTGTGGCCTTTCCCTTCCGTTTGACACCCATAATGAACGCATATATCAAGGTTTTACGGGAACCACATTTTGACCGATAACTCAGTTATCGATAAATATATCGATATTTAGAAAAGTTCAAATGCAAGCTGTGGCCATGTCCTTTCGTTTGACCGCATATATCAATGTTTTATGGGAACCGCATTTTGACCGGTAACACATTTATCGATTATTATATCGATATATCGAAAATTTTAAATGAAAGCTGTGGCCATGTCCTTTCGTTTGACACCCATATTGAACGCATACATCAAGGTTTTATGGGATACCAGATTTTGACCGATAACACATTTATCGATAAATATATCGATATATCGAAAGGTTCAAATGCAAGCTGTGGCCATGTCCTTTCGTGTGACACCCATATTGAACGCATACATCAAGGTTTTATGAGAACCACGTTTTGACCGATAACACATTTATCGATAAATATCTCGGAATATGGATTAGTTCAGGTGAAAGCTGTGGCCTTTCCCTTCCGTTTGACACCCATAATGAACGCATATATCAAGGTTTTACGGGAACCACATTTTGACCGATAACTCAGTTATCGATAAATATATCGATATTTAGAAAAGTTCAAATGCAAGCTGTGGCCATGTCCTTTCGTTTGACCGCATATATCAATGTTTTATGGGAACCGCATTTTGACCGGTAACACATTTATCGATTATTATATCGATATATCGAAAATTTAAAATGAAAGCTGTGGCCATGTCCTTTCGTTTGACACCCATATTGAACGCATACATCAAGGTTTTATGGGAACCAGATTTTGACCGATAACACATTTATCGATAAATATATCGATATATCGAAAGGTTCAAATGCAAGCTGTGGCCATGTCCTTTCGTGTGACACCCATATTGAACGCATACATCAAGGTTTTATGAGAACCACGTTTTGACCGATAACACATTTATCGATAAATATCTCGAAATATGGATTAGTTCAGGTGAAAGCTGTGGCCTTTCCCTTCCGTTTGACACCCATAATGAACGCATATATCAAGGTTTTACGGGAACCACATTTTGACCGATAACTCAGTTATCGATAAATATATCGATATTTAGAAAAGTTCAAATGCAAGGTGTGGCCATGTCCATTCGTTTGACCGCATATATCAATGTTTTATGGGAACCGCATTTTGACCGGTAACACATTTATCGATTATTATATCGATATATCGAAAATTTAAAATGAAAGCTGTGGCCATGTCCTTTCGTCTGACACCCATATTGAACGCATACATCAATGTTTTATGGGAACCACATTTTGACCGGTAACACATTTATCGATTGTTATATCGGTATATCGAAAATTTTAAATGAAAGCTGTGGCCATGTCCTTTCGTGTGACACCCATATTGAACGCATACATCAAGGTTTTATGGGAACCACATTTTGACCGATAACTCAGTTATCGATAAATATATCGAAATATAGCAAAGTCCAAATGAAAGCTGTGGCCTTGCCCTTCCGTTTGACACCCATAATGAACGCATATATCAAGGTTTTACGGGAACCACATTTTCACGGATAACTCAGTTATCGATAAATATATCGATATATCGAAAGGTTCAAATGCAAGCTGTGGCCATGTCCTTTCGTGTGACACCCATATTGAACGCATACATAAAGATTTTATGAGAACCACATTTTGACCGATAACACATTTATCGATAAATATATCGAAATATGGATTAGTTCAGCTGAAAGCTGTGGCCTTGCCCTTCCGTTTGACACCCATAATGAACGCATATATCAAGGTTTTACGCTAACCACATTTTGACCGATAACTCAGTTATCGATAAATACATCGATATTTAGAAAAGTTCAAATGCAAGCTGTGGCCATGTCGTTTCGTTTGACACCCATATTGAACGCATATATCAATGTTTTATGGGAACCACATTTTGACCGGTAACACATTTATCGATAAGTATATCGATATATCGAAAAGTTCAAATGCAAGCTGTGGCCATGTCCTTTCGCTTGACACCCATATTGAACGCATACATCAAGGTTTTATGAGAACCACATTTTGACCGATAACACATTTATCAATAAATATATCGAAATATAGCAAAGTCCAAACGAAAGCTGTGGCGTTGCCCTTTCGTTTGACACCCATATTGAACGCATACATCAAGGTTTAATGAGAACCACATTTTGACCGATAGCTCATTTATCGATAAATATATCGAAATATGCATCAGTTCAAATGAAAGCTGTGGCCTTGCCATTTCGTTTGACACCCATATTGAACGCATACATCAAGGTTTTATTGGAACCAGATTTTGACCGATAACTCATTCATCGATAAATATATCGAAATATCGAAAATTTCAAATGAAAGCTGTTGCCATGCCCTTTCGTTTGACACCCATATTGAACGCATCCATCAAGGTTTTATGGGAACCACATTTTGACCGATAACACATTTATCGATAAATATATCGAAATATGGATTAGTTCAGATGAAAGCTGTGGGCTTGCCCTTCCGTTTGACACCCATAATGAACGCATATATCAAGGTTTTACGGGAACCACATTTTGACCTATAACTCAGTTATCGATATTTAGAAAAGTTCAAATGCAAGCTGTGGCCATGTCCTTTCGTTTGACACCCATATTCAACGCATATATCAAGGTTTTATTGGAACCACATTTTGACCGATAGCACATCTATCGATAAATATATCGATA
Organism: Merzomyia westermanni; assembly: GCA_949987695.1. Taxonomy (NCBI): domain Eukaryota; kingdom Metazoa; phylum Arthropoda; class Insecta; order Diptera; family Tephritidae; genus Merzomyia; species Merzomyia westermanni. The sequence continues at coordinate 134,078,017 of OX465292.1, read as the reverse complement.
TATCGAAAGGTTCAAATGCAAGCTGTGGCCATGTCCATTCGTGTGACACCCATATTGAACGCATACATCAAGGTTTTATGAGAACCACGTTTTGACCGATAACACATTTATCGATAAATATCTCGAAATATGGATTAGTTCAGGTGAAAGCTGTGGCCTTTCCCTTCCGTTTGACACCCATAATGAACGCATATATCAAGGTTTTACGGGAACCACATTTTGACCGATAACTCAGTTATCGATAAATATATCGATATTTAGAAAAGTTCAAATGCAAGCTGTGGCCATGTCCTTTCGTTTGACCGCATATATCAATGTTTTATGGGAACCGCATTTTGACCGGTAACACATTTATCGATTATTATATCGATATATCGAAAATTTAAAATGAAAGCTGTGGCCATGTCCTTTCGTTTGACACCCATATTGAACGCATACATCAAGGTTTTATGGGAACCAGATTTTGACCGATAACACATTTATCGATAAATATATCGATATATCGAAAGGTTCAAATGCAAGCTGTGGCCATGTCCTTTCGTGTGACACCCATACTGAACGCATACAGCAAGGTTTTATGAGAACCACGTTTTGACCGATAACACATTTATCGATAAATATCTCGAAATATGGATTAGTTCAGGTGAAAGCTGTGGCCTTTCCCTTCCGTTTGACACCCATAATGAACGCATATATCAAGGTTTTACGGGAACCACATTTTGACCGATAACTCAGTTATCGATAAATATGTCGATATTTAGAAAAGTTCAAATGCAAGCTGTGGCCATGTCCTTTCGTTTGACCGCATATATCAATGTTTTATGGGAACCGCATTTTGACCGGTAACACATTTATCGATTATTATATCGATATATCGAAAATTTAAAATGAAAGCTGTGTCCATGTCCTTTCTTCTGACACCCATATTGAACGCATACATCAATGTTTTATGGGAACCACATTTTGACCGGTAACACATTTATCGATTGTTATATCGATATATCGAAAATTTTGAATGAAAGCTGTGGCCATGTCCTTTCGTGTGACACCCATATTGAACGCATACATCAAGGTTTTATGGGAACCATATTTTGACCGGTAACTCAGTTATCGATAAATATATCGAAAAATAGCAAAGTCCAAATGAAACCTATGGCCTTGCCCTTTCGTTTGATACCGATAGGGCATGCAACGTTAAAGGTTTTATGGGAACCAAGTTTTGACCGATAACTCATTTATCGATCAATATATCGAAATATGGATCAGTTCAGATAAAAGCTGTGGCGTTGCCCTTCCGTTTGACACCCATATTGAACGCAAACATCAAGGTTTTATGGAAACCACATTTTGACCGATAACTCATTTATCGATAAATATATCGAAATATGCATCAGTTCAAATGAAAGCTGTGGCCTTGCCCTTTCGTTCGACACCCATATTGAACGCATACATCAAGGTTTTATGGGAACCACATTTTGACCGATAACTCATTTATCGATAAATATATCGAGATTACGAAAAGTTGAAATGAAAGCTGTGGCGTTGCTCTTCCGTTTGACACCCATATTGAACGCATACATCAAGGTTTTATGGGAACCACATTTTGACCGATAACTCATTTATCGATAAATATATCGAAATATGGATTAGTTCAGATGAAAGATAAATATATCGATATATCGAAAGGTTCAAATGCAAGCTGTGGCCATGTCCTTTCGTGTAACACCCATATTGAACACATACATCAAGGTTTTATGAGAACCACGTTTTGACCAATAACACATTTATCGATAAATATCTCGAAATATGGATTAGTTCAGGTGAAAGCTGTGGCCTTTCCCTTCCGTTTGACACCCATAATGAACGCATATATCAAGGTTTTACGGGAACCACATTTTGACCGATAACTCAGTTATCGATAAATATATCGATATTTAGAAAAGTTCAAATGCAAGCTGTGGCCATGTCCTTTCGTTTGACCGCATATATCAATGTTTTATGGGAACCGCATTTTGACCGGTAACACATTTATCGATTATTATATCGATATATCGAAAATTTAAAATGAAAGCTGTGGCCATGTCCTTTCGTTTGACACCCATATTGAACGCATACATCAAGGTTTTATGGGAACCAGATTTTGACCGATAACACATTTATCGATAAATATATCGATATATCGAAAGGTTCAAATGCAAGCTGTGGCCATGTCCTTTCGTGTGACACCCATATTGAACGCATACATCAAGGTTTTATGAGAACCACGTTTTGACCGATAACACATTTATCGATAAATATCTCGGAATATGGATTAGTTCAGGTGAAAGCTGTGGCCTTTCCCTTCCGTTTGACACCCATAATGAACGCATATATCAAGGTTTTACGGGAACCACATTTTGACCGATAACTCAGTTATCGATAAATATATCGATATTTAGAAAAGTTCAAATGCAAGCTGTGGCCATGTCCTTTCGTTTGACCGCATATATCAATGTTTTATGGGAACCGCATTTTGACCGGTAACACATTTATCGATTATTATATCGATATATCGAAAATTTAAAATGAAAGCTGTGGCCATGTCCTTTCGTTTGACACCCATATTGAACGCATACATCAAGGTTTTATGGGAACCAGATTTTGACCGATAACACATTTATCGATAAATATATCGATATATCGAAAGGTTCAAATGCAAGCTGTGGCCATGTCCTTTCGTGTGACACCCATATTGAACGCATACATCAAGGTTTTATGAGAACCACGTTTTGACCGATAACACATTTATCGATAAATATCTCGGAATATGGATTAGTTCAGGTGAAAGCTGTGGCCTTTCCCTTCCGTTTGAAACCCATAATGAACGCATATATCAAGGTTTTACGGGAACCACATTTTGACCGATAACTCAGTTATCGATAAATATATCGATATTTAGAAAAGTTCAAATGCAAGCTGTGGCCATGTCCTTTCGTTTGACCGCATATATCAATGTTTTATGGGAACCGCATTTTGACCGGTAACACATTTATCGATTATTATATCGATATATCGAAAATTTAAAATGAAAGCTGTGGCCATGTCCTTTCGTTTGACACCCATATTGAACGCATACATCAAGGTTTTATGGGAACCACATTTTGACCGATAACTCAGTTATCGATAAATATATCGAAATATAGCAAAGTCCAAATGAAAGCTGTGGCCTTGCCCTTCCGTTTGACACCCATAATGAACGCATATATCAAGGTTTTACGGGAACCACATTTTGACCGATAACTCAGTTATCGATAAATATATCGATATATCGAAAAGTTCAAATGCAAGCTGTGGCCATGTCCTTTCGTGTGACACCCATATTGAACGCATACATAAAGATTTTATGAGAACCACATTTTGACCGATAACACATTTATCGATAAATATATCGAAATATGGATTAGTTCAGCTGAAAGCTGTGGCCTTGCCCTTCCGTTTGACACCCATAATGAACGCATATATCAAGGTTTTACGCTAACCACATTTTGACCGATAACTCAGTTATCGATAAATACATCGATATTTAGAAAAGTTCAAATGCAAGCTGTGGCCATGTCGTTTCGTTTGACACCCATATTGAACGCATATATCAATGTTTTATGGGAACCACATTTTGACCGGTAACACATTTATCGATAAGTATATCGATATATCGAAAAGTTCAAATGCAAGCTGTGGCCATGTCCTTTCGCTTGACACCCATATTGAACGCATACATCAAGGTTTTATGAGAACCACATTTTGACCGATAACACATTTATCAATAAATATATCGAAATATAGCAAAGTCCAAACGAAAGCTGTGGCCTTGCCCTTTCGTTTGACACCCATATTGAACGCATACATCAAGGTTTAATGAGAACCACATTTTGACCGATAGCTCATTTATCGATAAATATATCGAAATATGCATCAGTTCAAATGAAAGCTGTGGCCTTGCCATTTCGTTTGACACCCATATTGAACGCATACATCAAGGTTTTATTGGAACCAGATTTTGACCGATAACTCATTCATCGATAAATATATCGAAATATCGAAAATTTCAAATGAAAGCTGTTGCCATGCCCTTTCGTTTGACACCCATATTGAACGCATCCATCAAGGTTTTATGGGAACCACATTTTGACCGATAACACATTTATCGATAAATATATCGAAATATGGATTAGTTCAGATGAAAGCTGTGGGCTTGCCCTTCCGTTTGACACCCATAATGAACACATATATCAAGGTTTTACGGGAACCACATTTTGACCTATAACTCAGTTATCGATATTTAGAAAAGTTCAAATGCAAGCTGTGGCCATGTCCTTTCGTTTGACACCCATATTCAACGCATATATCAAGGTTTTATTGGAACCACATTTTGACCGATAGCACATTTATCGATAAATATATCGATATATCGAAAGGTTCAAATGCAAGCTGTGGCCATGTCCATTCGTGTGACACCCATATTGAACGCATACATCAAGGTTTTATGAGAACCACGTTTTGACCGATAACACATTTATCGATAAATATCTCGAAATATGGATTAGTTCAGGTGAAAGCTGTGGCCTTTCCCTTCCGTTTGACACCCATAATGAACGCATATATCAAGGTTTTACGGGAACCACATTTTGACCGATAACTCAGTTATCGATAAATATATCGATATTTAGAAAAGTTCAAATGCAAGCTGTGGCCATGTCCTTTCGTTTGACCGCATATATCAATGTTTTATGGGAACCGCATTTTGACCGGTAACACATTTATCGATTATTATATCGATATATCGAAAATTTAAAATGAAAGCTGTGGCCATGTCCTTTCGTTTGACACTCATATTGAACGCATACATCAAGGTTTTATGGGAACCAGATTTTGACCGATAACACATTTATCGATAAATATATCGATATATCGAAAGGTTCAAATGCAAGCTGTGGCCATGTCCTTTCGTGTGACACCCATATTGAACGCATACAGCAAGGTTTTATGAGAACCACGTTTTGACCGATAACACATTTATCGATAAATATATCGATATATCGAAAAGTTCAAATGCAAGCTGTGGCCATGTCCTTTCGTGTGACACCCATATTGAACGCATACATAAAGATTTTATGAGAACCACATTTTGACCGATAACTCAGTTATCGATAAATATATCGAAATATAGCAAAGTCCAAATGAAAGCTGTGGCCTTGCCCTTCCGTTTGACACCCATAATGAACGCATATATCAAGGTTTTACGGGAACCACATTTTGACCGATAACTCAGTTATCGATAAATATATCGATATATCGAAAAGTTCAAATGCAAGCTGTGGCCATGTCCTTTCGTGTGACACCCATATTGAACGCATACATAAAGATTTTATGAGAACCACATTTTGACCGATAACACATTTATCGATAAATATATCGAAATATGGATTAGTTCAGCTGAAAGCTGTGGCCTTGCCCTTCCGTTTGACACCCATAATGAACGCATATATCAAGGTTTTACGCTAACCACATTTTGACCGATAACTCAGTTATCGATAAATACATCGATATTTAGAAAAGTTCAAATGCAAGCTGTGGCCATGTCGTTTCGTTTGACACCCATATTGAACGCATATATCAATGTTTTATGGGAACCACATTTTGACCGGTAACACATTTATCGATAAGTATATCGATATATCGAAAAGTTCAAATGCAAGCTGTGGCCATGTCCTTTCGCTTGACACCCATATTGAACGCATACATCAAGGTTTTATGAGAACCACATTTTGACCGATAACACATTTATCAATAAATATATCGAAATATAGCAAAGTCCAAACGAAAGCTGTGGCCTTGCCCTTTCGTTTGACACCCATATTGAACGCATACATCAAGGTTTAATGAGAACCACATTTTGACCGATAGCTCATTTATCGATAAATATATCGAAATATGCATCAGTTCAAATGAAAGCTGTGGCCTTGCCATTTCGTTTGACACCCATATTGAACGCATACATCAAGGTTTTATTGGAACCAGATTTTGACCGATAACTCATTCATCGATAAATATATCGAAATATCGAAAATTTCAAATGAAAGCTGTGGCCATGCCCTTTCGTTTGACACCCATATTGAACGCATCCATCAAGGTTTTATGGGAACCACATTTTGACCGATAACACATTTATCGATAAATATATCGAAATATGGATTAGTTCAGATGAAAGCTGTGGGCTTGCCCTTCCGTTTGACACCCATAATGAACACATATATCAAGGTTTTACGGGAACCACATTTTGACCTATAACTCAGTTATCGATATTTAGAAAAGTTCAAATGCAAGCTGTGGCCATGTCCTTTCGTTTGACACCCATATTCAACGCATATATCAAGGTTTTATTGGAACCACATTTTGACCGATAGCACATTTATCGATAAATATATCGATATATCGAAAGGTTCAAATGCAAGCTGTGGCCATGTCCATTCGTGTGACACCCATATTGAACGCATACATCAAGGTTTTATGAGAACCACGTTTTGACCGATAACACATTTATCGATAAATATCTCGAAATATGGATTAGTTCAGGTGAAAGCTGTGGCCTTTCCCTTCCGTTTGACACCCATAATGAACGCATATATCAAGGTTTTACGGGAACCACATTTTGACCGATAACTCAGTTATCGATAAATATATCGATATTTAGAAAAGTTCAAATGCAAGCTGTGGCCATGTCCTTTCGTTTGACCGCATATATCAATGTTTTATGGGAACCGCATTTTGACCGGTAACACATTTATCGATTATTATATCGATATATCGAAAATTTAAAATGAAAGCTGTGGCCATGTCCTTTCGTTTGACACTCATATTGAACGCATACATCAAGGTTTTATGGGAACCAGATTTTGACCGATAACACATTTATCGATAAATATATCGATATATCGAAAGGTTCAAATGCACGCTGTGGCCATGTCCTTTCGTGTGACACCCATATTGAACGCATACAGCAAGGTTTTATGAGAACCACGTTTTGACCGATAACACATTTATCGATAAATATCTCGAAATATGGATTAGTTCAGGTGAAAGCTGTGGCCTTTCCCTTCCGTTTGACACCCATAATGAACGCATATATCAAGGTTTTACGGGAACCACATTTTGACCGATAACTCAGTTATCGATAAATATGTCGATATTTAGAAAAGTTCAAATGCAAGCTGTGGCCATGTCCTTTCGTTTGACCGCATATATCAATGTTTTATGGGAACCGCATTTTGACCGGTAACACATTTATCGATTATTATATCGATATATCGAAAATTTAAAATGAAAGCTGTGGCCATGTCCTTTCGTCTGACACCCATATTGAACGCATGCATCAATGTTTTATGGGAACCACATTTTGACCGGTAACACATTTATCGATTGTTATATCGATATATCGAAAATTTTGAATGAAAGCTGTGGCCATGTCCTTTCGTGTGACACCCATATTGAACGCATACATCAAGGTTTTATGGGAACCACATTTTGACCGGTAACTCAGTTATCGATAAATATATCGAAAACTAGCAAAGTCCAAATGAAACCTATGGCCTTGCCCTTTCGTTTGATACCGATAGGGCATGCAACGTTAAAGGTTTTATGGGAACCAAGTTTTGACCGATAACTCATTTATCGATCAATATATCCAAATATGGATCAATTCAGATAAAAGCTGTGGCGTTGCCCTTCCGTTTGACACCCATATTGAACGCAAACATCAAGGTTTTATGGGAACCACATTTTGACCGATAACTCATTTATCGATAAATATATCGAAATATGCATCAGTTCAAATGAAAGCTGTGGCCTTGCCCTCTCGTTCGACACCCATATTGAACGCATACATCAAGGTTTTATGGGAACCACATTTTGACCGATAACTCATTTATCGATAAATATATCGAGATTACGAAAAGTTGAAATGAAAGCTGTGGCGTTGCTCTTCCGTTTGACACCCATATTGAACGCATACATCAAGGTTTTATGGGAACCACATTTTGACCGATAACTCATTTATCGATAAATATATCGAAATATGGATTAGTTCAGATGAAAGATGTGGCCTTGCCCTTTCGTTTGATATCAAGGTTTTATGGGAACCACATTTTGACCGGTAACTCATTCATCGATAAATATATCGATACATCGAAAATTTCAAATGAAAGCTGTGGCCATGTCCCTTTTGATATTTTTCCTAAACAAAAATCATTATGATTTCTCTCTATTGGCATTACTATAGGCGTGAATGAAATATTAAGATTTTAGTAACTAAAAACAAAACCATAACAAAGGCAAATTAAACAGCTGTTTCCATGAATTAAAGTTTCTGTCAAATTAAAAATATATTTTAAAATTTTTGTTCAAAATTTTGTTATTTAATAAAAGCAATCAAGTAAGTACTATAATTTGAAGCCATTAATAATAATAATATTGCTAATAAATTCTATGATTTTACAGGGGGCAACTATTGGGGGCAATCGAAGAAAAACGATAACGGCCTAAATTCAACATTCAAGATTTAGAGGCGTTTGGCAGTCGTCCGCGAAGTGCGTCTATCTTCACAATTGGTAAGAGCTAGTCGAATCCTTTAAAGTTATAACAAGTTGAAGTATATACGCACTGCGCTGGACATTTTGTAGGCTGTTAAGATATTGGTTCGTTCGATAGGCTTTCCACCACACCATAGAGCCATATGTCAGCACCGGTCACATCTGTAGTACCATCTTCTGTTTAAGACGCCATTGTCATTAACCCTTATGTCAACGGCAACATATCTGGGTATGTTTTGCGTTTTCAAAACGCTGTAGCTCTGAACTGGATAATCGGATCGACTTGAAATTTCGTGATATCCTAGCGAAAACTGTTTTACGCAATAGTCCCAATTTTATTTAGGATTGGATCATCCGTTTGGTAGATAAAGCCCATTTACAAAGTTGCACCCTTACGTCAACAGCATACATACCTGGGTATACCATACCATATATATAGTAAATCGCATGCAAATATGATAATATTTGAAAAGTTTAGTTTATTTTGAGTGAAAAAATACTTATGGCATAAAAATTATTATAAATTATAAAATACTTATGAAAAAAATATTAAAAAAAACTACGAAAAAATTTAAAATTATTGAAATTCAATTACATCTATCGCATTGCGGCAAGTCTTTGGAATGCTCTGCGCACACTGGTTTGTTGCATAATGTGCATGCTTTACGAGTAGGGCGTCGTTTGGAGCAGATGTAGCAATTCCCCTTTACTTTTAGGCGTCCCATACTATCACGCTCCTCCGCTTCATGTGCTCCAGCATCTACAACTCGGATGGGCCTACCTATCATGGCTTCGATGGCGTTGCGCGTTGAAAAAACTCTGGATATTCTGCTGTTATTCGCCCTTCTCTCTATTTCTGGCTTGCATAGTTGCTCACTTAGCTGATGGAGAAACATCCTACAGCGGCTTGTGCTCGTATATGACTTCAGGTGAGTGTTGTTGTCAACGTATATTATGTATGCAGAAACGCAGCAACGTCCACAATATTATAAAAGAAAGCCAAAGGCCATCTATTTGTGCGCCGCTTGGTACTATATTCGGACAAGCACATGTCCATGCTATCAACTCCACCTTTGGTTTTGTTGTAGTCCAATATAAGCAATGGCTTCTTCTTAGGACCGGACGTTTCTGTTGTATAATGAGAAGTGGACAATAATACAACTGCCTTGTTTTTCTTGGGCACGTACGAGCACATCGTAACGTGATTATAGAACCCAAACATTGACGATTCAGCTTCACGTCCCTTGGGGTTGGCAAATGCTGCTGGCACGAATGTACGCCTTTTGTTGCAAGTACCCAATATAGATAAATTATTGTCTATCATCAAAGATTTCGCCAAGTTGTAGCTAGTGAAAAAGTTGTCACATACAATATTTCTTCCACTTCCATCAAAAAGGTTGATACATAAATCTTTGACTATTCTTTCACCAACGTTTCTTTCACGTTCACCAGACGGTGCCATTCCTGTATAGATTTGTCCCTGCATTGAAAAATTAAATTCAATTTAGTTATTTATACTTTCAACAATATTGATAGTACCTGCAATGGGTAGAACGAAATGGAGTCGCACACCCACCACACTTTTATCCCATATTTGGCAGGTTTTGATGGTATGTATTGCGTGAAGCCAGTTCCACCACGATAAGCATACAATTGTTCATCTACGGTGACGTTGGCTCCTGCCACGTAATATCTACGAAGACAGCTGTTTAGCATCAAACAAACGTCCGATATTGCGGCTGCTTTGTCAGTTTGTTTGCGTTGCTGACGTGTGTTTCCATTATCAAAACGAATGAAGCGGCTAAATTCCCAAAATCGTCGTACACTCATTGCAGCACGATATAATGGATGTGATTTAGTATTCCACATATCTTTCGGTATGCACGTAACCAGAATGTGTAACGCCAATTAGCAAAAGTACGCCCAAATATGCATCAAATTAACTTTCTGTTATGGGAATCCATGATCTCGGTTCTCTTGTTGGATGTTTTGCATTGTCGTCATCAAAGAATTGCCTTGCCTTTCGATTTGATTCACGAATAATTATGTCGCATATTTCGTCTGACATTATCAACTTGAACGTTTCTGAAATGGTCAAACCTTGCGTTGCCCGTACTGGTCCAGATTGTGCACTTCTTAGAATGTTGTGCGTACGGAATCTTACAGGTTGTGGTTGTATCGAAGACCAAACATTACCATCTCTGGCAGTAAAATATTCCCCAGTTTCAATTGGTGCATCTTCAAGTTCTTCATCAGAATCACTGCCGTCCTCTTGGTCATATTCTGGTAACGTGGGCTCTTCTAAGTCTGAGTCATCACCACCAATATCACCTACACATTCATCTAAAGCCTCGTCACCAACTACTGAATCGTGGTCACTTATTTCTTCTTGGCCCTCTTCAAGCGTTTGACGAATATATGCTTGCTGTTCTTCGTACGAAAATGCGCTTAGTTGTCGTGGAGTAAACCATTTACCATCTGCCATTTCACTTTGATTTTATTTTTTTATTCCCAAAAAATAAACAGAAACGTGATAATAAAATCCGTAATACTGGTAAACCCTATTTTATACTTTTTAGCGCAAGTGATTAACGCAGGTACTATCGATTTTTTCAGAGATATGTACCTGCCGGGCTATAACGACATGCCATTTGCCATACAAAACGTATGTACATACCCGGGTGTGTTGCTGTTGACGTGCGTAAAAAAGTTCTGCTGTTGACATAAAGGTTAAACATCTATTTATAATTATGGAAATCTATTTCTAATTATGGAATAATGGCCTTGGAATAGCAATGACCATATACACAACGCCACCCAAACTTTGTGGTGTCCTGCACGCAGCGTATCTGTTGCGTAGGAGGAGCGACACTAGGCATCGTACGAATTGATCTTCAAGGCTCGTTGGAGTCCAAAGGGGCCTTATTAGTTCTTACACAAGTATTTCTATTTACTTTCTATATTTAATTGGATCCTAACCAATTTTTCTTTTCTTTCTCTCCGTATACAGCAATGACGTAATGGAACCAATTACCCCTTTGGTTTAGCCTTCCAGCTGGTCACCCGCTCCTCCACAGCGGGCGCTCTTATAATTTCGTTTATTTTCATTTTGTTTGTTTTAATTTTTTAGATTTCTTTTCAATTCTTTTCATTTTATTTCATTCAATATCATTTCATTTGATTTGATTTAATTTTTTACATATCATTTCATTTCATTTGATTTCACTTCATTTTATTTTATTTTGTTTGATTTCATTGCATTCCACTTGTTTTCGTTTGATCTAATTTCATTTAATTTTATTTCATTTCACTTAATGTTATTTCATTTCATTTGATTTTACTTCATTTTATTTTATTTCGTTTGATTTAATTTCATTTCAATTTATTTTATTTAATATCATTTAATTTTTTTACATTTCATGTCATTTGATTTCACCTCATTTTATTTTATTGCATTTCATTTCATTTAATATCATTTCATTTCATTTAGTTTTACTTCATTTAATTTTATTTCATTTCATTGCATTTAATATCATTTCATTTCATTTAGTTTTACTTCATTTCATTTTATTTCATTTCTTTTAATTTTACTATATTTATTCAACTTTGGTTTAGTTAGGTGTCTATATATTATATATGTAAGTATTTAAGTAGAAATAAATAAAAATATTAAAAAGAAACCTTTTTTGGAAATTTATTGGAAATTTTTTGGGTTGTTTTTTATAGATTTATGGTTGTAGCATTCAACAGGATGGGAACCCAAGCAGTGCCTACAAGTATGCAATCTTTGCTGTGCTGTCAGGTTTGTTTTGGGAAATTTTTTAGTTAGAGAAGTTCACCTATGTTATTTAATGGCGTTTCAGAATGAGTGCGAGTGCGATGCGTAATCACATGTACACGCCATATACAAGGGGAAAGTGGATAATATCTGCACGCCGCCCATACAAAACTATCCATTTTCTTATCTTCATTTGTGGATAGCGCGACCTATGTTTTATCCACTTTTTTATCTGATTATGGTTGGTAGGGATGTCCTTTCGTTTCACACCCATATTGAACGCATACATCAAGGTTTTATGGGAACCACATTTTGACAGATAACTCATTTATCGATAAATATATTGAAATATGCATCAGTTCAACTGAAAGCTGTGGCCTTGCCCTTTCGTTTGACACCCATATTGAACGCATACATCAAGGTCTTATGGGAACCACAGTTTGACCGATAACACATTTATCGATAAATATATCGATATATCGAAAACTTAAAATGAAAGCTGTGGCCATGTCCTTTCGTTTGATACCCATATTGAACGCATACATCAAGGTTTTATGGGAACCTCATTTTGACCGGTAACACATTTATCGATAAATATATCGAAATATGGATCAGTTCAGATGAAAGCTGTGGCCTTCCCTTTCGTTTGACACCCATATTGAACGCATACATCAAGGTCTTATGGGAACCACAGTTTGACCGATAACACATTTATCGATAAATATATCGATATATCGAAAACTTAAAATGAAAGCTGTGGCCATGTCCTTTCGTTTGATACCCATATTGAACGCATACATCAAGGTTTTATGGGAACCTCATTTTGACCGGTAACACATTTATCGATAAATATATCGAAATATGGATCAGTTCAAATGCAAGCTGTGGCCATGTCCTTTCGTTTGACACCCATATTGAACGCATACATCAAGGTTTTATTGGAACCAGATTTTGACCGATAACACATTTATCGATAAATATATCGATATATCGAAAATTTAAAATGAAAGCTGTGGCCATGTCCTTTCGTTTGATACCCATATTGAACGCATACATCAAGGTTTTATGGGAACCACATTTTGACAGATAACTCATTTATCGATAAATATATTGAAATATGCATCAGTTCAACTGAAAGCTGTGGCCTTGCCCTTTCGTTTGACACCCATATTGAACGCATACATCAAGGTCTTATGGGAACCACAGTTTGACCGATAACACATTTATCGATAAATATATCGATATATCGAAAACTTAAAATGAAAGCTGTGGCCATGTCCTTTCGTTTGATACCCATATTGAACGCATACATCAAGGTTTTATGGGAACCTCATTTTGACCGGTAACACATTTATCGATAAATATATCGAAATATGGATCAGTTCAAATGCAAGCTGTGGCCATGTCCTTTCGTTTGACACCCATATTGAACGCATACATCAAGGTTTTATTGGAACCAGATTTTGACCGATAACACATTTATCGATAAATATATCGATATATCGAAAATTTAAAATGAAAGCTGTGGCCATGTCCTTTCGTTTGATACCCATATTGAACGCATACATCAAGGTTTTATGGGAACCACATTTTGACAGATAACTCATTTATCGATAAATATATCGAAATATGCATCAGTTCAAATGAAAGCTGTGGCCTTGCCCTTTCGTTTGACACCCATATTGAACGCATACATCAAGGTCTTATGGGAACCACAGTTTGACCGAAAACACATTTATCGATAAATATATCGATATATCGAAAATTTAAAATGAAAGCTGTGGCCATGTCCTTTCGTTTGATACCCATAATGAACGCATATATCAAGGTTTTACGGGAACCACATTTTGACCGATAACTCATTTATTGATAAATATATCGATACATCGAAAATTTTTAATTACAGCTGTGGCTATGTCCTTTCGTTTGATACCTACATTGAACGCATACATCAAGGTTTTATAGGAAGCACATTTTGACTGATGACACATTTATCGATAACTATATCGATATATCGAAAAGTTCAAATGAAAGCTGTGGCCTTGCCCTTCCGTTTGACACCCATATTGAACGCATACATCAAGGTTTTATGGGAACCACATTTATCGATAAATATATCGAAATATGCATTAGTTCAAATGAAAGCTGTGGCCTTGCCCTTTCGTTTGACACCCGTATTGAACGCATACATCAAGGTTTTATGGGAACCACATTTTGACCGATAACTCATTTATCGATAAATATATCGAAATATGCATCAGTTCAAATGAAAGCTGTGGCCTTTCCCTTTCGTTCGACACCCATATTGAACGCATACATCAAGGTTTTATGGGAACCACATTTTGACAGATAACTCATTTATCGATAAATATATTGAAATATGCATCAGTTCAAATGAAAGCTGTGGCCTTGCCCTTTCGTTTGACACCCATATTGAACGCATACATCAAGGTTTTATGGGAACCACATTTATCGATAAATATATCGATATATCGAAAATTTAAAATGAAAGCTGTGGCCATGTCCTTTCGTTTGACACATTTATTGAAAGCATACATCAAGGTTGTATGGGAACCACATTTTGACCGATAACTCATTTATTGATAAATATATCGATACATCGAAAATTTTTAATTACAGCTGTGGCTATGTCCTTTCGTTTGATACCTACATTGAACGCATACATCAAGGTTTTATAGGAAGCACATTTTGACTGATGACACATTTATCGATAACTATATCGATATATCGAAAAGTTCAAATGAAAGCTGTGGCCTTGCCCTTCCGTTTGACACCCATATTGAACGCATACATCAAGGTTTTATGGGAACCACATTTATCGATAAATATATCGATATATCGAAAATTTAAAATGAAAGCTGTGGCCATGTCCTTTCGTTTGACACATTTATTGAAAGCATACATCAAGGTTGTATGGGAACCACATTTTGACCGATAACTCATTTATCGATAAGTATATCGAAATATGCATCAGTTCAAATGAAAGCTGTGGTCTTGCCCTTTCGTTCGACACCCATATTGAACGCATACATCAAGGTTTTATGGCAACCACATTTATTGATAAATATATCGATATATCGAAAATTTTTAATTAAAGCTGTGGCCATGTCCTTTCGTTTGACACCCATATTGAACGCATACATCAAGGTTTTATGGGAACCACATTTTAACCGATGACACATTTATCGATAAATATATCGATACATCGAAAATTTCAAATGAAAGCTGTGGCCATGTCCCTTTTGATATTTTTCCTAAACAAAAATCATTATGATTTCTCTCTATTGGCATTACTATAGGCGTGAATGAAATAGTAAGATTTTAGTAACTAAAAACAAAACCATAACAAAGGCAAATTAAACAGCTGTTTCCATGAATTAAAGTTTCTGTCAAATTAAAAATATATTTTAAAATTTTTGTTCAAAATTTTGTTATTTAATAAAAGCAATCAAGTAAGTACTATAATTTGAAGCCATTAATAATAATAATATTGCTAATAAATTCTATGATTTTACAGGGGGCAACTATTGGGGGCAATCGAAGAAAAACGATAACGGCCTAAATTCAACTTTCAAGATTTAGAGGCGTTTGGCAGTCGTCCGCGAAGTGCGTCTATCTTCACAATTGGTAAGAGCTAGTCGAATCCTTTAAAGTTATAACAAGTTGAAGTATATACGCACTGCGCTGGACATTTTGTAGGCTGTTAAGATATTGGTTCGTTCGATAGGCTTTCCACCACACCATAGAGCCATATGTCAGCACCGGTCACATCTGTAGTACCATCTTCTGTTTAAGACGCCATTGTCATTAACCCTTATGTCAACGGCAACATATCTGGGTATGTTTTGCGTTTTCAAAACGCTGTAGCTCTGAACTGGATAATCGGATCGACTTGAAATTTCGTGATATCCTAGCGAAAACTGTTTTACGCAATAGTCCCAATTTTATTTAGGATTGGATCATCCGTTTGGTAGATAAAGCCCATTTACAAAGTTGCACCCTTACGTCAACAGCATACATACCTGGGTATACCATACCATATATATAGTAAATCGCATGCAAATATGATAATATTTGAAAAGTTTAGTTTATTTTGAGTGAAAAAATACTTATGGCATAAAAATTATTATAAATTATAAAATACTTATGAAAAAAATATTAAAAAAAACTACGAAAAAATTTAAAATTATTGAAATTCAATTACATCTATCGCATTGCGGCAAGTCTTTGGAATGCTCTGCGCACACTGGTTTGTTGCATAATGTGCATGCTTTACGAGTAGGGCGTCGTTTGGAGCAGATGTAGCAATTCCCCTTTACTTTTAGGCGTCCCATACTATCACGCTCCTCCGCTTCATGTGCTCCAGCATCTACAACTCGGATGGGCCTACCTATCATGGCTTCGATGGCGTTGCGCGTTGAAAAAACTCTGGATATTCTGCTGTTATTCGCCCTTCTCTCTATTTCTGGCTTGCATAGTTGCTCACTTAGCTGATGGAGAAACATCCTACAGCGGCTTGTGCTCGTATATGACTTCAGGTGAGTGTTGTTGTCAACGTATATTATGTATGCAGAAACGCAGCAACGTCCACAATATTATAAAAGAAAGCCAAAGGCCATCTATTTGTGCGCCGCTTGGTACTATATTCGGACAAGCACATGTCCATGCTATCAACTCCACCTTTGGTTTTGTTGTAGTCCAATATAAGCAATGGCTTCTTCTTAGGACCGGACGTTTCTGTTGTATAATGAGAAGTGGACAATAATACAACTGCCTTGTTTTTCTTGGGCACGTACGAGCACATCGTAACGTGATTATAGAACCCAAACATTGACGATTCAGCTTCACGTCCCTTGGGGTTGGCAAATGCTGCTGGCACGAATGTACGCCTTTTGTTGCAAGTACCCAATATAGATAAATTATTGTCTATCATCAAAGATTTCGCCAAGTTGTAGCTAGTGAAAAAGTTGTCACATACAATATTTCTTCCACTTCCATCAAAAAGGTTGATACATAAATCTTTGACTATTCTTTCACCAACGTTTCTTTCACGTTCACCAGACGGTGCCATTCCTGTATAGATTTGTCCCTGCATTGAAAAATTAAATTCAATTTAGTTATTTATACTTTCAACAATTTTCAACAATATTGATAGTACCTGCAATGGGTAGAACGAAATGGAGTCGCACACCCACCACACTTTTATCCCATATTTGGCAGGTTTTGATGGTATGTATTGCGTGAAGCCAGTTCCACCACGATAAGCATACAATTGTTCATCTACGGTGACGTTGGCTCCTGCCACGTAATATCTACGAAGACAGCTGTTTAGCATCAAACAAACGTCCGATATTGCGGCTGCTTTGTCAGTTTGTTTGCGTTGCTGACGTGTGTTTCCATTATCAAAACGAATGAAGCGGCTAAATTCCCAAAATCGTCGTACACTCATTGCAGCACGATATAATGGATGTGATTTAGTATTCCACATATCTTTCGGTATGCACGTAACCAGAATGTGTAACGCCAATTAGCAAAAGTACGCCCAAATATGCATCAAATTAACTTTCTGTTATGGGAATCCATGATCTCGGTTCTCTTGTTGGATGTTTTGCATTGTCGTCATCAAAGAATTGCCTTGCCTTTCGATTTGATTCACGAATAATTATGTCGCATATTTCGTCTGACATTATCAACTTGAACGTTTCTGAAATGGTCAAACCTTGCGTTGCCCGTACTGGTCCAGATTGTGCACTTCTTAGAATGTTGTGCGTACGGAATCTTACAGGTTGTGGTTGTATCGAAGACCAAACATTACCATCTCTGGCAGTAAAATATTCCCCAGTTTCAATTGGTGCATCTTCAAGTTCTTCATCAGAATCACTGCCGTCCTCTTGGTCATATTCTGGTAACGTGGGCTCTTCTAAGTCTGAGTCATCACCACCAATATCACCTACACATTCATCTAAAGCCTCGTCACCAACTACTGAATCGTGGTCACTTATTTCTTCTTGGCCCTCTTCAAGCGTTTGACGAATATATGCTTGCTGTTCTTCGTACGAAAATGCGCTTAGTTGTCGTGGAGTAAACCATTTACCATCTGCCATTTCACTTTGATTTTATTTTTTTATTCCCAAAAAATAAACAGAAACGTGATAATAAAATCCGTAATACTGGTAAACCCTATTTTATACTTTTTAGCGCAAGTGATTAACGCAGGTACTATCGATTTTTTCAGAGATATGTACCTGCCGGGCTATAACGACATGCCATTTGCCATACAAAACGTATGTACATACCCGGGTGTGTTGCTGTTGACGTGCGTAAAAAAGTTCTGCTGTTGACATAAAGGTTAAACATCTATTTATAATTATGGAAATCTATTTCTAATTATGGAATAATGGCCTTGGAATAGCAATGACCATATACACAACGCCACCCAAACTTTGTGGTGTCCTGCACGCAGCGTATCTGTTGCGTAGGAGGAGCGACACTAGGCATCGTACGAATTGATCTTCAAGGCTCGTTGGAGTCCAAAGGGGCCTTATTAGTGATTTTGTCTTCTTACACAAGTATTTCTATTTACTTTCTATATTTAATTGGATCCTAACCAATTTTTCTTTTCTTTCTCTCCGTATACAGCAATGACGTAATGGAACCAATTACCCCTTTGGTTTAGCCTTCCAGCTGGTCACCCGCTCCTCCACAGCGGGCGCTCTTATAATTTCGTTTATTTTCATTTTGTTTGTTTTAATTTTTTAAATTTCTTTTCAATTCTTTTCATTTTATTTCATTCAATATCATTTCATTTGATTTGATTTAATTTTTTACATATCATTTCATTTCATTTGATTTCACTTCATTTTATTTTATTTCGTTTGATTTCATTGCATTCCACTTGTTTTCGTTTGATCTAATTTCATTTAATTTTATTTCATTTCACTTAATGTTATTTCATTTCATTTGATTTTACTTCATTTTATTTTATTTCGTTTGATTTAATTTCATTTCAATTTATTTTATTTAATATCATTTAATTTTTTTACATTTCATGTCATTTGATTTCACCTCATTTTATTTTATTGCATTTCATTTCATTTAATATCATTTCATTTCATTTAGTTTTACTTCATTTAATTTTATTTCATTTCATTGCATTTAATATCATTTCATTTCATTTAGTTTTACTTCATTTCATTTTATTTCATTTCTTTTAATTTTACTATATTTATTCAACTTTGGTTTAGTTAGGTGTCTATATATTATATATGTAAGTATTTAAGTAGAAATAAATAAAAATATTAAAAAGAAACCTTTTTTGGAAATTTATTGGAAATTTTTTGGGTTGTTTTTTATAGATTTATGGTTGTAGCATTCAACAGGATGGGAACCCAAGCAGTGCCTACAAGTATGCAATCTTTGCTGTGCTGTCAGGTTTGTTTTGGGAAATTTTTTAGTTAGAGAAGTTCACCTATGTTATTTAATGGCGTTTCAGAATGAGTGCGAGTGCGATGCGTAATCACATGTACACGCCATATGCAAGGGGAAAGTGGATAATATCTGCACGCCGCCCATACAAAACTATCCATTTTCTTATCTTCATTTGTGGATAGCGCGACCTATGTTTTATCCACTTTTTTATCTGATTATGGTTGGTAGGGATGTCCTTTCGTTTCACACCCATATTGAACGCATACATCAAGGTTTTATGGGAACCACATTTTGACAGATAACTCATTTATCGATAAATATATTGAAATATGCATCAGTTCAACTGAAAGCTGTGGCCTTGCCCTTTCGTTTGACACCCATATTGAACGCATACATCAAGGTCTTATGGGAACCACAGTTTGACCGATAACACATTTATCGATAAATATATCGATATATCGAAAACTTAAAATGAAAGCTGTGGCCATGTCCTTTCGTTTGATACCCATATTGAACGCATACATCAAGGTTTTATGGGAACCTCATTTTGACCGGTAACACATTTATCGATAAATATATCGAAATATGGATCAGTTCAGATGAAAGCTGTGGCCTTCCCTTTCGTTTGACACCCATATTGAACGCATACATCAAGGTCTTATGGGAACCACAGTTTGACCGATAACACATTTATCGATAAATATATCGATATATCGAAAACTTAAAATGAAAGCTGTGGCCATGTCCTTTCGTTTGATACCCATATTGAACGCATACATCAAGGTTTTATGGGAACCTCATTTTGACCGGTAACACATTTATCGATAAATATATCGAAATATGGATCAGTTCAAATGCAAGCTGTGGCCATGTCCTTTCGTTTGACACCCATATTGAACGCATACATCAAGGTTTTATTGGAACCAGATTTTGACCGATAACACATTTATCGATAAATATATCGATATATCGAAAATTTAAAATGAAAGCTGTGGCCATGTCCTTTCGTTTGATACCCATATTGAACGCATACATCAAGGTTTTATGGGAACCACATTTTGACAGATAACTCATTTATCGATAAATATATTGAAATATGCATCAGTTCAACTGAAAGCTGTGGCCTTGCCCTTTCGTTTGACACCCATATTGAACGCATACATCAAGGTCTTATGGGAACCACAGTTTGACCGATAACACATTTATCGATAAATATATCGATATATCGAAAACTTAAAATGAAAGCTGTGGCCATGTCCTTTCGTTTGATACCCATATTGAACGCATACATCAAGGTTTTATGGGAACCTCATTTTGACCGGTAACACATTTATCGATAAATATATCGATATATGGATCAGTTCAAATGCAAGCTGTGGCCATGTCCTTTCGTTTGACACCCATATTGAACGCATACATCAAGGTTTTATTGGAACCAGATTTTGACCGATAACACATTTATCGATAAATATATCGATATATCGAAAATTTAAAATGAAAGCTGTGGCCATGTCCTTTCGTTTGATACCCATATTGAACGCATACATCAAGGTTTTATGGGAACCACATTTTGACAGATAACTCATTTATCGATAAATATATCGAAATATGCATCAGTTCAAATGAAAGCTGTGGCCTTGCCCTTTCGTTTGACACCCATATTGAACGCATACATCAAGGTCTTATGGGAACCACAGTTTGACCGAAAACACATTTATCGATAAATATATCGATATATCGAAAATTTAAAATGAAAGCTGTGGCCATGTCCTTTCGTTTGATACCCATAATGAACGCATATATCAAGGTTTTACGGGAACCACATTTTGACCGATAACTCATTTATTGATAAATATATCGATACATCGAAAATTTTTAATTACAGCTGTGGCTATGTCCTTTCGTTTGATACCTACATTGAACGCATACATCAAGGTTTTATAGGAAGCACATTTTGACTGATGACACATTTATCGATAACTATATCGATATATCGAAAAGTTCAAATGAAAGCTGTGGCCTTGCCCTTCCGTTTGACACCCATATTGAACGCATACATCAAGGTTTTATGGGAACCACATTTATCGATAAATATATCGAAATATGCATTAGTTCAAATGAAAGCTGTGGCCTTGCCCTTTCGTTTGACACCCGTATTGAACGCATACATCAAGGTTTTATGGGAACCACATTTTGACCGATAACTCATTTATCGATAAATATATCGAAATATGCATCAGTTCAAATGAAAGCTGTGGCCTTTCCCTTTCGTTCGACACCCATATTGAACGCATACATCAAGGTTTTATGGGAACCACATTTTGACAGATAACTCATTTATCGATAAATATATTGAAATATGCATCAGTTCAAATGAAAGCTGTGGCCTTGCCCTTTCGTGTGACACCCATATTGAACGCATACATCAAGGTTTTATGGGAACCACATTTTGACAGATAACTCATTTATCGATAAATATATCGAAATATGCATCAGTTCAAATAAAAGCTGTGGCCTTGCCCTTTCGTGTGACACCCATATTGAACGCATACATCAAGGTTTTATGGGAACCACATTTTGACAGATAACTCATTTATCGATAAATATATCGAAATATGGATCAGTTCAAATGAAAGCTGTGGCCTTGCCCTTTCGTTTGACACCCATATTGAACGCATACATCAAGGTTTTATGGGAACCACATTTTGACAGATAACTCATTTATCGATAAATATATCGAAATATGCATCAGTTCACCCAAAAGCTGTGGCCTTGCCCTTTCGTTTGACACCCATATTGAACGCATACATCAAGGTTTTATGGGACTAACAGTTTGACCGATAACACATTTATCGATAAATATATCGATATATCGAAAATTTAAAATGAAAGCTGTGGCCATGTCCTTTCGTTTGCTACCCATATTGAACGCATACATGAAGGTTTTATGGGAACCCCATTTTGACCGGTAACACATTTATCGATAAATATATCGAAATATGGATCAGTTCAAATAAAAGCTGTGGCCTTGCCCTTTCGTGTGACACCCATATTGAACGCAACCATCAAGGTTTTATGGGAACCACATTTTGACAGATAACTCATTTATCGATAAATATATCGAAATATGCATCAGTTCAAATGAAAGCTGTGGCCTTGCCCTTTCGTGTGACACCCATATTGAACGCATACATCAAGGTTTTATGGGAACCACATTTTGACAGATAACTCATTTATCGATAAATATATCGAAATATGGATCAGTTCAAATGAAAGCTGTGGCCTTGCCCTTTCGTTTGACACCCATATTGAACGCATACATCAAGGTTTTATGGGAACCACA
Organism: Merzomyia westermanni; assembly: GCA_949987695.1. NCBI lineage: Eukaryota > Metazoa > Arthropoda > Insecta > Diptera > Tephritidae > Merzomyia > Merzomyia westermanni. Next base: position 134,054,823 of record OX465292.1, on the reverse strand, counting down.
TTTTGACAGATAACTCATTTATCGATAAATATATCGAAATATGCATCAGTTCACCCAAAAGCTGTGGCCTTGCCCTTTCGTTTGACACCCATATTGAACGCATACATCAAGGTTTTATGGGACTAACAGTTTGACCGATAACACATTTATCGATAAATATATCGATATATCGAAAATTTAAAATGAAAGCTGTGGCCATGTCCTTTCGTTTGACACCCATATTGAACGCATGCATCAAGGTTTTATGGGAACCACAGTTTGACAGATAACACATTTATCGATAAATATATCGAAATATGGATCAGTTCAAATGAAAGCTGTGGCCTTGCCCTTTCGTGTGACACCCATATTGAACGCAACCATCAAGGTTTTATGGGAACCACATTTTGACCGATAACACATTTATCGATAAATATATCGAAAAGTTCAAATGAAAGCTGTGGCCTTGCCCTTTCGTTTGACACCCATATTGAACGCATACATCAAGGTTTTATGGGAACCACATTTTGACCGATAACACATTTATCGATAAATATATCGAAATATGGATCAGTTCAAATGAAAGCTGTGGCCTTGCCCTTTCGTGTGACACCCATATTGAACGCAACCATCAAGGTTTTATGGGAACCACATTTTGACAGATAACTCATTTATCGATAAATATATCGAAATATGCATCAGTTCAAATAAAAGCTGTGGCCTTGCCCTTTCGTTTGACACCCATATTGAACGCATACATCAAGGTTTTATGGGAACCACATTTTGACAGATAACTCATTTATCGATAAATATATCGAAATATGCATCAGTTCAAATGAAAGCTGTGGCCTTCCCTTTCGTTTGACACCCATATTGAACGCATACATCAAGGTCTTGTGGGAACCACAGTTTGACCGATAACACATTTATCGATAAATATATCGATATATCGAAAATTTAAAATGAAAGCTGTGGCCATGTCCTTTCGTTTGGTACCCATATTGAACGCATACATCAAGGTTTTATGGGAACCACATTTTGACAGATAACTCATTTATCGATAAATATATCGAAATATGCATCAGTTCAAATGAAAGCTGTGGCCTTGCCCTTTCGTTTGACACCCATATTGAACGCATACATCAAGGTTTTATAGGAAGCACATTTTGACTGATGACACATTTATCGATAACTATATCGATATATCGAAAAGTTCAAATGAAAGCTGTGGCCATGTCCTTTCGTTTGACACCCATATTGAACGCATGCATCAAGGTTTTATGGGAACCACAGTTTGACAGATAACACATTTATCGATAAATATATCGAAATATGGATCAGTTCAAATGAAAGCTGTGGCCTTGCCCTTTCGTGTGACACCCATATTGAACGCAACCATCAAGGTTTTATGGGAACCACATTTTGACAGATAACTCATTTATCGATAAATATATCGAAATATGCATCAGTTCAAATGAAAGCTGTGGCCTTGCCCTTTCGTTTGACACCCATATTGAACGCATACATCAAGGTTTTATAGGAAGCACATTTTGACTGATGACACATTTATCGATAACTATATCGATATATCGAAAATTTAAAATGAAAGCTGTGGCCATGTCCTTTCGTTTGACACCCATATTGAACGCATGCATCAAGGTTTTATGGGAACCACAGTTTGACAGATAACACATTTATCGATAAATATATCGAAATATGGATCAGTTCAAATGAAAGCTGTGGCCTTGCCCTTTCGTGTGACACCCATATTGAACGCAACCATCAAGGTTTTATGGGAACCACATTTTGACAGATAACTCATTTATCGATAAATATATCGAAATATGCATCAGTTCAAATGAAAGCTGTGGCCTTGCCCTTTCGTTTGACACCCATATTGAACGCATACATCAAGGTTTTATGGGAACCACATTTTGACCGATAACACATTTATCGATAAATATATCGAAATATGGATCAGTTCAAATGAAAGCTGTGGCCTTGCCCTTTCGTTTGACACCCATATTGAACGCAACCATCAAGGTTTTATGGGAACCACATTTTGACAGATAACTCATTTATCGATAAATATATCGAAATATGCATCAGTTCAAATGAAAGCTGTGGCCTTGCCCTTTCGTGTGACACCCATATTGAACGCAACCATCAAGGTTTTATGGGAACCACATTTTGACAGATAACTCATTTATCGATAAATATATCGAAATATGCATCAGTTCAAATAAAAGCTGTGGCCTTGCCCTTTCGTTTGACACCCATATTGAACGCATACATCAAGGTTTTATGGGAACCACATTTTGACAGATAACTCATTTATCGATAAATATATCGAAATATGCATCAGTTCAAATGAAAGCTGTGGCCTTCCCTTTCGTTTGACACCCATATTGAGCGCATACATCAAGGTCTTGTGGGAACCACAGTTTGACCGATAACACATTTATCGATAAATATATCGATATATCGAAAATTTAAAATGAAAGCTGTGGCCATGTCCTTTCGTTTGGTACCCATATTGAACGCATACATCAAGGTTTTATGGGAACCACATTTTGACAGATAACTCATTTATCGATAAATATATCGAAATATGCATCAGTTCAAATGAAAGCTGTGGCCTTGCCCTTTCGTTTGACACCCATATTGAACGCATGCATCAAGGTTTTATGGGAACCACAGTTTGACAGATAACACATTTATCGATAAATATATCGAAATATGGATCAGTTCAAATGAAAGCTGTGGCCTTGCCCTTTCGTGTGACACCCATATTGAACGCAACCATCAAGGTTTTATGGGAACCACATTTTGACAGATAACTCATTTATCGATAAATATATCGAAATATGCATCAGTTCAAATGAAAGCTGTGGCCTTGCCCTTTCGTTTGACACCCATATTGAACGCATACATCAAGGTTTTATGGGAACCACATTTTGACCGATAACACATTTATCGATAAATATATCGAAATATGGATCAGTTCAAATGAAAGCTGTGGCCTTGCCCTTTCGTGTGACACCCATATTGAACGCAACCATCAAGGTTTTATGGGAACCACATTTTGACAGATAACTCATTTATCGATAAATATATCGAAATATGCATCAGTTCAAATAAAAGCTGTGGCCTTGCCCTTTCGTTTGACACCCATATTGAACGCATACATCAAGGTTTTATGGGAACCACATTTTGACAGATAACTCATTTATCGATAAATATATCGAAATATGCATCAGTTCAAATGAAAGCTGTGGCCTTCCCTTTCGTTTGACACCCATATTGAACGCATACATCAAGGTCTTGTGGGAACCACAGTTTGACCGATAACACATTTATCGATAAATATATCGATATATCGAAAATTTAAAATGAAAGCTGTGGCCATGTCCTTTCGTTTGGTACCCATATTGAACGCATACATCAAGGTTTTATGGGAACCACATTTTGACAGATAACTCATTTATCGATAAATATATCGAAATATGCATCAGTTCAAATGAAAGCTGTGGCCTTGCCCTTTCGTTTGACACCCATATTGAACGCATACATCAAGGTCTTGTGGGAACCACAGTTTGACCGATAACACATTTATCGATAAATATATCGATATATCGAAAATTTAAAATGAAAGCTGTGGCCATGTCCTTTCGTTTGATACCCATATTGAACGCATACATCAAGGTTTTATGGGAACCACATTTTGACAGATAACTCATTTATCGATAAATATATCGAAATATGCATCAGTTCAAATGAAAGCTGTGGCCTTGCCCTTTCGTTTGACACCCATATTGAACGCATACATCAAGGTCTTATGGGAACCACAGTTTGACCGAAAACACATTTATCGATAAATATATCGATATATCGAAAATTTAAAATGAAAGCTGTGGCCATGTCCTTTCGTTTGATACCCATAATGAACGCATATATCAAGGTTTTACGGGAACCACATTTTGACCGATAACTCATTTATTGATAAATATATCGATACATCGAAAATTTTTAATTACAGCTGTGGCTATGTCCTTTCGTTTGATACCTACATTGAACGCATACATCAAGGTTTTATAGGAAGCACATTTTGACTGATGACACATTTATCGATAACTATATCGATATATCGAAAAGTTCAAATGAAAGCTGTGGCGTTGCCCTTCCGTTTGACACCCATATTGAACGCATACATCAAGGTTTTATGGGAACCACATTTTGACCGATAACACATTTATCGATAAATATATCGAAATATGGATTAGTTCGGATGAAAGCTGTGGCCTTGCCCTTCCGTTTGACACCCATATTGAACGCATACATCAAGGTTTTATGGGAACCACATTTATCGATAAATATATCGAAATATGCATTAGTTCAAATGAAAGCTGTGGCCTTGCCCTTTCGTTTGACACCCGTATTGAACGCATACATCAAGGTTTTATGGGAACCACATTTTGACCGATAACTCATTTATCGATAAATATATCGAAATATGCATCAGTTCAAATGAAAGCTGTGGCCTTTCCCTTTCGTTCGACACCCATATTGAACGCATACATCAAGGTTTTATGGGAACCACATTTTGACAGATAACTCATTTATCGATAAATATATTGAAATATGCATCAGTTCAAATGAAAGCTGTGGCCTTGCCCTTTCGTGTGACACCCATATTGAACGCATACATCAAGGTTTTATGGGAACCACATTTTGACAGATAACTCATTTATCGATAAATATATCGAAATATGCATCAGTTCAAATGAAAGCTGTGGCCTTGCCCTTTCGTGTGACACCCATATTGAACGCATATATCAAGGTTTTATGGGAACCACATTTTGACAGATAACTCATTTATCGATAAATATATCGAAATATGGATCAGTTCAAATGAAAGCTGTGGCCTTGCCCTTTCGTTTGACACCCATATTGAACGCATACATCAAGGTTTTATGGGAACCACATTTTGACAGATAACTCATTTATCGATAAATATATCGAAATATGCATCAGTTCACCCAAAAGCTGTGGCCTTGCCCTTTCGTTTGACACCCATATTGAACGCATACATCAAGGTTTTATGGGACTAACAGTTTGACCGATAACACATTTATCGATAAATATATCGATATATCGAAAATTTAAAATGAAAGCTGTGGCCATGTCCTTTCGTTTGCTACCCATATTGAACGCATACATGAAGGTTTTATGGGAACCCCATTTTGACCGGTAACACATTTATCGATAAATATATCGAAATATGGATCAGTTCAAATAAAAGCTGTGGCCTTGCCCTTTCGTGTGACACCCATATTGAACGCAACCATCAAGGTTTTATGGGAACCACATTTTGACAGATAACTCATTTATCGATAAATATATCGAAATATGCATCAGTTCAAATGAAAGCTGTGGCCTTGCCCTTTCGTGTGACACCCATATTGAACGCATACATCAAGGTTTTATGGGAACCACATTTTGACAGATAACTCATTTATCGATAAATATATCGAAATATGGATCAGTTCAAATGAAAGCTGTGGCCTTGCCCTTTCGTTTGACACCCATATTGAACGCATACATCAAGGTTTTATGGGAACCACATTTTGACAGATAACTCATTTATCGATAAATATATCGAAATATGCATCAGTTCACCCAAAAGCTGTGGCCTTGCCCTTTCGTTTGACACCCATATTGAACGCATACATCAAGGTTTTATGGGACTAACAGTTTGACCGATAACACATTTATCGATAAATATATCGATATATCGAAAATTTAAAATGAAAGCTGTGGCCATGTCCTTTCGTTTGACACCCATATTGAACGCATGCATCAAGGTTTTATGGGAACCACAGTTTGACAGATAACACATTTATCGATAAATATATCGAAATATGGATCAGTTCAAATGAAAGCTGTGGCCTTGCCCTTTCGTGTGACACCCATATTGAACGCAACCATCAAGGTTTTATGGGAACCACATTTTGACAGATAACTCATTTATCGATAAATATATCGAAATATGCATCAGTTCAAATGAAAGCTGTGGCCTTGCCCTTTCGTTTGACACCCATATTGAACGCATACATCAAGGTTTTATGGGAACCACATTTTGACCGATAACACATTTATCGATAAATATATCGAAATATGGATCAGTTCAAATGAAAGCTGTGGCCTTGCCCTTTCGTGTGACACCCATATTGAACGCAACCATCAAGGTTTTATGGGAACCACATTTTGACAGATAACTCATTTATCGATAAATATATCGAAATATGCATCAGTTCAAATAAAAGCTGTGGCCTTGCCCTTTCGTTTGACACCCATATTGAACGCATACATCAAGGTTTTATGGGAACCACATTTTGACAGATAACTCATTTATCGATAAATATATCGAAATATGCATCAGTTCAAATGAAAGCTGTGGCCTTCCCTTTCGTTTGACACCCATATTGAACGCATACATCAAGGTCTTGTGGGAACCACAGTTTGACCGATAACACATTTATCGATAAATATATCGATATATCGAAAATTTAAAATGAAAGCTGTGGCCATGTCCTTTCGTTTGGTACCCATATTGAACGCATACATCAAGGTTTTATGGGAACCACATTTTGACAGATAACTCATTTATCGATAAATATATCGAAATATGCATCAGTTCAAATGAAAGCTGTGGCCTTGCCCTTTCGTTTGACACCCATATTGAACGCATACATCAAGGTTTTATAGGAAGCACATTTTGACTGATGACACATTTATCGATAACTATATCGATATATCGAAAAGTTCAAATGAAAGCTGTGGCGTTGCCCTTCCGTTTGACACCCATATTGAACGCATACATCAAGGTTTTATGGGAACCACATTTTGACCGATAACACATTTATCGATAAATATATCGAAATATGGATTAGTTCGGATGAAAGCTGTGGCCTTGCCCTTTCGTTTGACACCCGTATTGAACGCATACATCAAGGTTTTATGGGAACCACATTTTGACCGATAACCCATTTATCGATAAATATATCGAAATATGCATCAGTTCAAATGAAAGCTGTGGCCTTGTCTTTTCGTTTGACACCCATATTGAACGCATACATCAAGGTTTTATAGGAAGCACATTTTGACTGATGACACATTTATCGATAACTATATCGATATATCGAAAAGTTCAAATGAAAGCTGTGGCCTTGCCCTTTCGTTTGACACCCATATTGAACGCATATATCAAGGTTTTACGGGAACCACATTTTGACCGATAACTCATTTATTGATAAATATATCGATACATCGAAAAGTTTTAATTACAGCTGTGGCTATGTCCTTTCGTTTGACACCTACATTGAACGCATACAACAAGGTTTTATAGGAAGCACATTTTGACTGATGACACATTTATCGATAACTATATCGATATATCGAAAAGTTCAAATGAAAGCTGTGGCGTTGCCCTTCCGTTTGACACCCATATTGAACGCATACATCAAGGTTTTATGGGAACCACATTTTGACCGATAACACATTTATCGATAAATATATCGAAATATGGATTAGTTCGGATGAAAGCTGTGGCCTTGCCCTTTCGTTTGACACCCGTATTGAACGCATACATCAAGGTTTTATGGGAACCACATTTTGACCGATAACTCATTTATCGATAAATATATCGAAATATGCATCAGTTCAAATGAAAGCTGTGGCCTTGCCCTTTCGTGTGACACCCATATTGAACGCATACATCAAGGTTTTATGGGAACCACATTTTGACAGATAACTCATTTATCGATAAATATATCGAAATATGCATCAGTTCAAATGAAAGCTGTGGCCTTGCCCTTTTGTTTGACACCCATATTGAATGCATACATCAAGGTTTTATGGGAACCACATTTTGACAGATAACTCATTTATCGATAAATATATTGAAATATGCATCAGTTCAAATGAAAGCTGTGGCCTTGCCCTTTCGTTTGACACCCATATTGAACGCATACATCAAGGTTTTATGGGAACCACATTTTGACAGATAACTCATTTATCGATAAATATATTGAAATATGCATCAGTTCAAATGAAAGCTGTGGCCTTGCCCTTTCGTTTGACACCCATATTGAACGCATACATCAAGGTTTTATGGGAACCACATTTTGACAGATAACTCATTTATCGATAAATATATCGAAATATGCATCAGTTCAAACAAAAGCTGTGGCCTTGCCCTTTCGTTTGACACCCATATTGAACGCATACATCAAGGTTTTATGGGACTAACAGTTTGACCGATAACACATTTATCGATAAATATATCGATATATCGAAAATTTAAAATGAAAGCTGTGGCCATGTCCTTTCGTTTGCTACCCATATTGAACGCATACATGAAGGTTTTATGGGAACCCCATTTTGACCGGTAACACATTTATCGATAAATATATCGAAATATGGATCAGTTCAAATAAAAGCTGTGGCCTTGCCCTTTCGTTTGACACCCATATTGAACGCATGCATCAAGGTTTTATGGGAACCACAGTTTGACAGATAACACATTTATCGATAAATATATCGAAATATGGATCAGTTCAAATGAAAGCTGTGGCCTTGCCCTTTCGTGTGACACCCATATTGAACGCAACCATCAAGGTTTTATGGGAACCACATTTTGACAGATAACTCATTTATCGATAAATATATCGAAATATGCATCAGTTCAAATGAAAGCTGTGGCCTTGCCCTTTCGTTTGACACCCATATTGAACGCATACATCAAGGTTTTATGGGAACCACATTTTGACCGGTAACACATTTATCGATAAATATATCGAAATATGGATCAGTTCAAATGAAAGCTGTGGCCTTGCCCTTTCGTGTGACACCCATATTGAACGCAATCATCAAGGTTTTATGGGAACCACATTTTGACAGATAACTCATTTATCGATAAATATATCGAAATATGCATCAGTTCAAATGAAAGCTGTGGCCTTGCCCTTTCGTTTGACACCCATATTGAACGCATACATCAAGGTTTTATGGGAACCACATTTTGACAGATAACTCATTTATCGATAAATATATCGAAATATGCATCAGTTCAAATGAAAGCTGTGGCCTTGCCCTTTCGTTTGACACCCATATTGAACGCATACATCAAGGTTTTATGGGAACCTCATTTTGACCGATAACTCATTTATCGATAAATATATCGAAATATGCATCAGTTCAAATGAAAGCTGTGGCCTTTCCCTTCCGTTTGACACCCATATTGAACGCATACATCAAGGTTTTATGGGAACCACATTTTGACCGATAACACATTTATCGATAAATATATCGAAATATGGATTAGTTCGGATGAAAGCTGTGGCCTTGCCCTTCCGTTTGACACCCATATTGAACGCATACATCAAGGTTTTATGGGAACCACATTTATCGATAAATATATCGAAATATGCATTAGTTCAAATGAAAGCTGTGGCCTTGCCCTTTCGTTTGACACCCGTATTGAATGCATACATCAAGGTTTTATGGGAACCACATTTTGACCGATAACTCATTTATCGATAAATATATCGAAATATAGCAAAGTCCAAATGAAAGCCGTGGCCTTGCCCTTCCGTTTGACACCCATAATGAACGCATATATCAAGGTTTTACGGGAACCACATTTTGACCGATAACTCAGTTATCGATAAATATATCGAAATATGCATCAGTTCAAATGAAAGCTGTGGCCTTGCCCTTTCGTGTGACACCCATATTGAACGCATACATCAAGGTTTTATGGGAACCACATTTTGACAGATAACTCATTTATCGATAAATATATCGAAATATGCATCAGTTCAAATGAAAGCTGTGGCCTTGCCCTTTCGTTTGACACCCATATTGAACGCATACATCAAGGTTTTATGGGAACCACATTTTGACAGATAACTCATTTATCGATAAATATATCGAAATATTCATCAGTTCAAATGAAAGCTGTGGCCTTGCCCTTTCGTTTGACACCCATATTGAACGCATACATCAAGGTTTTATGGGAACCACATTTTGACAGATAACTCATTTATCGATAAATATATCGAAATATGCATCAGTTCAAATAAAAGCTGTGGCGTTGCCCTTTCGTTTGACACCCATATTGAACGCATACATCAAGGTTTTATGGGAACCACAGTTTGACCGATAACACATTTATCGATAAATATATCGATATATCGAAAATTTAAAATGAAAGCTGTGGCCATGTCCTTTCGTTTGCTACCCATATTGAACAAAAACATCAAGGTTGTACGGGAACCACATTTTGACCGATAACTTATTTATCGATAAATATATCGAAATATGCATCAGTTCAAATAAAAGCTATGGCCTTGCCCTTTCGTTTGACACCCATATTGAACGCATACATCAAGGTTTTATGGGAACCACAGTTTGACCGATAACACATTTATCGATAAATATATCGATATATCGAAAATTTAAAATGAAAGCTGTGGCCATGTCCTTTCGTTTGCTACCCATATTGAACAAAAACATCAAGGTTGTACGGGAACCACATTTTGACCGATAACTTATTTATCGATAAATATATCGAAATATGCATCAGTTCAAATAAAAGCTATGGCCTTGCCCTTTCGTTTGACACCCATATTGAACGCATACATCAAGGTTTTATGGGAACCACATTTTGACAGATAACTCATTTATCGATAAATATATCGAAATATGCATCAGTTCAAATGAAAGCTGTGGCCTTGCCCTTTCGTTTGACACCCATATTGAACGCATACATCAAGGTTTTATGGGAACCACATTTTGACAGATAACTCATTTATCGATAAATATATCGAAATATGCATCAGTTCAAATAAAAGCTGTGGCCTTGCCCTTTCGTTTGACACCCATATTGAACGCATACATCAAGGTTTTATGGGAACCACAGTTTGACCGATAACACATTTATCGATAAATATATCGATATATCGAAAATTTAAAATGAAAGCTGTGGCCATGTCTTTTCGTTTGCTACCCATATTGAACAAAAACATCAAGGTTGTACGGGAACCACATTTTGACCGATAACTTATTTATCGATAAATATATCGAAATATTCATCAGTTCAAATAAAAGCTATGGCCTTGCCCTTTCGTTTGACACCCATATTGAACGCATACATCAAGGTTTTATGGGAACCACAGTTTGACCGATAACACATTCATCGATAAATATATCGATCTATCGAAAATTTAAAATGAAAGCTGTGGCCATGTCCTTTCGTTTGCTACCCATATTGGACGCATACATCAAGGTTTTATGGGAACCTCATTTTGACCGATAACACATTTATCGATAAATATATCGATATATCGAAAATTTAAAATGAAAGCTGTGGCCATGTCCTTTCGTTTGCTACCCATATTGAACGCATACATCAAGGTTTTATAGGAACCACATTTTGACCGATAACTCATTTATCGATAAATATATCGAAATATGCATCAGTTCAAATAAAAGCTGTGGCCTTGCCCTTTCGTTTGACAACCATATTGAACGCATACATCAAGGTTTTATGGGAACCACATTTTGACAGATAACCCATTTATCGATAAATATATCGAAATATGCATCAGTTCAAATGAAAGCTGTGGCCTTGCCCTTTCGTGTGACACGCATATTGCACGCATACATCAAGGTTTTATGAGAACCACATTTTGACCGATAACACATTTATCGATAAATATATCGAAATATGGATCAGTTCAGATGAAAGCTGTGGTGTTGCCCTTCCGTTTGACAACCATATTGAACGCATACATCAAGGTTTTATGGGAACCACATTTTGACCGATAACTCATTTATCGATAAATATATCGAAATATGCATCAGTTCAAATGAAAGCTGTGGCCTTGCCCTTTCGTGTGACACCCATATTGCACGCATACATCAAGGTCTTATGAGAAGCACATTTTGACCGATAACACATTTATCGATAAATATATCGAAATACGGATCAGTTCAGATGAAAGCTGTGGTGTTGCCCTTCCGTTTGACAACCATATTGAACGCATACATCAAGGTTTTATGGGAACCACATTTTGACAGATAACTCATTTATCGATAAATATATCGAAATATGCATCAGTTCAAATAAAAGCTGTGGCCTTGCCCTTTCGTTTGACACCCATATTGAACGCATACATCAAGGTTTTATGGGAACCACAGTTTGACCGATAACACATTTATCGATAAATATATCGATATATCGAAAATTTAAAATGAAAGCTGTGGCCATGTCCTTTCGTTTGCTACCCATATTGAACAAAAACATCAAGGTTGTACGGGAACCACATTTTGACCGATAACTTATTTATCGATAAATATATCGAAATATGCATCAGTTCAAATAAAAGCTATGGCCTTGCCCTTCCGTTTGACAACCATATTGAACGCATACATCAAGGTTTTATGGGAACCACATTTTGACCGATAACTCATTTATCGATAAATATATCGAAATATGCATCAGTTCAAATGAAAGCTGTGGCCTTTCCCTTTCGTTCGACACCCATATTGAACGCATACATCAAGATTTTATGGGAACCACATTTTGACAGATAACTCATTTATCGATAAATATATCGAAATATGCATCAGTTCAAATGAAAGCTGTGGCCTTGCCCTTTCGTGTGACAGCCATATTGCACGCATACATCAAGGTTTTATGAGAACCACATTTTGACCGATAACACATTTATCGATAAATATATCGAAATATGGATCAGCTCAGATGAAAGCTGCCCTTCCGTTTGACAACCATATTGAACGCAAACATCAAGGTTGTATGGGAACCACATTTTGACCGATAACTCATTTATCGATAAATATATCGAAATATGCATCAGTTCAAATGAAAGCTGTGGCCTCGCCATTTCGTTTGACACCCATATCAAGGTTTTATGGGAACCACATTTTGACCGATAACACATTTATCGATAAATATATCGATACATCGAAAAGTTCAAATGCAAGCTGTGGCCATGTCCTTTCGTTTGACACCCATATTGAACGCATATATCAAGGTTTTACGGGAACCACATTTTTACCGATACCTCAGTTATCGATAAATATATCGATATTTAGAAAAGTTCAAATGCAAGCTGTGGCCATGTCCTTTCGTTTGAAACCCATATTGAACGCATATATCAAGGTTTTATTGGAACCACATTTTCACCCATAACACATTTATCGATAAATATATCGATATATCGAAAAGTTCAAATGCAAGCTGTGGCCATGTCCTTTCGTGTGACACCCATATTGAACGCATACATCAAGGTTTTATTAGAACCACATTTTGACCGATAACACATTTATCAATAAATATATCGAAATATGGATTAGTTCAGATGAAAGCTGTGGCCTTGCCCTTCCGTTTGACACCCATAATGAACGCATATATCAAGGTTTTACGGGAACCACGTTTTGACCGATACCTTAGTTATCGATAAAAATATCGATATTTAGAAAAGTTCAAATGCACGCTGCGGCCATGTCCTTTCGTTTGACACCCATATTGAACGCATACATCAAGGTTTTATTGGAACCAGATTTTGACCGATAACTCATTCATCGATAAATATATCGAAATATCGAAAAGTTCAAATGCAAGCTGTGGCCATGTCCTTTCGTTTGACACCCATATTGAAAGCATATATCAAGGTTTTACGGGAACCACATTTTGACCGATACCTCAGTTATCGATAAATATTTCGATATTTAGAAAAGTTCAAATGCAAGCTGTGGCCATGTCCTTTCGTTTGACACCCATATTGAACGCATCCATCAAGGTTTTATTGGAACCAGATTTTGACCGATAACTCATTCATCGATAAATATATCGAAATATCGAAAAGTTCAAATGCAAGCTGTGGCCATGTCCTTTCGTTTGACACGCATAATGAACGCATATATCAAGGTTTTACGGGAACCACGTTTTGACCGATACCTTAGTTATCGATAAAAATATCGATATTTAGAAAAGTTCAAATGCAAGCTGTGGCCATGTCCTTTCGTTTGACACCCATATTGAACGCATACATCAAGGTTTTATTGGAACCAGATTTTGACCGATAACTCATTCATCGATAAATATATCGAAATATCGAAAAGTTCAAATGCAAGCTGTGGCCATGTCCTTTCGTTTGACACCCATATTGAACGCATATATCAAGGTTTTACGGGAACCACATTTTGACCGATACCTCAGTTATCGATAAATATATCGATATTTAGAAAAGTTCAAATGCAAGCTGTGGCCATGTCCTTTCGTTTGACACCCATATTGAACGCATACATCAAGGTTTTATTGGAACCAGATTTTGACCGATAACTCATTCATCGATAAATATATCGAAATATCGAAAAGTTCAAATGCAAGCTGTGGCCATGTCCTTTCGTTTGACACCCATATTGAACGCATACATCAAGGTTTTATTGGAACCAGATTTTGACCGATAACTCATTCATCGATAAATATATCGAAATATCGAAAAGTTCAAATGCAAGCTGTGGCCATGTCCTTTCGTTTGACACCCATATTGAACGCATATATCAAGGTTTTATTGGAACCACATTTTGACCCATAACACATTTATCGATAAATATATCGATATATCGAACAGTTCAAATGCAAGCTGTGGCCATGTCCTTTCGTGTGACACGCATATTGAACGCATACATCAAGGTTTTATGAGAACCACATTTTGACCGGTAACTCATTTATCGATAAATATATCGAAATATGCATCAGTTCAAATGAAAGCTGTGGCCTTGCCATTTCGTTTGACACCCATATTCAACGCATATATCACGGTTTTATTGGAACCACATTTTGACCGATAACACATTTATCGATAAATATATCGACATATCGAAAAGTTCAAATGCAAGCTGTGGCCATGTCCTTTCGTTTGACACCCATATTGAACGCATCCATCAAGGTTTTATGAGAACCAGATTTTGACCGATAACTCATTCATCGATAAATATATCGAAATATCGAAAAGTTCAAATGCAAGCTGTGGCCATGTCCTTTCGTTTGACAGCATAATGAACGCATATATCAAGGTTTTACGGGAACCACGTTTTGACCGATACCTTAGTTATCGATAAAAATATCGATATTTAGAAAAGTTCAAATGCAAGCTGTGGCCATGTCCTTTCGTTTGACACCCATATTGAACGCATACATCAAGGTTTTATTGGAACCAGATTTTGACCGATAACTCATTCATCGATAAATATATCGAAATATCGAAAAGTTCAAATGCAAGCTGTGGCCATGTGCTTTCGTTTGACACCCATATTGAACGCATATATCAAGGTTTTACGGGAACCACATTTTGACCGATACCTCAGTTATCGATAAATATATCGATATTTAGAAAAGTTCAAATGCAAGCTGTGGCCATGTCCTTTCGTTTGACACTCATATTGAACGCATACATCAAGGTTTTATTGGAACCAGATTTTGACCGATAACTCATTCATCGATAAATATATCGAAATATCGAAAAGTTCAAATGCAAGCTGTGGCCATGTCCTTTCGTTTGACACCCATAATGAACGCATATATCAAGGTTTTACGGGAACCACGTTTTGACCGATACCTTAGTTATCGATAAAAATATCGATATTTAGAAAAGTTCAAATGCAAGCTGTGGCCATGTCCTTTCGTTTGACACCCATATTGAACGCATACATCAAGGTTTTATTGGAACCAGATTTTGACCGATAACTCATTCATCGATAAATATATCGAAATATCGAAAAGTTCAAATGCAAGCTGTGGCCATGTCCTTTCGTTTGACACCCATATTGAACGCATATATCAAGGTTTTACGGGAACCACATTTTGACCGATATCTCAGTTATCGATAAATATATCGATATTTAGAAAAGTTCAAATGCAAA
This sequence comes from Merzomyia westermanni, assembly GCA_949987695.1. Classification (NCBI taxonomy): domain Eukaryota; kingdom Metazoa; phylum Arthropoda; class Insecta; order Diptera; family Tephritidae; genus Merzomyia; species Merzomyia westermanni. Next base: position 134,038,830 of record OX465292.1, on the reverse strand, counting down.
CTGTGGCCATGTCCTTTCGTTTGACACCCATATTGAACGCATATATCAAGGTTTTATTGGAACCACATTTTGACCCATAACACATTTATCGATAAATATATCGATATATCGAAAAGTTCAAGTGCAAGCTGTAGCCATGTCCTTTCGTGTGACACCCATATTGAACGCATACATCAAGGTTTTATTAGAACCACATTTTGACCGATAACACATTTATCAATAAATATATCGAAATATGCATCAGTTCAAATGAAAGCTGTGGCCTTGCCATTTCGTTTGACACCCATATTGAACGCATACATCACGGTTTTATTGGAACCACATTTTGACCGATAACACATTTATCGATAAATATATCGATATATCGAAAAGTTCAAATGCAAGCTGTGTCCATGTCCTTTCTTTTGACACCTATATTGAACGCATACATCAAGCTTTTATGGGAACCACATTTTGACCGATGACACATTTATCGACAAATATATCGATATATCGAAAAGTTCAAATGAAAGCTGTGGTGTTGCTCTTCCGTTTGACACCCATATTGAACGCAAACATCAAGATTTTATGAGAACCACATTTTGACCGATAACACATTTATCAATAAATATATCGAAATATAGCAAAGTCCAAATGAAAGCTGTGGCCTTGCCTTTTCGTTTGACACCCATACTGAACGCATACATAAAGGTTTTATGAGAACCACATTTTGACCGATAACTCATTTATCGATAAATATATCGAAATATGCGTCAGTTCAAATGAAAGCTGTGGCTTCGCCATTTCGTTTGACACCCATATCAAGGTTTTATTGGAACCACATTTTGACCGATAACACATTTATCGATAAATATATCGATATATCGAAAAGTTCAAATGCAAGCTGTGGCCATGTCCTTTCGTTTGACACCCATATTGAACGCATATATCAAGGTTTTACGGGAACCACATTTTGACCGATACCTCAGTTATCGATAAATATATCGATATTTAGAAAAGTTCAAATGCAAGCTGTGGCCATGTCCTTTCGTTTGACACCCATATTGAACGCATATATCAAGGTTTTATTGGAACCACATTTTGACCCATAACACATTTATCGATAAATATATCGATATATCGAAAAGTTCAAATGCAAGCTGTGGCCATGTCCTTTCGTGTGACACCCATATTGAACGCATACATCAAGGTTTTATTAGAACCACATTTTGACCGATAACACATTTATCAATAAATATATCGAAATATGGATTAGTTCAGATGAAAGCTGTGGCCTTGCCGTTCCGTTTGACACCCATAATGAACGCATATATCAAGGTTTTACGGGAACCACGTTTTGACCGATACCTTAGTTATCGATAAAAATATCGATATTTAGAAAAGTTCAAATGCAAGCTGTGGCCATGTCCTTTCGTTTGAAACCCATATTGAACGCATATATCAAGGTTTTATTGGAACCACATTTTCACCCATAACACATTTATCGATAAATATATCGATATATCGAAAAGTTCAAATGCAAGCTGTGGCCATGTCCTTTCGTGTGACACCCATATTGAACGCATACATCAAGGTTTTATTAGAACCACATTTTGACCGATAACACATTTATCAATAAATATATATATCGAAATATGGATTAGTTCAGATGAAAGCTGTGGGCTTGTCCTTCCGTTTGACACCCATATTGAACGCATATATCAAGGTTTTACGGGAACCACGTTTTGACCGATACCTTAGTTCTCGATAAAAATATCGATATTTAGAAAAGTTCAAATGCAAGCTGTGGCCATGTCCTTTCGTTTGACACCCATATTGAACGCATACATCAAGGTTTTATTGGAACCAGATTTTGACCGATAACTCATTCATCGATAAATATATCGAAATATCGAAAAGTTCAAATGCAAGCTGTGGCCATGTCCTTTCGTTTGACACCCATATTGAAAGCATATATCAAGGTTTTACGGGAACCACATTTTGACCGATACCTCAGTTATCGATAAATATATCGATATTTAGAAAAGTTCAAATGCAAGCTGTGGCCATGTCCTTTCGTTTGACACCCATATTGAACGCATATATCAAGGTTTTATTGGAACCACATTTTGACCCATAACACATTTATCGATAAATATATCGATATATCGAAAAGTTCAAATGCAAGCTGTGGCCATGTCCTTTCGTTTGACACCCATATTGAACGCATCCATCAAGGCTTTATTGGAACCAGATTTTGACCGATAACTCATTCATCGATAAATATATCGAAATATCGAAAAGTTCAAATGCAAGCTGTGGCCATGTCCTTTCGTTTGACACGCATAATGAACGCATATATCAAGGTTTTACGGGAACCACGTTTTGACCGATACCTCAGTTATCGATAAATATATCGATATTTAGAAAAGTTCAAATGCAAGCTGTGGCCATGTCCTTTCGTTTGACACCCATATTGAACGCATACATCAAGGTTTTATTGGAACCAGATTTTGACCGATAACTCATTCATCGATAAATATATCGAAATATCGAAAAGTTCAAATGCAAGCTGTGGCCATGTCCTTTCGTTTGACACCCATAATGAACGCATATATCAAGGTTTTACGGGAACCACGTTTTGACCGATACCTTAGTTATCGATAAAAATATCGATATTTAGAAAAGTTCAAATGCAAGTTGTGGCCATGTCCTTTCGTTTGACACCCACATTGAACGCATACATCAAGGTTTTATTGGAACCAGATTTTGACCGATAACTCATTCATCGATAAATATATCGAAATATCGAAAAGTTCAAATGCAAGCTGTGGCCATGTCCTTTCGTTTGACACCCATATTGAACGCATATATCAAGGTTTTATTGGAGCCACATTTTGACCCATAACACATTTATCGATAAATATATCGATATATCGAAAAGTTCAAATGCAAGCTGTGGCCATGTCCTTTCGTATGACACCCATATTGAACGCATACATCAAGGTTTTATGAGAACCACATTTTGACCGGTAACTCATTTATCGATAAATATATCGAAATATGCATCAGTTCAAATGAAAGCTGTGGCCTTGCCATTTCGTTTGACACCCAACACATTTATCGATAAATATATCGATATATCGAAAAGTTCAAATGCAAGCTGTGTCCATGTCCTTTCTTTTGACACCTATATTGAACGCATACATCAAGCTTTTATGGGAACCACATTTTGACCGATGACACATTTATCGATAAATATATCGATATATCGAAAAGTTCAAATGAAAGCTGTGGTGTTGCTCTTCCGTTTGACACCCATATTGAACGCAAACATCAAGATTTTATGAGAACCACATTTTGACCGATAACACATTTATCAATAAATATATCGAAATATAGCAAAGCCCAAATGAAAGCTGTGGCCTTGCCTTTTCGTTTGACACCCATATTGAACGCATACATAAAGGTTTTATGAGAACCACATTTTGACCGATAACTCATTTATCGATAAATATATCGAAATATGCATCAGTTCAAATGAAAGCTGTGGCCTCGCCATTTCGTTTGACACCCATATCAAGGTTTTATTGGAACCACATTTTGACCGATAACACATTTATCGATAAATATATCGATATATCGAAAAGTTCAAATGCAAGCTGTGGCCATGTCCTTTCGTTTGACACCCATATTGAACGCATCCATCAAGGTTTTATTGGAACCAGATTTTGACCGATAACTCATTCATCGATAAATATATCGAAATATGGATTAGTTCAGATGAAAGCTGTGGCCTTGCCCTTCCGTTTGACACCCATACTGAACGCATATATCAAGGTTTTACGGGAACCACGTTTTGACCGATACCTTAGTTCTCGATAAAAATATCGATATTTAGAAAAGTTCAAATGCAAGCTGTGGCCATGTCCTTTCGTTTGACACCCATATTGAACGCATATATCAAGGTTTTATTGGAACCACATTTTGACCCATAACACATTTATCGATAAATATATCGATATATCGAAAAGTTCAAATGCAAGCTGTGGCCATGTCCTTTCGTGTGACACCCATATTGAACGCATACATCAAGGTTTTATTAGAACCACATTTTGAACGATAACACATTTATCAATAAATATATCGAAATATGGATTAGTTCAGATGAAAGCTGTGGCCTTGCCCTTCCGTTTGACACCCATACTGAACGCATATATCAAGGTTTTACGGGAACCACGTTTTGACCGATACCTTAGTTCTCGATAAAAATATCGATATTTAGAAAAGTTCAAATGCAAGCTGTGGCCATGTCCTTTCGTTTGACACCCATATTGAACGCATATATCAAGGTTTTATTGGAACCACATTTTGACCCATAACACATTTATCGATAAATATATCGATATATCGAAAAGTTCAAATGCAAGCTGTGGCCATGTCCTTTCGTTTGACACCCATATTGAACGCATCCATCAAGGCTTTATTGGAACCAGATTTTGACCCCTAACTCATTCATCGATAAATATATCGAAATATCGAAAAGTTCAAATGCAAGCTGTGGCCATGTCCTTTCGTTTGACACGCATAATGAACGCATATATCAAGGTTTTACGGGAACCACGTTTTGACCGATACCTCAGTTATCGATAAATATATCGATATTTAGAAAAGTTCAAATGCAAGCTGTGGCCATGTCCTTTCGTTTGACACCCATATTGAACGCATACATCAAGGTTTTATTGGAACCAGATTTTGACCGATAACTCATTCATCGATAAATATATCGAAATATCGAAAAGTTCAAATGCAAGCTGTGGCCATGTCCTTTCGTTTGACACCCATAATGAACGCATATATCAAGGTTTTACGGGATCCACGTTTTGACCGATACCTTAGTTATCGATAAAAATATCGATATTTAGAAAAGTTCAAATGCAAGTTGTGGCCATGTCCTTTCGTTTGACACCCATATTGAACGCATACATCAAGGTTTTATTGGAACCAGATTTTGACCGATAACTCATTCATCGATAAATATATCGAAATATCGAAAAGTTCAAATGCAAGCTGTGGCCATGTCCTTTCGTTTGACACCCATAATGAACGCATATATCAAGGTTTTACGGGATCCACGTTTTGACCGATACCTTAGTTATCGATAAAAATATCGATATTTAGAAAAGTTCAAATGCAAGTTGTGGCCATGTCCTTTCGTTTGACACCCATATTGAACGCATACATCAAGGTTTTATTGGAACCAGATTTTGACCGATAACTCATTCATCGATAAATATATCGAAATATCGAAAAGTTCAAATGCAAGCTGTGGCCATGTCTTTTCGTTTGACACCCATAATGAACACATATATCAAGGTTTTACGGGATCCACGTTTTGACCCATAACACATTTATCGATAAATATATCGATATATCGAAAAGTTCAAATGCAAGCTGTGGCCATGTCCTTTCGTTTGACACCCATATTGAACGCATCCATCAAGGCTTTATTGGAACCAGATTTTGACCCATAACTCATTCATCGATAAATATATCGAAATATCGAAAAGTTCAAATGCAAGCTGTGGCCATGTCCTTTCGTTTGACACCCATAATGAACGCATATATCAAGGTTTTACGGGATCCACGTTTTGACCGATACCTTAGTTATCGATAAAAATATCGATATTTAGAAAAGTTCAAATGCAAGTTGTGGCCATGTCCTTTCGTTTGACACCCATATTGAACGCATACATCAAGGTTTTATTGGAACCAGATTTTGACCGATAACTCATTCATCGATAAATATATCGAAATATCGAAAAGTTCAAATGCAAGCTGTGGCCATGTCCTTTCGTTTGACACCCATAATGAACGCATATATCAAGGTTTTACGGGATCCACGTTTTGACCGATACCTTAGTTATCGATAAAAATATCGATATTTAGAAAAGTTCAAATGCAAGTTGTGGCCATGTCCTTTCGTTTGACACCCATATTGAACGCATACATCAAGGTTTTATTGGAACCAGATTTTGACCGATAACTCATTCATCGATAAATATATCGAAATATCGAAAAGTTCAAATGAAAGCTGTGGCCTTGCCCTTCCGTTTGACACCCATACTGAACGCATATATCAAGGTTTTACGGGAACCACGTTTTGACCGATACCTTAGTTCTCGATAAAAATGTCGATATTTAGAAAAGTTCAAATGCAAGCTGTGGCCATGTCGTTTCGTTTGACACCCATATTGAACGCATATATCAAGGTTTTATTGGAACCACATTTTGACCCATAACACATTTATCGATAAATATATCGATATATCGAAAAGTTCAAATGCAAGCTGTGGCCATGTCCTTTCGTTTGACACCCATATTGAACGCATCCATCAAGGCTTTATTGGAACCAGATTTTGACCCATAACTCATTCATCGATAAATATATCGAAATATCGAAAAGTTCAAATGCAAGCTGTGGCCATGTCCTTTCGTTTGACACGCATAATGAACGCATATATCAAGGTTTTACGGGAACCACGTTTTGACCGATACCTCAGTTATCGATAAATATATCGATATTTAGAAAAGTTCAAATGCAAGCTGTGGCCATGTCCTTTCGTTTGACACCCATATTGAACGCATACATCAAGGTTTTATTGGAACCAGATTTTGACCGATAACTCATTCATCGATAAATATATCGAAATATCGAAAAGTTCAAATGCAAGCTGTGGCCATGTCCTTTCGTTTGATACCCATAATGAACGCATATATCAAGGTTTTACGGGATCCACGTTTTGACCGATACCTTAGTTATCGATAAAAATATCGATATTTAGAAAAGTTCAAATGCAAGTTGTGGCCATGTCCTTTCGTTTGACACCCATATTGAACGCATACATCAAGGTTTTATTGGAACCAGATTTTGACCGATAACTCATTCATCGATAAATATATCGAAATATCGAAAAGTTCAAATGCAAGCTGTGGCCATGTCCTTTCGTTTGACACCCATAATGAACGCATATATCAAGGTTTTACGGGATCCACGTTTTGACCGATACCTTAGTTATCGATAAAAATATCGATATTTAGAAAAGTTCAAATGCAAGTTGTGGCCATGTCCTTTCGTTTGACACCCATATTGAACGCATACATCAAGGTTTTATTGGAACCAGATTTTGACCGATAACTCATTCATCGATAAATATATCGAAATATCGAAAAGTTCAAATGCAAGCTGTGGCCATGTCTTTTCGTTTGACACCCATAATGAACACATATATCAAGGTTTTACGGGATCCACGTTTTGACCCATAACACATTTATCGATAAATATATCGATATATCGAAAAGTTCAAATGCAAGCTGTGGCCATGTCCTTTCGTTTGACACCCATATTGAACGCATCCATCAAGGCTTTATTGGAACCAGATTTTGACCCATAACTCATTCATCGATAAATATATCGAAATATCGAAAAGTTCAAATGCAAGCTGTGGCCATGTCCTTTCGTTCGACACCCATAATGAACGCATATATCAAGGTTTTACGGGATCCACGTTTTGACCGATACCTTAGTTATCGATAAAAATATCGATATTTAGAAAAGTTCAAATGCAAGTTGTGGCCATGTCCTTTCGTTTGACACCCATATTGAACGCATACATCAAGGTTTTATTGGAACCAGATTTTGACCGATAACTCATTCATCGATAAATATATCGAAATATCGAAAAGTTCAAATGCAAGCTGTGGCCATGTCCTTTCGTTTGACACCCATAATGAACGCATATATCAAGGTTTTACGGGATCCACGTTTTGACCGATACCTTAGTTATCGATAAAAATATCGATATTTAGAAAAGTTCAAATGCAAGTTGTGGCCATGTCCTTTCGTTTGACACCCATATTGAACGCATACATCAAGGTTTTATTGGAACCAGATTTTGACCGATAACTCATTCATCGATAAATATATCGAAATATCGAAAAGTTCAAATGAAAGCTGTGGCCTTGCCCTTCCGTTTGACACCCATACTGAACGCATATATCAAGGTTTTACGGGAACCACGTTTTGACCGATACCTTAGTTCTCGATAAAAATATCGATATTTAGAAAAGTTCAAATGCAAGCTGTGGCCATGTCCTTTCGTTTGACACCCATATTGAACGCATATATCAAGGTTTTATTGGAACCACATTTTGACCCATAACACATTTATCGATAAATATATCGATATATCGAAAAGTTCAAATGCAAGCTGTGGCCATGTCCTTTCGTTTGACACCCATATTGAACGCATCCATCAAGGCTTTATTGGAACCAGATTTTGACCCATAACTCATTCATCGATAAATATATCGAAATATCGAAAAGTTCAAATGCAAGCTGTGGCCATGTCCTTTCGTTTGACACCCATAATGAACGCATATATCAAGGTTTTACGGGATCCACGTTTTGACCGATACCTTAGTTATCGATAAAAATATCGATATTTAGAAAAGTTCAAATGCAAGTTGTGGCCATGTCCTTTCGTTTGACACCCATATTGAACGCATACATCAAGGTTTTATTGGAACCAGATTTTGACCGATAACTCATTCATCGATAAATATATCGAAATATCGAAAAGTTCAAATGCAAGCTGTGGCCATGTCCTTTCGTTTGACACCCATAATGAACGCATATATCAAGGTTTTACGGGATCCACGTTTTGACCGATACCTTAGTTATCGATAAAAATATCGATATTTAGAAAAGTTCAAATGCAAGTTGTGGCCATGTCCTTTCGTTTGACACCCATATTGAACGCATATATCAAGGTTTTATTGGAGCCACATTTTGACCCATAACACATTTATCGATAAATATATCGATATATCGAAAAGTTCAAATGCAAGCTGTGGCCATGTCCTTTCGTATGACACCCATATTGAACGCATACATCAAGGTTTTATGAGAACCACATTTTGACCGGTAACTCATTTATCGATAAATATATCGAAATATGCATCAGTTCAAATGAAAGCTGTGGCCTTGCCATTTCGTTTGACACCCAACACATTTATTGATAAATTTATCGATATATCGAAAAGTTCAAATGCAACCTGTGTCCATGTCCTTTCTTTTGACACCTATATTGAACGCATACATCAAGCTTTTATGGGAACCACATTTTGACCGATGACACATTTATCGAGAAATATATCGATATATCGAAAAGTTCAAATGAAAGCTGTGGTGTTGCTCTTCCGTTTGACACCCATATTGAACGCAAACATCAAGATTTTATGAGAACCACATTTTGACCGATAACACATTTATCAATAAATATATCGAAATATAGCAAAGCCCAAATGAAAGCTGTGGCCTTGCCTTTTCGTTTGACACCCATATTGAACGCATACATAAAGGTTTTATGAGAACCACATTTTGACCGATAACTCATTTATCGATAAATATATCGAAATATGCATCAGTTCAAATGAAAGCTGTGGCCTCGCCATTTCGTTTGACACCCATATCAAGGTTTTATTGGAACCACATTTTGACCGATAACACATTTATCGATAAATATATCGATATATCGAAAAGTTCAAATGCAAGCTGTGGCCATGTCCTTTCGTTTGACACCCATATTGAACGCATCCATCAAGGTTTTATTGGAACCAGATTTTGACCGATAACTCATTCATCGATAAATATATCGAAATATCGAAAAGTTCAAATGCAAGCTGTGGCCATGTCCTTTCGTTTGACACGCATAATGAACGCATATATCAAGGTTTTACGGGAACCACGTTTTGACCGATACCTTAGTTATCGATAAAAATATCGATATTTAGAAAAGTTCAAATGCAAGCTGTGGCCATGTCCTTTCGTTTGACACCCATATTGAACGCATACATCAAGGTTTTATTGGAACCAGATTTTGACCGATAACTCATTCATCGATATATATATCGAAATATCGAAAAGTTCAAATGCAAGCTGTGGCCATGTCCTTTCGTTTGACACCCATATTGAACGCATATATCAAGGTTTTACGGGAACCACATTTTGACCGATACCTCAGTTATCGATAAATATATCGATATTTAGAAAAGTTCAAATGCAAGCTGTGGCCATGTCCTTTCGTTTGACACCCATATTGAACGCATACATCAAGGTTTTATTGGAACCAGATTTTGACCGATAACTCATTCATCGATAAATATATCGAAATATCGAAAAGTTCAAATGCAAGCTGTGGCCATGTCCTTTCGTTTGACACCCATATTGAACGCATATATCAAGGTTTTACGGGAACCACATTTTGACCGATACCTCAGTTATCGATAAATATATCGATATTTAGAAAAGTTCAAATGCAAGCTGTGGCCATGTCCTTTCGTTTGACACCCATATTGAACGCATATATCAAGGTTTTATTGGAACCACATTTTGATCCATAACACATTTATCGATAAATATATCGATATATCGAAAAGTTCAAGTGCAAGCTGTGGCCATGTCCTTTCGTGTGACACCCATATTGAAAGCATACATCAAGGTTTTATGAGAACCACATTTTGACCGGTAACTCATTTATCGATAAATATATCGAAATATGCATAAGTTCAAATGAAAGCTGTGGCCTTGCCATTTCGTTTGACACCCATATTGAACGCATACATCACGGTTTTATTGGAACCACATTTTGACCGATAACACATTTATCGATAAATATATCGATATATCGAAAAGTTCAAATGCAAGCTGTGTCCATGTCCTTTCTTTTGACACCTATATTGAACGCATACATCAAGCTTTTATGGGAACCACATTTTGACCGATAACACATTTATCAATAAATATATCGAAATATAGCAAGGTCCAAATGAAAGCTGTGGCCTTGCCTTTTCGTTTGACACCCATATTGAACGCATACATAAAGGTTTTATGAGAACCACATTTTGACCGATAACTCATTTATCGATAAATATATCGAAATATGCATCAGTTCAAATGAAAGCTGTGGCCTCGCCATTTCGTTTGACACCCATATCAAGGTTTTATTGGAACCACATTTTGACCGATAACACATTTATCGATAAATATATCGGAATATCGAAAAGTTCAAATGCAAGCTGTGGCCATGTCCTTTCGTTTGACACCCATATTGAACGCATATATCAAGGTTTTACGGGAACCACATTTTGACCGATACCTCAGTTATCGATAAATATATCGATATTTAGAAAAGTTCAAATGCAAGCTGTGGCCATGTCCTTTCGTTTGACACCCATATTGAACGCATACATCAAGGTTTTATTGGAACCAGATTTTGACCGATAACTCATTCATCGATAAATATATCGAAATATCGAAAAGTTCAAATGCAAGCTGTGGCCATGTCCTTTCGTTTGACACCCATAATGAACGCATATATCAAGGTTTTACGGGAACCACGTTTTGACCGATACCTTAGTTATCGATAAAAATATCGATATTTAGAAAAGTTCAAATGCAAGTTGTGGCCATGTCCTTTCGTTTGACACCCATATTGAACGCATACATCAAGGTTTTATTGGAACCAGATTTTGACCGATAACTCATTCATCGATAAATATATCGAAATATCGAAAAGTTCAAATGCAAGCTGTGGCCATGTCCTTTCGTTTGACACCCATATTGAACGCATATATCAAGGTTTTACGGGAACCACATTTTGACCGATAACTCATTTATCGATAAACATATCGAAATATGCATCAGTTCAAATGAAAGCTGTGGCCTCGCCATTTCGTTTGACACCCATATCAAGGTTTTATTGGAACCACATTTTGACCGATAACACATTTATCGATAAATATATCGATATATCGAAAAGTTCAAATGCAAGCTGTGGCCATGTCCTTTCGTGTGACACCCATATTGAACGCATACATCAAGGTTTTATTGGAACCAGATTTTGACCGATAACTCATTCATCGATAAATATATCGAAATATCGAAAAGTTCAAATGCAAGCTGTGGCCATGTCCTTTCGTTTGACACCCATATTGAACGCATACATCAAGGTTTTATTGGAACCAGATTTTGACCGATAACTCATTCATCGATAAATATATCGAAATATCGAAAAGTTCAAATGCAAGCTGTGGCCATGTCCTTTCGTTTGACACCCATATTGAACGCATATATCAAGGTTTTACGGGAACCACATTTTGACCGATACCTCAGTTATCGATAAATATATCGATATTTAGAAAAGTTCAAATGCAAGCTGTGGCCATGTCCTTTCGTTTGACACCCATATTGAACGCATACATCAAGGTTTTATTGGAACCAGATTTTGACCGATAACTCATTCATCGATAAATATATCGAAATATCGAAAAGTTCAAATGCAAGCTGTGGCCATGTCCTTTCGTTTGACACCCATATTGAACGCATATATCAAGGTTTTACGGGAACCACATTTTGACCGATACCTTAGTTCTCGATAAAAATATCGATATTTAGAAAAGTTCAAATGCAAGCTGTGGCCATGTCCTTTCGTTTGACACCCATATTGAACGCATATATCAAGGTTTTACGGGAACCACATTTTGACCGATACCTCAGTTATCGATAAATATATCGATATTTAGAAAAGTTCAAATGCAAGCTGTGGCCATGTCCTTTCGTTTGACACCCATATTGAACGCATATATCAAGGTTTTATTGGAACCACATTTTGATCCATAACACATTTATCGATAAATATATCGATATATCGAAAAGTTCAAGTGCAAGCTGTGGCCATGTCCTTTCGTGTGACACCCATATTGAAAGCATACATCAAGGTTTTATGAGAACCACATTTTGACCGGTAACTCATTTATCGATAAATATATCGAAATATGCATCAGTTCAAATGAAAGCTGTGGCCTTGCCATTTCGTTTGACACCCATATTGAACGCATACATCACGGTTTTATTGGAACCACATTTTGACCGATAACACATTTATCGATAAATATATCGATATATCGAAAAGTTCAAATGCAAGCTGTGTCCATGTCCTTTCTTTTGACACCTATATTGAACGCATACATCAAGCTTTTATGGGAACCACATTTTGACCGATGACACATTTATCGATAAATATATCGATATATCGAAAAGTTCAAATGAAAGCTGTGGTGTTGCTCTTCCGTTTGACACCCATATTGAACGCAAACATCAAGATTTTATGAGAACCACATTTTGACCGATAACACATTTATCAATAAATATATCGAAATATAGCAAGGTCCAAATGAAAGCTGTGGCCTTGCCTTTTCGTTTGACACCCATATTGAACGCATACATAAAGGTTTTATGAGAACCACATTTTGACCGATAACTCATTTATCGATAAATATATCGAAATATGCATCAGTTCAAATGAAAGCTGTGGCCTCGCCATTTCGTTTGACACCCATATCAAGGTTTTATTGGAACCACATTTTGACCGATAACACATTTATCGATAAATATATCGGAATATCGAAAAGTTCAAATGCAAGCTGTGGCCATGTCCTTTCGTTTGACACCCATATTGAACGCATATATCAAGGTTTTACGGGAACCACATTTTGACCGATACCTCAGTTATCGATAAATATATCGATATTTAGAAAAGTTCAAATGCAAGCTGTGGCCATGTCCTTTCGTTTGACACCCATATTGAACGCATACATCAAGGTTTTATTGGAACCAGATTTTGACCGATAACTCATTCATCGATAAATATATCGAAATATCGAAAAGTTCAAATGCAAGCTGTGGCCATGTCCTTTCGTTTGACACCCATAATGAACGCATATATCAAGGTTTTACGGGAACCACGTTTTGACCGATACCTTAGTTATCGATAAAAATATCGATATTTAGAAAAGTTCAAATGCAAGTTGTGGCCATGTCCTTTCGTTTGACACCCATATTGAACGCATACATCAAGGTTTTATTGGAACCACATTTTGACCGATAACTCATTCATCGATAAATATATCGAAATATCGAAAAGTTCAAATGCAAGCTGTGGCCATGTCCTTTCGTTTGACACCCATATTGAACGCATATATCAAGGTTTTACGGGAACCACATTTTGACCGATAACTCATTTATCGATAAACATATCGAAATATGCATCAGTTCAAATGAAAGCTGTGGCCTCGCCATTTCGTTTGACACCCATATCAAGGTTTTATTGGAACCACATTTTGACCGATAACACATTTATCGATAAATATATCGATATATCGAAAAGTTCAAATGCAAGCTGTGGCCATGTCCTTTCGTGTGACACCCATATTGAACGCATACATCAAGGTTTTATGAGAACCACATTTTGACCGGTAACTCATTTATCGATAAATATATCGAAATATGCATCAGTTCAAATGAAAGCTGTGGCCTTGCCATTTCGTTTGACACCCATATTGAACGCATATATCAAGGTTTTATTGGAACCACATTTTGACCCATAACACATTTATCGATAAATATATCGATATATCGAAAAGTTCAAATGCAAGCTGTGGCCATGTCCTTTCGTGTGACACCCATATTGAACGCATACATCAAGGTTTTATGAGAACCACATTTTGACCGGTAACTCATTTATCGATAAATATATCGAAATATGCATCAGTTCAAATGAAAGCTGTGGCCTTGCCATTTCGTTTGACACCCATATTGAACGCATACATCACGGTTTTATTGGAACCACATTTTGACCGATAACACATTTATCGATAAATATATCGATATATCGAAAAGTTCAAATGCAAGCTGTGTCCATGTCCTTTCTTTTGACACCTATATTGAACGCATACATCAAGCTTTTATGGGAACCACATTTTGACCGATGACACATTTATCGATAAATATATCGATATATCGAAAAGTTCAAATGAAAGCTGTGGTGTTGCTCTTCCGTTTGACACCCATATTGAACGCAAACATCAAGATTTTATGAGAACCACATTTTGACCGATAACACATTTATCAATAAATATATCGAAATATAGCAAAGTCCAAATGAAAGCTGTGGCCTTGCCTTTTCGTTTGACACCCATATTGAACGCATACATAAAGGTTTTATGAGAACCACATTTTGACCGATAACTCATTTATCGATAAATATATTGAAATATGCATCAGTTCAAATGAAAGCTGTGGCCTCGCCATTTCGTTTGACACCCATATCAAGGTTTTATTGGAACCACATTTTGACCGATAACACATTTATCGATAAATATATCGATATATCGAAAAGTTCAAATGCAAGCTGTGGCCATGTCCTTTCGTTTGACACGCATAATGAACGCATATATCAAGGTTTTACGGGAACCACGTTTTGACCGATACCTTAGTTATCGATAAAAATATCGATATTTAGAAAAGTTCAAATGCAAGCTGTGGCCATGTCCTTTCGTTTGACACCTATATTGAACGCATACATCAAGGTTTTATTGGAACCAGATTTTGACCGATAACTCATTCATCGATAAATATATCGAAATATCGAAAAGTTCAAATGCAAGCTGTGGCCATGTCCTTTCGTTTGACACCCATATTGAACGCATATATCAAGGTTTTACGGGAACCACATTTTGACCGATACCTCAGTTATCGATAAATATATCGATATTTAGAAAAGTTCAAATGCAAGCTGTGGCCATGTCCTTTCGTTTGACACCCATATTGAACGCATACATCAAGGTTTTATTGGAACCAGATTTTGACCGATAACTCATTCATCGATAAATATATCGAAATATCGAAAAGTTCAAATGCAAGCTGTGGCCATGTCCTTTCGTTTGACACCCATAATGAACGCATATATCAAGGTTTTACGGGAACCACGTTTTGACCGATACCTTAGTTATCGATAAAAATATCGATATTTAGAAAAGTTCAAATGCAAGCTGTGGCCATGTCCTTTCTTTTGACACCTATATTGAACGCATACATCAAGCTTTTATGGGAACCACATTTTGACCGATGACACATTTATCGATAAATATATCGATATATCGAAAAGTTCAAATGAAAGCTGTGGCGTTGCTCTTCCGTTTGACACCCATATTGAACGCAAACATCAAGATTTTATGAGAACCACATTTTGACCGATAACACATTTATCAATAAATATATCGAAATATAGCAAAGTCCAAATGAAAGCTGTGGCCTTGCCTTTTCGTTTGACACCCATATTGAACGCATACATAAAGGTTTTATGAGAACCACATTTTGACCGATAACTCATTTATCGATAAATATATTGAAATATGCATCAGTTCAAATGAAAGCTGTGGCCTCGCCATTTCGTTTGACACCCATATCAAGGTTTTATTGGAACCACATTTTGACCGATAACACATTTATCGATAAATATATCGATATATCGAAAAGTTCAAATGCAAGCTGTGGCCATGTCCTTTCGTTTGACACCCATATTGAACGCATCCATCAAGGTTTTATTGGAACCAGATTTTGACCGATAACTCATTCATCGATAAATATATCGAAATATCGAAAAGTTCAAATGCAAGCTGTGGCCATGTCTTTTCGTTTGACACGCATAATGAACGCATATATCAAGGTTTTACGGGAACCACGTTTTGACCGATACCTTAGTTATCGATAAAAATATCGATATTTAGAAAAGTTCAAATGCAAGCTGTGGCCATGTCCTTTCGTTTGACACCCATATTGAACGCATACATCAAGGTTTTATTGGAACCAGATTTTGACCGATAACTCATTCATCGATAAATATATCGAAATATCGAAAAGTTCAAATGCAAGCTGTGGCCATGTCCTTTCGTTTGACACCCATATTGAACGCATACATCAAGGTTTTATTGGAACCAGATTTTGACCGATAACTCATTCATCGATAAATATATCGAAATATCGAAAAGTTCAAATGCAAGCTGTGGCCATGTCCTTTCGTTTGACACCCATATTGAACGCATATATCAAGGTTTTATTGGAACCACATTTTGACCCATAACACATTTATCGATAAATATATCGATATATCGAACAGTTCAAATGCAAGCTGTGGCCATGTCCTTTCGTGTGACACCCATATTGAACGCATCCATCAAGGTTTTATGAGAACCAGATTTTGACCGATAACTCATTCATCGATAAATATATCGAAATATCGAAAAGTTCAAATGCAAGCTGTGGCCATGTCCTTTCGTTTGACACGCATAATGAACGCATATATCAAGGTTTTACGGGAACCACGTTTTGACCGATACCTTAGTTATCGATAAAAATATCGATATTTAGAAAAGTTCAAATGCAAGCTGTGGCCATGTCCTTTCGTTTGACACCCATATTGAACGCATACATCAAGGTTTTATTGGAACCAGATTTTGACCGATAACTCATTCATCGATAAATATATCGAAATATCGAAAAGTTCAAATGCAAGCTGTGGCCATGTGCTTTCGTTTGACACCCATATTGAACGCATATATCAAGGTTTTACGGGAACCACATTTTGACCGATACCTCAGTTATCGATAAATATATCGATATTTAGAAAAGTTCAAATGCAAGCTGTGGCCATGTCCTTTCGTTTGACACCCATATTGAACGCATACATCAAGGTTTTATTGGAACCAGATTTTGACCGATAACTCATTCATCGATAAATATATCGAAATATCGAAAAGTTCAAATGCAAGCTGTGGCCATGTCCTTTCGTTTGACACCCATAATGAACGCATATATCAAGGTTTTACGGGAACCACGTTTTGACCGATACCTTAGTTATCGATAAAAATATCGATATTTAGAAAAGTTCAAATGCAAGCTGTGGCCATGTCCTTTCGTTTGACACCCATATTGAACGCATACATCAAGGTTTTATTGGAACCAGATTTTGACCGATAACTCATTCATCGATAAATATATCGAAATATCGAAAAGTTCAAATGCAAGCTGTGGCCATGTCCTTTCGTTTGACACCCATATTGAACGCATATATCAAGGTTTTACGGGAACCACATTTTGACCGATACCTCAGTTATCGATAAATATATCGATATTTAGAAAAGTTCAAATGCAAGCTGTGGCCATGTCCTTTCGTTTGACACCCATATTGAACGCATATATCAAGGTTTTATTGGAACCACATTTTGACCCATAACACATTTATCGATAAATATATCGATATATCGAAAAGTTCAAGTGCAAGCTGTGGCCATGTCCTTTCGTGTGACACCCATATTGAACGCATACATCAAGGTTTTATTAGAACCACATTTTGACCGATAACACATTTATCAATAAATATATCGAAATATGCATCAGTTCAAATGAAAGCTGTGGCCTTGCCATTTCGTTTGACACCCATATTGAACGCATACATCACGGTTTTATTGGAACCACATTTTGACCGATAACACATTTATCGATAAATATATCGATATATCGAAAAGTTCAAATGCAAGCTGTGTCCATGTCCTTTCTTTTGACACCTATATTGAACGCATACATCAAGCTTTTATGGGAACCACATTTTGACCGATGACACATTTATCGATAAATATATCGATATATTGAAAAGTTCAAATGAAAGCTGTGGTGTTGCTCTTCCGTTTGACACCCATATTGAACGCAAACATCAAGATTTTATGAGAACCACATTTTGACCGATAACACATTTATCAATAAATATATCGAAATATAGCAAAGTCCAAATGAAAGCTGTGGCCTTGCCTTTTCGTTTGACACCCATACTGAACGCATACATAAAGGTTTTATGAGAACCACATTTTGACCGATAACTCATTTATCGATAAATATATCGAAATATGCGTCAGTTCAAATGAAAGCTGTGGCCTCGCCATTTCGTTTGACACCCATATCAAGGTTTTATTGGAACCACATTTTGACCGATAACACATTTATCGATAAATATATCGATATATCGAAAAGTTCAAATGCAAGCTGTGGCCATGTCCTTTCGTTTGACACCCATATTGAACGCATATATCAAGGTTTTACGGGAACCACATTTTGACCGATACCTCAGTTATCGATAAATATATCGATATTTAGAAAAGTTCAAATGCAAGCTGTGGCCATGTCCTTTCGTTTGACACCCATATTGAACGCATATACGAGGTGTGTTCAAAAAGTATCGCGAATTTTGTGTTTTTTCAAAAATTATTTATTTATTCATGAATATCTATTTTGTCCCCTTCAAAGTAATCCCCATGAGATATTATACACTTGTGCCAACGGTTTTTCCAATCTTGGAAGCACTTCAAAAAATCATTTTTTTGTATCTTGTTCAGCTCCTCCTTCGATGCCGTCTTTATCTCGTCAAGAGAAGCGTAACGTCGTCCTTTCATGGGCCTCTTCAGTTTAGGGAACAAGAAAAAGTCACAGGGGGCCAGATCTGGGGAATACGGTGGCTGCGGCATCATTAGTGTGTTGTTTTTGGCCAAAAAGTCGCGCACAAGCAACGATGGGTGAGCAGGGGCGTTATCGTGGTGCAAAACCCAATTTTTGTTCTTCTTTGCACATCTTCTCGCCCTTTTGAGAACATTTTGTACCACCGATAAACGTTGCTTCGGTCCAATGTAGCTTCTCCGTATGCCACAGTCAACATTCGGAATGCATCCGCGCACTTAATTTCGTTTTTCACACAAAATTTGATACAGGTTCTTTGATACATTTTTTTGAATAGGTAAAAATCGAAGACGACTTAAAACACGTGCAAGCAAAGCAGCTGTCAACAATTAACTGAACATTCAAAATGGCCGAGCTTGTCGGCATAAGTGAGAGATATGAGTACCAACATAACGCCACAAAAAAATTCGAAATTCGAATATACGTAACCAGCGAAAATTCAAAATTCGCGATACGTTTTGAACACACCTCGTATCAAGGTTTTATTGGAACCACATTTTGACCCATAACACATTTATCGATAAATATATCGATATATCGAAAAGTTCAAATGCAAGCTGTGGCCATGTCCTTTCGTGTGACACCCATATTGAACGCATACATCAAGGTTTTATTAGAACCACATTTTGACCGATAACACATTTATCAATAAATATATCGAAATATGGATTAGTTCAGATGAAAGCTGTGGCCTTGCCGTTCCGTTTGACACCCATAATGAACGCATATATCAAGGTTTTACGGGAACCACGTTTTGACCGATACCTTAGTTATCGATAAAAATATCGATATTTAGAAAAGTTCAAATGCAAGCTGTGGCCATGTCCTTTCGTTTGAAACCCATATTGAACGCATATATCAAGGTTTTATTGGAACCACATTTTCACCCATAACACATTTATCGATAAATATATCGATATATCGAAAATTCAAATGCAAGCTGTGGCCATGTCCTTTCGTGTGACACCCATATTGAACGCATACATCAAGGTTTTATTAGAACCACATTTTGACCGATAACACATTTATCAATAAATATATCGAAATATGGATTAGTTCAGATGAAAGCTGTGGCCTTGCCCTTCCGTTTGACACCCATACTGAACGCATATATCAAGGTTTTACGGGAACCACGTTTTGACCGATACCTTAGTTCTCGATAAAAATATCGATATTTAGAAAAGTTCAAATGCAAGCTGTGGCCATGTCCTTTCGTTTGACACCCATATTGAACGCATACATCAAGGTTTTATTGGAACCAGATTTTGACCGATAACTCATTCATCGATAAATATATCGAAATATCGAAAAGTTCAAATGCAAGCTGTGGCCATGTCCTTTCGTTTGACACCCATATTGAACGCATACATCAAGGTTTTATTGGAACCAGATTTTGACCGATAACTCATTCATCGATAAATATATCGAAATATCGAAAAGTTCAAATGCAAGCTGTGGCCATGTCCTTTCGTTTGACACCCATATTGAACGCATATATCAAGGTTTTATTGGAACCACATTTTGACCCATAACACATTTATCGATAAATATATCGATATATCGAACAGTTCAAATGCAAGCTGTGGCCATGTCCTTTCGTGTGACACGCATATTGAACGCATACATCAAGGTTTTATGAGAACCACATTTTGACCGGTAACTCATTTATCGATAAATATATCGAAATATGCATCAGTTCAAATGAAAGCTGTGGCCTTGCCATTTCGTTTGACACCCATATTGAACGCATACATCACGGTTTTATTGGAACCACATTTTGACCGATAACACATTTATCGATAAATATATCGATATATCGAAAAGTTCAAATGCAAGCTGTGTCCATGTCCTTTCTTTTGACACCTATATTGAACGCATACATCAAGCTTTTATGGGAACCACATTTTGACTGATAACACATTTATCGATAAATATATCGACATATCGAAAAGTTCAAATGCAAGCTGTGGCCATGTCCTTTCGTTTGACACCCATATTGAACGCATACATCAAGGTTTTATTGGAACCAGATTTTGACCGATAACTCATTCATCGATAAATATATCGAAATATCGAAAAGTTCAAATGCAAGCTGTGGCCATGTGCTTTCGTTTGACACCCATATTGAACGCATATATCAAGGTTTTACGGGAACCACATTTTGACCGATACCTCAGTTATCGATAAATATATCGATATTTAGAAAAGTTCAAATGCAAGCTGTGGCCATGTCCTTTCGTTTGACACCCATATTGAACGCATACATCAAGGTTTTATTGGAACCAGATTTTGACCGATAACTCATTCATCGATAAATATATCGAAATATCGAAAAGTTCAAATGCAAGCTGTGGCCATGTCCTTTCGTTTGACACCCATAATGAACGCATATATCAAGGTTTTACGGGAACCACGTTTTGACCGATACCTTAGTTATCGATAAAAATATCGATATTTAGAAAAGTTCAAATGCAAGCTGTGGCCATGTCCTTTCGTTTGACACCCATATTGAACGCATACATCAAGGTTTTATTGGAACCAGATTTTGACCGATAACTCATTCATCGATAAATATATCGAAATATCGAAAAGTTCAAATGCAAGCTGTGGCCATGTCCTTTCGTTTGACACCCATATTGAACGCATATATCAAGGTTTTACGGGAACCACATTTTGACCGATACCTCAGTTATCGATAAATATATCGATATTTAGAAAAGTTCAAATGCAAGCTGTGGCCATGTCCTTTCGTTTGACACCCATATTGAACGCATATATCAAGGTTTTATTGGAACCACATTTTGACCCATAACACATTTATCGATAAATATATCGATATATCGAAAAGTTCAAGTGCAAGCTGTGGCCATGTCCTTTCGTGTGACACCCATATTGAACGCATACATCAAGGTTTTATTAGAACCACATTTTGACCGATAACACATTTATCAATAAATATATCGAAATATGCATCAGTTCAAATGAAAGCTGTGGCCTTGCCATTTCGTTTGACACCCATATTGAACGCATACATCACGGTTTTATTGGAACCACATTTTGACCGATAACACATTTATCGATAAATATATCGATATATCGAAAAGTTCAAATGCAAGCTGTGTCCATGTCCTTTCTTTTGACACCTATATTGAACGCATACATCAAGCTTTTATGGGAACCACATTTTGACCGATGACACATTTATCAATAAATATATCGAAATATAGCAAAGTCCAAATGAAAGCTGTGGCCTTGCCTTTTCGTTTGACACCCATACTGAACGCATACATAAAGGTTTTATGAGAACCACATTTTGACCGATAACTCATTTATCGATAAATATATCGAAATATGCGTCAGTTCAAATGAAAGCTGTGGCCTCGCCATTTCGTTTGACACCCATATCAAGGTTTTATTGGAACCACATTTTGACCGATAACACATTTATCGATAAATATATCGATATATCGAAAAGTTCAAATGCAAGCTGTGGCCATGTCCTTTCGTTTGACACCCATATTGAACGCATATATCAAGGTTTTACGGGAACCACATTTTGACCGATACCTCAGTTATCGATAAATATATCGATATTTAGAAAAGTTCAAATGCAAGCTGTGGCCATGTCCTTTCGTTTGAAACCCATATTGAACGCATATATCAAGGTTTTATTGGAACCACATTTTCACCCATAACACATTTATCGATAAATATATCGATATATCGAAAAGTTCAAATGCAAGCTGTGGCCATGTCCTTTCGTGTGACACCCATATTGAACGCATACATCAAGGTTTTATTAGAACCACATTTTGACCGATAACACATTTATCAATAAATATATCGAAATATAGCAAAGTCCAAATGAAAGCTGTGGCCTTGCCTTTTCGTTTGACACCCATACTGAACGCATACATAAAGGTTTTATGAGAACCACATTTTGACCGATAACTCATTTATCGATAAATATATCGAAATATGCGTCAGTTCAAATGAAAGCTGTGGCCTCGCCATTTCGTTTGACACCCATATCAAGGTTTTATTGGAACCACATTTTGACCGATAACACATTTATCGATAAATATATCGAAATATGCGTCAGTTCAAATGAAAGCTGTGGCCTCGCCATTTCGTTTGACACCCATATAAAGGTTTTATTGGAACCACATTTTGACCGATAACACATTTATCGATAAATATATCGATATATCGAAAAGTTCAAATGAAAGCTGTGGTGTTGCTCTTCCGTTTGACACCCATATTGAACGCAAACATCAAGATTTTATGAGAACCACATTTTGACCGATAACACATTTATCAATAAATATATCGAAATATAGCAAAGTCCAAATGAAAGCTGTGGCCTTGCCTTTTCGTTTGACACCCATACTGAACGCATACATAAAGGTTTTATGAGAACCACATTTTGACCGATAACTCATTTATCGATAAATATATCGAAATATGCGTCAGTTCAAATGAAAGCTGTGGCCTCGCCATTTCGTTTGACACCCATATCAAGGTTTTATTGGAACCACATTTTGACCGATAACACATTTATCGATAAATATATCGATATATCGAAAAGTTCAAATGCAAGCTGTGGCCATGTCCTTTCGTTTGACACCCATATTGAACGCATATATCAAGGTTTTACGGGAACCACATTTTGACCGATACCTCAGTTATCGATAAATATATCGATATTTAGAAAAGTTCAAATGCAAGCTGTGGCCATGTCCTTTCGTTTGACACCCATATTGAACGCATATATCAAGGTTTTATTGGAACCACATTTTGACCCATAACACATTTATCGATAAATATATCGATATATCGAAAAGTTCAAATGCAAGCTGTGGCCATGTCCTTTCGTGTGACACCCATATTGAACGCATACATCAAGGTTTTATTAGAACCACATTTTGACCGATAACACATTTATCAATAAATATATCGAAATATGGATTAGTTCAGATGAAAGCTGTGGCCTTGCCCTTCCGTTTGACACCCATACTGAACGCATATATCAAGGTTTTACGGGAACCACGTTTTGACCGATACCTTAGTTCTCGATAAAAATATCGATATTTAGAAAAGTTCAAATGCAAGCTGTGGCCATGTCCTTTCGTTTGAAACCCATATTGAACGCATATATCAAGGTTTTATTGGAACCACATTTTCACCCATAACACATTTATCGATAAATATATCGATATATCGAAAAGTTCAAATGCAAGCTGTGGCCATGTCCTTTCGTGTGACACCCATATTGAACGCATACATCAAGGTTTTATTAGAACCACATTTTGACCGATAACACATTTATCAATAAATATATCGAAATATGGATTAGTTCAGATGAAAGCTGTGGCCTTGCCGTTCCGTTTGACACCCATAATGAACGCATATATCAAGGTTTTACGGGAACCACGTTTTGACCCATACCTTAGTTATCGATAAAAATATCGATATTTAGAAAAGTTCAAATGCAAGCTGTGGCCATGTCCTTTCGTTTGAAACCCATATTGAACGCATATATCAAGGTTTTATTGGAACCACATTTTGACCCATAACACATTTATCGATAAATATATCGATATATCGAAAAGTTCAAATGCAAGCTGTGGCCATGTCCTTTCGTTTGACACCCATATTGAACGCATATATCAAGGTTTTATTGGAACCACATTTTGACCCATAACACATTTATCGATAAATATATCGATATATCGAAAAGTTCAAATGCAAGCTGTGGCCATGTCCTTTCGTGTGACACCCATATTGAACGCATACATCAAGGTTTTATTAGAACCACATTTTGACCGATAACACATTTATCAATAAATATATCGAAATATGGATTAGTTCAGATGAAAGCTGTGGCCTTGCCGTTCCGTTTGACACCCATAATGAACGCATATATCAAGGTTTTACGGGAACCACGTTTTGACCCATACCTTAGTTATCGATAAAAATATCGATATTTAGAAAAGTTCAAATGCAAGCTGTGGCCATGTCCTTTCGTTTGAAACCCATATTGAACGCATATATCAAGGTTTTATTGGAACCACATTTTCACCCATAACACATTTATCGATAAATATATCGATATATCGAAAAGTTCAAATGCAAGCTGTGGCCATGTCCTTTCGTGTGACACCCATATTGAACGCATACATCAAGGTTTTATTAGAACCACATTTTGACCGATAACACATTTATCAATAAATATATCGAAATATGGATTAGTTCAGATGAAAGCTGTGGCCTTGCCCTTCCGTTTGACACCCATACTGAACGCATATATCAAGGTTTTACGGGAACCACGTTTTGACCGATACCTTAGTTCTCGATAAAAATATCGATATTTAGAAAAGTTCAAATGCAAGCTGTGGCCATGTCCTTTCGTTTGACACCCATATTGAACGCATACATCAAGGTTTTATTGGAACCAGATTTTGACCGATAACTCATTCATCGATAAATATATCGAAATATCGAAAAGTTCAAATGCAAGCTGTGGCCATGTCCTTTCGTTTGACACCCATATTGAAAGCATATATCAAGGTTTTACGGGAACCACATTTTGACCGATACCTCAGTTATCGATAAATATATCGATATTTAGAAAAGTTCAAATGCAAGCTGTGGCCATGTCCTTTCGTTTGACACCCATATTGAACGCATATATCAAGGTTTTATTGGAACCACATTTTGACCCATAACACATTTATCGATAAATATATCGATATATCGAAAAGTTCAAATGCAAGCTGTGGCCATGTCCTTTCGTTTGACACCCATATTGAACGCATCCATCAAGGCTTTATTGGAACCAGATTTTGACCGATAACTCATTCATCGATAAATATATCGAAATATCGAAAAGTTCAAATGCAAGCTGTGGCCATGTCCTTTCGTTTGACACGCATAATGAACGCATATATCAAGGTTTTACGGGAACCACGTTTTGACCGACACCTCAGTTATCGATAAATATATCGATATTTAGAAAAGTTCAAATGCAAGCTGTGGCCATGTCCTTTCGTTTGACACCCATATTGAACGCATACATCAAGGTTTTATTGGAACCAGATTTTGACCGATAACTCATTCATCGATAAATATATCGAAATATCGAAAAGTTCAAATGCAAGCTGTGGCCATGTCCTTTCGTTTGACACCCATATTGAACGCATATATCAAGGTTTTACGGGAACCACGTTTTGACCGATACCTTAGTTATCGATAAAAATATAGATATTTAGAAAAGTTCAAATGCAAGTTGTGGCCATGTCCTTTCGTTTGACACCCATATTGAACGCATACATCAAGGTTTTATTGGAACCAGATTTTGACCGATAACTCATTCATCGATAAATATATCGAAATATCGAAAAGTTCAAATGCAAGCTGTGGCCATGTCCTTTCGTTTGACACCCATATTGAACGCATATATCAAGGTTTTACGGGAACCACGTTTTGACCGATACCTTAGTTCTCGATAAAAATATCGATATTTAGAAAAGTTCAAATGCAAGCTGTGGCCATGTCCTTTCGTTTGACACCCATATTGAACGCATACATCAAGGTTTTATTGGAACCAGATTTTGACCGATAACTCATTCATCGATAAATATATCGAAATATCGAAAAGTTCAAATGCAAGCTGTGGCCATGTCCTTTCGTTTGACACCCATATTGAACGCATACATCAAGGTTTTATTGGAACCAGATTTTGACCGATAACTCATTCATCGATAAATATATCGAAATATCGAAAAGTTCAAATGCAAGCTGTGGCCATGTCCTTTCGTTTGACACCCATATTGAACGCATATATCAAGGTTTTATTGGAACCACATTTTGACCCATAACACATTTATCGATAAATATATCGATATATCGAACAGTTCAAATGCAAGCTGTGGCCATGCCCTTTCGTGTGACACGCATATTGAACGCATACATCAAGGTTTTATGAGAACCACATTTTGACCGGTAACTCATTTATCGATAAATATATCGAAATATGCATCAGTTCAAATGAAAGCTGTGGCCTTGCCATTTCGTTTGACACCCATATTGAACGCATACATCACGGTTTTATTGGAACCACATTTTGACCGATAACACATTTATCGATAAATATATCGATATATCGAAAAGTTCAAATGCAAGCTGTGTCCATGTCCTTTCTTTTGACACCTATATTGAACGCATACATCAAGCTTTTATGGGAACCACATTTTGACTGATAACACATTTATCGATAAATATATCGACATATCGAAAAGTTCAAATGCAAGCTGTGGCCATGTCCTTTCGTTTGACACCCATATTGAACGCATCCATCAAGGTTTTATGAGAACCAGATTTTGACCGATAACTCATTCATCGATAAATATATCGAAATATCGAAAAGTTCAAATGCAAGCTGTGGCCATGTCCTTTCGTTTGACACGCATAATGAACGCATATATCAAGGTTTTACGGGAACCACGTTTTGACCGATACCTTAGTTATCGATAAAAATATCGATATTTAGAAAAGTTCAAATGCAAGCTGTGGCCATGTCCTTTCGTTTGACACCCATATTGAACGCATACATCAAGGTTTTATTGGAACCAGATTTTGACCGATAACTCATTCATCGATAAATATATCGAAATATCGAAAAGTTCAAATGCAAGCTGTGGCCATGTGCTTTCGTTTGACACCCATATTGAACGCATATATCAAGGTTTTACGGGAACCACATTTTGACCGATACCTCAGTTATCGATAAATATATCGATATTTAGAAAAGTTCAAATGCAAGCTGTGGCCATGTCCTTTCGTTTGACACCCATATTGAACGCATACATCAAGGTTTTATTGGAACCAGATTTTGACCGATAACTCATTCATCGATAAATATATCGAAATATCGAAAAGTTCAAATGCAAGCTGTGGCCATGTCCTTTCGTTTGACACCCATAATGAACGCATATATCAAGGTTTTACGGGAACCACGTTTTGACCGATACCTTAGTTATCGATAAAAATATCGATATTTAGAAAAGTTCAAATGCAAGCTGTGGCCATGTCCTTTCGTCTGACACCCATATTGAACGCATACATCAAGGTTTTATTGGAACCAGATTTTGACCGATAACTCATTCATCGATAAATATATCGAAATATCGAAAAGTTCAAATGCAAGCTGTGGCCATGTCCTTTCGTTTGACACCCATATTGAACGCATATATCAAGGTTTTACGGGAACCACATTTTGACCGATACCTCAGTTATCGATAAATATATCGATATTTAGAAAAGTTCAAATGCAAGCTGTGGCCATGTCCTTTCGTTTGACACCCATATTGAACGCATATATCAAGGTTTTATTGGAACCACATTTTGACCCATAACACATTTATCGATAAATATATCGATATATCGAAAAGTTCAAGTGCAAGCTGTGGCCATGTCCTTTCGTGTGACACCCATATTGAACGCATACATCAAGGTTTTATTAGAACCACATTTTGACCGATAACACATTTATCAATAAATATATCGAAATATGCATCAGTTCAAATGAAAGCTGTGGCCTTGCCATTTCGTTTGACACCCATATTGAACGCATACATCACGGTTTTATTGGAACCACATTTTGACCGATAACACATTTATCGATAAATATATCGATATATCGAAAAGTTCAAATGCAAGCTGTGTCCATGTCCTTTCTTTTGACACCTATATTGAACGCATACATCAAGCTTTTATGGGAACCACATTTTGACCGATGACACATTTATCGATAAATATATCGATATATCGAAAAGTTCAAATGAAAGCTGTGGTGTTGCTCTTCCGTTTGACACCCATATTGAACGCAAACATCAAGATTTTATGAGAACCACATTTTGACCGATAACACATTTATCAATAAATATATCGAAATATAGCAAAGTCCAAATGAAAGCTGTGGCCTTGCCTTTTCGTTTGACACCCATACTGAACGCATACATAAAGGTTTTATGAGAACCACATTTTGACCGATAACTCATTTATCGATAAATATATCGAAATATGCGTCAGTTCAAATGAAAGCTGTGGCCTCGCCATTTCGTTTGACACCCATATCAAGGTTTTATTGGAACCACATTTTGACCGATAACACATTTATCGATAAATATATCGATATATCGAACAGTTCAAATGCAAGCTGTGGCCTTGCCATTTCGTTTGACACCCATATTGAACGCACACATCAAGCTTTTATGGGAACCACATTTTGACTGATAACACATTTATCGATAAATATATCGACATATCGAAAAGTTCAAATGCAAGCTGTGGCCATGTCCTTTCGTTTGACACCCATATTGAACGCATCCATCAAGGTTTTATGAGAACCAGATTTTGACCGATAACTCATTCATCGATAAATATATCGAAATATCGAAAAGTTCAAATGCAAGCTGTGGCCATGTCCTTTCGTTTGACACGCATAATGAACGCATATATCAAGGTTTTACGGGAACCACGTTTTGACCGATACCTTAGTTATCGATAAAAATATCGATATTTAGAAAAGTTCAAATGCAAGCTGTGGCCATGTCCTTTCGTTTGACACCCATATTGAACGCATACATCAAGGTTTTATTGGAACCAGATTTTGACCGATAACTCATTCATCGATAAATATATCGAAATATCGAAAAGTTCAAATGCAAGCTGTGGCCATGTGCTTTCGTTTGACACCCATATTGAACGCATATATCAAGGTTTTATTGGAACCACATTTTGACCGATACCTCAGTTATCGATAAATATATCGATATTTAGAAAAGTTCAAATGCAAGCTGTGGCCATGTCCTTTCGTTTGACACCCATATTGAACGCATACATCAAGGTTTTATTGGAACCAGATTTTGACCGATAACTCATTCATCGATAAATATATCGAAATATCGAAAAGTTCAAATGCAAGCTGTGGCCATGTCCTTTCGTTTGACACCCATAATGAACGCATATATCAAGGTTTTACGGGAACCACGTTTTGACCGATACCTTAGTTATCGATAAAAATATCGATATTTAGAAAAGTTCAAATGCAAGCTGTGGCCATGTCCTTTCGTCTGACACCCATATTGAACGCATACATCAAGGTTTTATTGGAACCAGATTTTGACCGATAACTCATTCATCGATAAATATATCGAAATATCGAAAAGTTCAAATGCAAGCTGTGGCCATGTCCTTTCGTTTGACACCCATATTGAACGCATATATCAAGGTTTTACGGGAACCACATTTTGACCGATACCTCAGTTATCGATAAATATATCGATATTTAGAAAAGTTCAAATGCAAGCTGTGGCCATGTCCTTTCGTTTGACACCCATATTGAACGCATATATCAAGGTTTTATTGGAACCACATTTTGACCCATAACACATTTATCGATAAATATATCGATATATCGAAAAGTTCAAGTGCAAGCTGTGGCCATGTCCTTTCGTGTGACACCCATATTGAACGCATACATCAAGGTTTTATTAGAACCACATTTTGACCGATAACACATTTATCAATAAATATATCGAAATATGCATCAGTTCAAATGAAAGCTGTGGCCTTGCCATTTCGTTTGACACCCATATTGAACGCATACATCACGGTTTTATTGGAACCACATTTTGACCGATAACACATTTATCGATAAATATATCGATATATCGAAAAGTTCAAATGCAAGCTGTGTCCATGTCCTTTCTTTTGACACCTATATTGAACGCATACATCAAGCTTTTATGGGAACCACATTTTGACCGATGACACATTTATCGATAAATATATCGATATATCGAAAAGTTCAAATGAAAGCTGTGGTGTTGCTCTTCCGTTTGACACCCATATTGAACGCAAACATCAAGATTTTATGAGAACCACATTTTGACCGATAACACATTTATCAATAAATATATCGAAATATAGCAAAGTCCAAATGAAAGCTGTGGCCTTGCCTTTTCGTTTGACACCCATACTGAACGCATACATAAAGGTTTTATGAGAACCACATTTTGACCGATAACTCATTTATCGATAAATATATCGAAATATGCGTCAGTTCAAATGAAAGCTGTGGCCTCGCCATTTCGTTTGACACCCATATCAAGGTTTTATTGGAACCACATTTTGACCGATAACACATTTATCGATAAATATATCGATAAATCGAAAAGTTCAAATGCAAGCTGTGGCCATGTCCTTTCGTTTGACACCCATATTGAACGCATATATCAAGGTTTTACGGGAACCACATTTTGACCGATACCTCAGTTATCGATAAATATATCGATATTTAGAAAAGTTCAAATGCAAGCTGTGGCCATGTCCTTTCGTTTGACACCCATATTGAACGCATATATCAAGGTTTTATTGGAACCACATTTTGACCCATAACACATTTATCGATAAATATATCGATATATCGAAAAGTTCAAATGCAAGCTGTGGCCATGTCCTTTCGTGTGACACCCATATTGAACGCATACATCAAGGTTTTATTAGAACCACATTTTGACCGATAACACATTTATCAATAAATATATCGAAATATGGATTAGTTCAGATGAAAGCTGTGGCCTTGCCGTTCCGTTTGACACCCATAATGAACGCATATATCAAGGTTTTACGGGAACCACGTTTTGACCCATACCTTAGTTATCGATAAAAATATCGATATTTAGAAAAGTTCAAATGCAAGCTGTGGCCATGTCCTTTCGTTTGAAACCCATATTGAACGCATATATCAAGGTTTTATTGGAACCACATTTTCACCCATAACACATTTATCGATAAATGTATCGATATATCGAAAAGTTCAAATGCAAGCTGTGGCCATGTCCTTTCGTGTGACACCCATATTGAACGCATACATCAAGGTTTTATTAGAACCACATTTTGACCGATAACACATTTATCAATAAATATATCGAAATATGGATTAGTTCAGATGAAAGCTGTGGCCTTGCCCTTCCGTTTGACACCCATACTGAACGCATATATCAAGGTTTTACGGGAACCACGTTTTGACCGATACCTTAGTTCTCGATAAAAATATCGATATTTAGAAAAGTTCAAATGCAAGCTGTGGCCATGTCCTTTCGTTTGACACCCATATTGAACGCATACATCAAGGTTTTATTGGAACCAGATTTTGACCGATAACTCATTCATCGATAAATATATCGAAATATCGAAAAGTTCAAATGCAAGCTGTGGCCATGTCCTTTCGTTTGACACCCATATTGAAAGCATATATCAAGGTTTTACGGGAACCACATTTTGACCGATACCTCAGTTATCGATAAATATATCGATATTTAGAAAAGTTCAAATGCAAGCTGTGGCCATGTCCTTTCGTTTGACACCCATATTGAACGCATATATCAAGGTTTTATTGGAACCACATTTTGACCCATAACACATTTATCGATAAATATATCGATATATCGAAAAGTTCAAATGCAAGCTGTGGCCATGTCCTTTCGTTTGACACCCATATTGAACGCATATATCAAGGTTTTATTGGAGCCACATTTTGACCCATAACACATTTATCGATAAATATATCGATATATCGAAAAGTTCAAATGCAAGCTGTGGCCATGTCCTTTCGTTTGACACCCATATTGAACGCATATATCAAGGTTTTATTGGAACCACATTTTGACCCATAACACATTTATCGATAAATATATCGATATATCGAAAAGTTCAAATGCAAGCTGTGGCCATGTCCTTTCGTTTGACACCCATATTGAACGCATATATCAAGGTTTTATTGGAGCCACATTTTGACCGATAACTCATTCATCGATAAATATATCGAAATATCGAAAAGTTCAAATGCAAGCTGTGGTCATGTCCTTTCGTTTGACACCCATATTGAAAGCATATATCAAGGTTTTACGGGAACCACATTTTGACCGATACCTCAGTTATCGATAAATATATCGATATTTAGAAAAGTTCAAATGCAAGCTGTGGCCATGTCCTTTCGTTTGACACCCATATTGAACGCATATATCAAGGTTTTATTGGAACCACATTTTGACCCATAACACATTTATCGATAAATATATCGATATATCGAAAAGTTCAAATGCAAGCTGTGGCCATGTCCTTTCGTTTGACACCCATATTGAACGCATACATCAAGGTTTTATTGGAACCAGATTTTGACCGATAACTCATTCATCGATAAATATATCGAAATATCGAAAAGTTCAAATGCAAGCTGTGGCCATGTCCTTTCGTTTGACACCCATATTGAACGCATATATCAAGGTTTTACGGGAACCACGTTTTGACCGATACCTTAGTTATCGATAAAAATATCGATATTTAGAAAAGTTCAAATGCAAGTTGTGGCCATGTCCTTTCGTTTGACACCCATATTGAACGCATACATCAAGGTTTTATTGGAACCAGATTTTGACCGATAACTCATTCATCGATAAATATATCGAAATATCGAAAAGTTCAAATGCAAGCTGTGGCCATGTCCTTTCGTTTGACACCCATATTGAACGCATATATCAAGGTTTTATTGGAGCCACATTTTGACCCATAACACATTTATCGATAAATATATCGATATATCGAAAAGTTCAAATGCAAGCTGTGGCCATGTCCTTTCGTATGACACCCATATTGAACGCATACATCAAGGTTTTATGAGAACCACATTTTGACCGGTAACTCATTTATCGATAAATATATCGAAATATGCATCAGTTCAAATGAAAGCTGTGGCCTTGCCATTTCGTTTGACACCCAACACATTTATCGATAAATATATCGATATATCGAAAAGTTCAAATGCAAGCTGTGTCCATGTCCTTTCTTTTGACACCTATATTGAACGCATACATCAAGCTTTTATGGGAACCACATTTTGACCGATGACACATTTATCGATAAATATATCGATATATCGAAAAGTTCAAATGAAAGCTGTGGTGTTGCTCTTCCGTTTGACACCCATATTGAACGCAAACATCAAGATTTTATGAGAACCACATTTTGACCGATAACACATTTATCAATAAATATATCGAAATATAGCAAAGCCCAAATGAAAGCTGTGGCCTTGCCTTTTCGTTTGACACCCATATTGAACGCATACATAAAGGTTTTATGAGAACCACATTTTGACCGATAACTCATTTATCGATAAATATATCGAAATATGCATCAGTTCAAATGAAAGCTGTGGCCTCGCCATTTCGTTTGACACCCATATCAAGGTTTTATTGGAACCACATTTTGACCGATAACACATTTATCGATAAATATATCGATATATCGAAAAGTTCAAATGCAAGCTGTGGCCATGTCCTTTCGTTTGACACCCATATTGAACGCATCCATCAAGGTTTTATTGGAACCAGATTTTGACCGATAACTCATTCATCGATAAATATATCGAAATATCGAAAAGTTCAAATGCAAGCTGTGGCCATGTCCTTTCGTTTGACACGCATAATGAACGCATATATCAAGGTTTTACGGGAACCACGTTTTGACCGATACCTTAGTTATCGATAAAAATATCGATATTTAGAAAAGTTCAAATGCAAGCTGTGGCCATGTCTTTTCGTTTGACACCCATATTGAACGCATACATCAAGGTTTTGTTGGAACCAGATTTTGACCGATAACTCATTCATCGATAAATATATCGAAATATCGAAAAGTTCAAATGCACGCTGTGGCCATGTCCTTTCGTTTGACACCCATATTGAACGCATATATCAAGGTTTTATTGGAACCACATTTTGACCCATAACACATTTATCGATAAATATATCGATATATCGAAAAGTTCAAATGCAAGCTGTGGCCATGTCCTTTCGTGTGACACCCATATTGAACGCATACATCAAGGTTTTATTAGAACCACATTTTGACCGATAACACATTTAACAATAAATATATCGAAATATGGATTAGTTCAGATGAAAGCTGTGGCCTTGCCCTTCCGTTTGACACCCATAATGAACGCATATATCAAGGTTTTACGGGAACCACGTTTTGACCGATACCTTAGTTATCGATAAAAATATCGATATTTAGAAAAGTTCAAATGCAAGCTGTGGCCATGTCCTTTCGTTTGAAACCCATATTGAACGCATATATCAAGGTTTTATTGGAACCACATTTTCACCCATAACACATTTATCGATAAATATATCGATATATCGAAAAGTTCAAATGCAAGCTGTGGCCATGTCCTTTCGTGTGACACCCATATTGAACGCATACATCAAGGTTTTATTAGAACCACATTTTGACCGATAACACATTTATCAATAAATATATCGAAATATGGATTAGTTCAGATGAAAGCTGTGGCCTTGCCCTTCCGTTTGACACCCATACTGAACGCATATATCAAGGTTTTACGGGAACCACGTTTTGACCGATACCTTAGTTCTCGATAAAAATATCGATATTTAGAAAAGTTCAAATGCAAGCTGTGGCCATGTCCTTTCGTTTGACACCCATATTGAACGCATACATCAAGGTTTTATTGGAACCACATTTTGACCGATAACTCATTCATCGATAAATATATCGAAATATCGAAAAGTTCAAATGCAAGCTGTGGCCATGTCCTTTCGTTTGACACCCATATTGAAAGCATATATCAAGGTTTTACGGGAACCACATTTTGACCGATACCTCAGTTATCGATAAATATATCGATATTTAGAAAAGTTCAAATGCAAGCTGTGGCCATGGCCTTTCGTTTGACACCCATATTGAACGCATATATCAAGGTTTTATTGGAACCACATTTTGACCCATAACACATTTATCGATAAATATATCGATATATCGAAAAGTTCAAATGCAAGCTGTGGCCATGTCCTTTCGTTTGACACCCATATTGAACGCATCCATCAAGGCTTTATTGGAACCAGATTTTGACCCATAACTCATTCATCGATAAATATATCGAAATATCGAAAAGTTCAAATGCAAGCTGTGGCCATGTCCTTTCGTTTGACACGCATAATGAACGCATATATCAAGGTTTTACGGGAACCACGTTTTGACCGATACCTCAGTTATCGATAAATATATCGATATTTAGAAAAGTTCAAATGCAAGCTGTGGCCATGTCCTTTCGTTTGACACCCATATTGAACGCATACATCAAGGTTTTATTGGAACCAGATTTTGACCGATAACTCATTCATCGATAAATATATCGAAATATCGAAAAGTTCAAATGCAAGCTGTGGCCATGTCCTTTCGTTTGACACCCATAATGAACGCATATATCAAGGTTTTACGGGATCCACGTTTTGACCGATACCTTAGTTATCGATAAAAATATCGATATTTAGAAAAGTTCAAATGCAAGTTGTGGCCATGTCCTTTCGTTTGACACCCATATTGAACGCATACATCAAGGTTTTATTGGAACCAGATTTTGACCGATAACTCATTCATCGATAAATATATCGAAATATCGAAAAGTTCAAATGCAAGCTGTGGCCATGTCCTTTCGTTTGACACCCATATTGAACGCATATATCAAGGTTTTATTGGAGCCACATCTTGACCCATAACACATTTATCGATAAATATATCGATATATCGAAAAGTTCAAATGCAAGTTGTGGCCATGTCCTTTCGTATGACACCCATATTGAACGCATACATCAAGGTTTTATGAGAACCACATTTTGACCGGTAACTCATTTATCGATAAATATATCGAAATATGCATCAGTTCAAATGAAAGCTGTGGCCTTGCCATTTCGTTTGACACCCAACACATTTATCGATAAATATATCGATATATCGAAAAGTTCAAATGCAAGCTGTGTCCATGTCCTTTCTTCTGACACCTATATTGAACGCATACATCAAGCTTTTATGGGAACCACATTTTGACCGATGACACATTTATCGAGAAATATATCGATATATCGAAAAGTTCAAATGAAAGCTGTGGTGTTGCTCTTCCGTTTGACACCCATATTGAACGCAAACATCAAGATTTTATGAGAACCACATTTTGACCGATAACACATTTATCAATAAATATATCGAAATATAGCAAAGCCCAAATGAAAGCTGTGGCCTTGCCTTTTCGTTTGACACCCATATTGAACGCATACATAAAGGTTTTATGAGAACCACATTTTGACCGATAACTCATTTATCGATAAATATATCGAAATATGCATCAGTTCAAATGAAAGCTGTGGCCTCGCCATTTCGTTTGACACCCATATCAAGGTTTTATTGGAACCACATTTTGACCGATAACACATTTATCGATAAATATATCGATATATCGAAAAGTTCAAATGCAAGCTGTGGCCATGTCCTTTCGTTTGACACCCATATTGAACGCATCCATCAAGGTTTTATTGGAACCAGATTTTGACCGATAACTCATTCATCGATAAATATATCGAAATATCGAAAAGTTCAAATGCAAGCTGTGGCCATGTCCTTTCGTTTGACACGCATAATGAACGCATATATCAAGGTTTTACGGGAACCACGTTTTGACCGATACCTTAGTTATCGATAAAAATATCGATATTTAGAAAAGTTCAAATGCAAGCTGTGGCCATGTCCTTTCGTTTGACACCCATATTGAACGCATACATCAAGGTTTTATTGGAACCTGATTTTGACCGATAACTCATTCATCGATAAATATATCGAAATATCGAAAAGTTCAAATGCAAGCTGTGGCCATGTCCTTTCGTTTGACACCCATATTGAACGCATATATCAAGGTTTTACGGGAACCACATTTTGACCGATACCTCAGTTATCGATAAATATATCGATATTTAGAAAAGTTCAAATGCAAGCTGTGGCCATGTCCTTTCGTTTGACACCCATATTGAACGCATATATCAAGGTTTTATTGGAACCACATTTTGATCCATAACACATTTATCGATAAATATATCGATATATCGAAAAGTTCAAGTGCAAGCTGTGGCCATGTCCTTTCGTGTGACACCCATATTGAACGCATACATCAAGGTTTTATGAGAACCACATTTTGACCGGTAACTCATTTATCGATAAATATATCGAAATATGCATCAGTTCAAATGAAAGCTGTGGCCTTGCCATTTCGTTTGACACCCATATTGAATGCATACATCACGGTTTTATTGGAACCACATTTTGACCGATAACACATTTATCGATAAATATATCGAAATATGGATTAGTTCAGATGAAAGATAAATATATCGATATATCGAAAGGTTCAAATGCAAGCTGTGGCCATGTCCTTTCGTGTAACACCCATATTGAACGCATACATCAAGGTTTTATTGGAACCAGATTTTGACCGATAACACATTAATCGATAAATATATCGATATATCGAAAAGTTCAAATGCAAGCTGTGTCCATGTCCTTTCTTTTGACACCTATATTGAACGCATACATCAAGCTTTTATGGGAACCACATTTTGACCGATGACACATTTATCGATAAATATATCGATATATCGAAAAGTTCAAATGAAAGCTGTGGTGTTGCTCTTCCGTTTGACACCCATATTGAACGCAAACATCAAGATTTTATGAGAACCACATTTTGACCGATAACACATTTATCAATAAATATATCGAAATATAGCAAGGTCCAAATGAAAGCTGTGGCCTTGCCTTTTCGTTTGACACCCATATTGAACGCATACATAAAGGTTTTATGAGAACCACATTTTGACCGATAACTCATTTATCGATAAATATATCGAAATATGCATCAGTTCAAATGAAAGCTGTGGCCTCGCCATTTCGT
Source organism: Merzomyia westermanni (assembly GCA_949987695.1). Taxonomy (NCBI): domain Eukaryota; kingdom Metazoa; phylum Arthropoda; class Insecta; order Diptera; family Tephritidae; genus Merzomyia; species Merzomyia westermanni. Next base: position 133,999,519 of record OX465292.1, on the reverse strand, counting down.
TTGACACCCATATCAAGGTTTTATTGGAACCACATTTTGACCGATAACACATTTATCGATAAATATATCGATATATCGAAAAGTTCAAATGCAAGCTGTGGCCATGTCCTTTCGTTTGACACCCATATTGAACGCATATATCAAGGTTTTACGGGAACCACATTTTGACCGATACCTCAGTTATCGATAAATATATCGATATTTAGAAAAGTTCAAATGCAAGCTGTGGCCATGTCCTTTCGTTTGACACCCATATTGAACGCATACATCAAGGTTTTATTGGAACCAGATTTTGACCGATAACTCATTCATCGATAAATATATCGAAATATCGAAAAGTTCAAATGCAAGCTGTGGCCATGTCCTTTCGTTTGACACCCATAATGAACGCATATATCAAGGTTTTACGGGAACCACGTTTTGACCGATACCTTAGTTATCGATAAAAATATCGATATTTAGAAAAGTTCAAATGCAAGTTGTGGCCATGTCCTTTCGTTTGACACCCATATTGAAAGCATACATCAAGGTTTTATTGGAACCAGATTTTGACCGATAACTCATTCATCGATAAATATATCGAAATATCGAAAAGTTCAAATGCAAGCTGTGGCCATGTCCTTTCGTTTGACACCCATATTGAACGCATATATCAAGGTTTTACGGGAACCACATTTTGACCGATACCTAAGTTATCGATAAATATATCGATATTTAGAAAAGTTCAAATGCAAGCTGTGGCCATGTCCTTTCGTTTGACACCCATATTGAACGCATATATCAAGGTTTTATTGGAACCACATTTTGACCCATAACACATTTATCGATAAATATATCGATATATCGAAAAGTTCAAATGCAAGCTGTGGCCATGTCCTTTCGTGTGACACCCATATTGAACGCATACATCAAGGTTTTATGAGAACCACATTTTGACCGGTAACTCATTTATCGATAAATATATCGAAATATGCATCAGTTCAAATGAAAGCTGTGGCCTTGCCATTTCGTTTGACACCCATATTGAACGCATACATCACGGTTTTATTGGAACCATATTTTGACCGATAACACATTTATCGATAAATATATCGATATATCGAAAAGTTCAAATGCAAGCTGTGTCCATGTCCTTTCTTTTGACACCTATATTGAACGCATACATCAAGCTTTTATGGGAACCACATTTTGACCGATGACACATTTATCGATAAATATATCGATATATCGAAAAGTTTAAATGAAAGCTGTGGTGTTGCTCTTCCGTTTGACACCCATATTGAACGCAAACATCAAGATTTTATGAGAACCACATTTTGACCGATAACACATTTATCAATAAATATATCGAAATATAGCAAAGTCCAAATGAAAGCTGTGGCCTTGCCTTTTCGTTTGACACCCATATTGAACGCATACATAAAGGTTTTATGAGAACCACATTTTGACCGATAACTCATTTATCGATAAATATATTGAAATATGCATCAGTTCAAATGAAAGCTGTGGCCTCGCCATTTCGTTTGACACCCATATCAAGGTTTTATTGGAACCACATTTTGACCGATAACACATTTATCGATAAATATATCGATATATCGAAAAGTTCAAATGCAAGCTGTGGCCATGTCCTTTCGTTTGACACCCATATTGAACGCATCCATCAAGGTTTTATTGGAACCAGATTTTGACCGATAACTCATTCATCGATAAATATATCGAAATATCGAAAAGTTCAAATGCAAGCTGTGGCCATGTCCTTTCGTTTGACACGCATAATGAACGCATATATCAAGGTTTTACGGGAACCACGTTTTGACCGATACCTTAGTTATCGATAAAAATATCGATATTTAGAAAAGTTCAAATGCAAGCTGTGGCCATGTCCTTTCGTTTGACACCCATATTGAACTCATACATCAAGGTTTTATTGGAACCAGATTTTGACCGATAACTCATTCATCGATAAATATATCGAAATATCGAAAAGTTCAAATGCAAGCTGTGGCCATGTCCTTTCGTTTGACACCCATATTGAACGCATATATCAAGGTTTTACGGGAACCACATTTTGACCGATACCTCAGTTATCGATAAATATATCGATATTTAGAAAAGTTCAAATGCAAGCTGTGGCCATGTCCTTTCGTTTCACACCCATATTGAACGCATACATCAAGGTTTTATTGGAACCAGATTTTGACCGATAACTCATTCATCGATAAATATATCGAAATATCGAAAAGTTCAAATGCAAGCTGTGGCCATGTCCTTTCGTTTGACACCCATAATGAACGCATATATCAAGGTTTTACGGGAACCACGTTTTGACCGATACCTTAGTTATCGATAAAAATATCGATATTTAGAAAAGTTCAAATGCAAGCTGTGGCCATGTCCTTTCGTTTGACACCCATATTGAACGTGTTTAGGCGAGATGCCTAAAGTCTCAAAAAATGGGCCACCCTAATGTAACTTTAGCGCCCTTCCAATCACTCACACCAACCCACCCACCTGTGTGGGCATGCATGCATGTTTTGTCAGCACACATATACATGCATGGGGGTGTGCATGTGTGGGTTCACCTCCCCTTAAAACCGGAGGATGATTTTCAGGTTCAACGGTTGTCCTCGATCGAAAAACCGTCTACTTTTCCAGAGACAGTCGACACGACCGCATCACAGCCAGCCCAGGATTATTCGCCCGCATCAATAATTAAGGTAAAATAATTGTTCAAAATTATATTTTTTACAAATATACGGCCACATTTTTTATAACGAGAATTCTCGTTTCTTTTTTCTTTTCTATTTTGAGCACAAATTCGACCGCCGTGCTTTTGAGCCACCGCCGCTCCAAGTTAGCACCACGCTCGAATTTACATGGTCCATCTCCCCGTCAAGAGACACCAGCATACAGTCCACAACAACAACAATTGGAGTATTAATCAAGAATCTAATTTGTATTACCAGAAGCTGCCACACAATAAAGGAGAAAATACTCAATATTGTTCACACTCTGCCGCAATCACAAATTACACACAACTCTGCCACACACTCTGCGCAATTACAAAAAGCGAACAACTCTGCCATACACGCTGCCACATACCACAACAAACAACACCAACTTTATACAACAAATTCGGCCGATCACCACATCAAAGCACGTAAGTTGCATATTTCTTGCCACTTACTTTTTTTTTTGTGTGTTGCATACAATTGTATAAAAGTGCCGCCCGCGAGTGTAATCAAACGTAAGTGCGATTAGTGAATATTTAATAATAGTGATTTTTTTTTTGTTTCGGTTAAGTGCTTTAGTTTTCTTTAAATTTTAAATTAAATTAAACGCTTAAAAATCCTTGTGACTATCCGGATTATCCCCCCACCAGTGGTAAGGTTTTTTGGACACAGCGCAAGGCAAGAGGTAACATAACCTCATTTTCACAATTAGTTCACTTAGCCTTTCGATCTTCAGTTTTTGGTTTTTCCACTTGTTTTTTTTCGTAATATACAGAACAGAATTTTAATCGAAGGCTAGTTTTATTATTTTCTTATAAAATTCACTATTTTTATAGCACTTTTCTTTGTTTTCACATTTCTTCATTTAATATTCACTTTCGCTCGTTTGATACACCGCGCACTTTATCTGTGTTTGTTGTGTATTTCTTTATTGCGGCAACACATACACACATTTATATATACATATTCCCCTTATACGTGTGGGTGGCGAGTAAGTCACAAAGATTCTGTTTACATTTTTGCGTTTGTAGCAAACAAATATTATTATTATTATTATTATTCGTCAGACAAATCGGCCAAGTCTGCAATATAAGTCAAAAATTAACAATAAAATAAAAATAATTGAATTAAATTATACATTAATTGAGTTTACTACAATTTTATTGAGGTTGGTTTGTTTTTCCTGGGTAAAATACTTCCTTTACCTTTTCTATTCAGCATTTTTCTTGTACGGTTGAGCATTTCATCGTACCTTCAGCTTTCTTTTTTCGGTTTTGTTTTGATTCTACAGATCCTCTAAGTCCAAAATATGGAAAGTTTCATTAGGCTGGCTGATTCGATTTTTGAATTCGAATCAGACTACAATGAATTAGAGGATTCAGTCCACAGCAAGTACACTCTTGGGCTTCAACAAGAGGACTTGAAGGCAATGTGGAGAAAAACCAGAACGGCTTATGACGACTTACTTAATTCAGATAAGTTAGAGGCCACTGGTATAGTTTCTGTCAAACAGAAGTATAAGAGATCATATGCAGTATATTTACGCTGCATGTCAGATATGGCTACACGCCAAGCGACATACAACAAAACAGAAAATAAATCTGAAGAAAAGCCCGAATTTGAACATAGTATCCGCCTGCCTCCATGTGATACTGAAGTTTTCAAGGGCGATTATCTGTCATGGCCAACATTTCGTGACATGTTCACGGCTATATACATCTTAAATAAACGCCTAACACCAGTGGAGAAATTGTTCCATCTGAACAATAAGACACAAGGTGAGGCAAAAGATATCGTGAAAAAATGTCCACTCACGAATGAGGGATTTGATACGGCCTGGAGAAATTTATGCGAGAGATACGAAAACAAACGTATCCTAGTAAACTCGCAACTCCAAATTTTATTCAACTTGAAAAAGGTAGAGAGTGAATGTGGTAGCGCGATTAAAACACTTCAGCGCGAAATAAATAATTGCCTTTCGTCCCTGCGAAGTCATAAAATTGACACGTCGAACTGGGACGCAATTATAACGTATTTGTGTTCGACGAAATTGCCGGAAAGTACGCTTGGTCTATGGGAGCAAAGCATAGACCACAAAGTGGAAATATCCAAGTGGGAGGATATGGACAAATTTTTGTCCAACCGCTTCCAGACACTCGAAACAGTGTCTGGGTTCATAGGGAGTTCTTCGAAAGTGCAAAAGCCGCAAAGTACGCGGATTGCCAACGAAACCCCTGCAAAAAGACTTGGTACATACCAAGCAAACGTGACTAAACTACTGTGCACAAAGTGCAAATCGAATACCCACAGATTGCGAAACTGTCCCCGTTTTCTCAAATTAACTCCGGTGGAGAGAATTAACTTTGTCAAATCCACCAAGGGCTGTTTGAATTGCCTATCCCCAGGACATACTGTGTCGAAGTGCACCAGTTCTTATGACTGCAACAAGTGCCACTCTCGACATAATACGCTCCTGCATGCGGAGTCTCTCCAGACGCAGGCAACCACCAGCCCTAATCAGTATCATGCTGATAATGCTGCCTCAACTTCAAAACAGGCACAAGAGAGACGGGAAGCGGAAAAATCTGTTTCGGCTATAAACAGAAACGTTAAATCCTGCCATGTGCATTCAAGCGCAGGTGTGCTGCTAGGGACAGCTCGAGTAACCATTCATCATAATGGTACAGACTTCCCAGCAAGAGCACTGATTGATTCTGGTTCAGAATGCTCGTTTATGACAGAACGACTCAAACGCAGAATCAATTTACCGGCAAAAAGGATGCATGCTCAAGTTTCGGGCATCACTAATGCCGTGTCCGCTCAAGTCAAGGAGGCCTCCAATATTGAACTCCGTTCACCAGTGGACCCTTGCTTCAGCTTAACAACATCAGTTCTAATTCTAGCCAAACTAACTGGGAATCTGCCATCCTGCCATATCGATGCTACGACTATGCAGGCTTTCCCAGACTTAGTCTTGGCAGATAAGCGATTCTACATCAACGAGGAAGTTGATATTATACTTGGCGGAGACGTATATCCGCAAATTATATTGAGTGGGCTGAAAAAGAATGTACTTAGTACACTTCTCGCCCAAGAAACGGTGTTCGGTTGGATATTAACCGGGCGCATAGAAGCACCGAATCCAACCAGAAATATAGTGTCCTTCTACAGCGAAGTTGCTTTGGACAAACAGCTTACAGCATTCTGGGAGTTGGAAAATCTGCCCAGAAACAAAAGCCCAAACGCAGATGACAAGTACTGCGAAGATTTATATAGGGAAACTACAAGTCGTAGAGAGGATGGGAGATATGTCGTCTCTCTTCCATTCAGACAGGACTACCCAGATCAGATAAACATAGGAGGGTCTCTTAGGCGGGCGTGTTCACAATTTTTTAGAAACGAAACGCGGTTAGCAAAGAACCCGGAATTAGGGAAAGAATATATAAGGGTCCTGTCTGAATACGAGACATTAGGGCATATGCGAAAAGTTACTGCCATTGTACCAGCCGATTCGGCGGACAATTACTTTTTGCCCCATCACGCCGTAGTAAAGGCGGAGAGTACCACCACTAAGGTACGCGTCGTATTCAATGCGTCGAGCCCAACGGCAAATGGCACAAGTTTGAACGACATTCTCCTGCCAGGCCCAGTACTACAATCAGATCTTCCAGTACTTATACTGCGATGGAGACTATATCGCTTCGTATTCAATAGTGACATCGAAAAGATGTATAGGCAAATTTGGATGAGCGATGATCACGTCAAATTCCAACGGATTATTTACCGAACATCGCCTCAAGAACCCATAAGCCTTTACGAGCTGAAAACGGTCACTTTCGGGGTTAATTGTGCGCCTTATCTGGCAATTAGAACCCTTTTACAACTAGCAGATGAAGTAGAGAGTTCTCACCCTACAGCATCTAGCATATTAAGGGAAGGCATGTACGTAGATGACGTACTAGCGGGGGGACACACACTCGCATCGGCCATTAACGCGAGGAATGAGATTCGACAAGTCTTACTCTCCGCGGGCTTCCCACTACGAAAATGGACTTCGAATACTGAGGAAATTCTCAACGACATCCCAATATCGGATCGGCTGACCGAGGACTTTCTGGCATTCGAAGATACCAGCACCGTTAAGGCATTGGGCATAAGATGGAATGCCCATTCAGACCTGTTTTACTTTAAAGCAGGGTCACTAGAAGAAAGTGAAAAGTTGACAAAGCGAGCGATTCTATCCGCCATCGCCAGACTCTTCGACCCTTTAGGATGGCTTGCACCAATGGTCATTGTGGCAAAAATTTTGATGCAGAACATCTGGTTAGAGGGCACCGATTGGGATGAACCAGTTTCGTCCAATACATTGGAACGATGGCAAAACTTCAGACATCAATACCACGAAATCGACAACATAAAGATACCACGATGGGTAAACTTTTCACCAGAAGATGAGGTCGAAATACATGGATTCTGCGATGCTTCGGAAAAGGCATACGCTGCAGCTGTCTACATGCGAGTCAAAAGGAATGATGATATCTTCGTGAATCTACTTCTTGCCAAAACCAGAGTAGCACCAGTGAAGACCATCTCACTTCCGCGTTTGGAACTTTGCGGAGCAGTACTGTTAGCGGAAATGATAGAATCAATATTCCGAAACATCAAACTTGGACCAGTGAAACAGTATCTATGGACGGATTCCACCATCGTTTTGGCATGGATAAGGAAACCACCCTGTTCCTGGTCAACATTCGTCGCACACAGGATTACCAAAATCATCGACCTAGTCGGCAGCAAGGACTGGCTTCATGTCAACTCGGAAACGAATCCAGCAGACTTAGGAAGCAGAGGACTACCGGCATCGGATTTGGTCAACAATTCTTTGTGGTGGCAGGGACCTTCTTGGCTACAAGAAGACAATTCCCAATGGCCAGTACAAGAAAAGGAGTATAGTACATCCGTGGAGGAAAAGAGAGCGCAGGCCTACGCAATATCAACGCAAAAAGAGATCGAGATTCTTGACCGGTTTTCGAATTTACCGAGGGCTTTGAGGGTACTATCATATATTATGAGATTCTTTCGAAGAACTCATCCCAAGACAAAAGCTTCCTTTCAGGAAAAATCGTGCCTAATCTCATCCGGTGAGATCAAGACCACGACGCAACTCTTGATTAAACTCTATCAGAAGCAACATTATAATGCGGAACATGTAAACTTGAAGAAGGGACAGGTAATCGATAGGAAAAGCGAGATATTGCCCCTCAACCCATTCATCGACAAAGATGATATTATTAGGGCGGGTGGTCGTCTTGGAGCGTCTCAAGACCTCGCTTATAACGAGCGCCACCCAATCATACTGCCATACAATTGTAGGTTGACGCGTCTGACTGTACAAATGATACATCAAATCTCCCTCCATGGGGAAAACCAACTGATGCTCCGTCTCATCCGCACCCAATATTGGATTCCGAATGTTAAGAACATGATTAGGGCCACCATCCATAACTGTAAGGTCTGCACCATTTATAAAAAAAGAGCGCAAACCCAACTTATGGGTACCCTTCCTTGCGAACGCACTACTTTCACCCGCGCGTTTACCAATACCGGGGTAGACTTTGCCGGGCCTTTCGACATTAAAAGTTACCGCGGTAGAGGATGTCGATTATCAAAGGGCTACGTTTGCCTCTTTGTTTGTTTCACGACTAAAGCGATCCATCTGGAAGCGACCAGTGATCTTAGCACCCCATCCTTTCTAGCAGCGTTTTCACGTTTTATCGCTAGACGGGGATGTCCGAGAAACATTTACTCCGACAATGGTACTAACTTTGTCGGCGCTTCACGATCTTTGAGATCTGAATTTAAAGCATTTATCTCGGAAGCCCGAGACAAGGTTATCTCCAAATATAGCCATCAAGCCATGACATGGCATTTCATTCCGGCCGGGGCTCCACATATGGGGGGACTCTGGGAGGCGGGAGTGAAGAGCTTCAAAAGCCACTTCAAGAAGTTAGCCTCGCCTCATAAATTCACGCATGAGGAATTCCATACGCTATTGTGCCGGATTGAGGCATGCCTCAACTCGCGGCCACTTAGTCCAGCCTCAAATGAGCCCGCGGACCTGGAACCCTTGACCCCCGGGCACTTCCTGACTGGAAGTCATCTCCTGGCTCCGCCAGAACCCGAGGTGAATGAGAGCCCTGCCTCCATTATCAATAGGTGGCAGAAGCTCAAGGCTCTTCATCAAACCTTCTGCAGGCGATGGAAGGTGGAATACTTATCCGAACTTCAAAAACGAGTGAAGTGGAAGCATCCGAAACAAAATATTAATGTAGGGGATCTCGTTGTCATCAAAGAAGACAACTTGTCTCCCAATGAATGGAGGCTCGGCCGAGTTACCCACGTACACCCCGGCGAAGATAACCGAGTGCGTGTAGTGGACCTCATGACCGAGAAGGGGCAGATCAGAAGACCGTTGGTCAAACTGATTCTGCTCCCTATGGAGGGAATGGCTGGCGAGAGGCCGGGGGCCTCATCTTAACCATCCCCTTCCATCACCTCCCAACCGTTTTTGACCTCCCCTTTCCCAAAATTCCACCCTTCACTCGCTACCCTTAACGAGGACACCAGAAAGCCTACCGCAGAAGGGCGATCCATTCTGCCACAGAAAACGCGATTGCACTCGATATCGAGGCCCAAGAAAACCTATCGCAGAAAGGCGGACCAATCTGCCACTGAAAATCTATCCATCTGCCACGACAAGTTGGTAGCAGATGGTCCCACCCTCGTATACATATACATATACCTATACGTTCATATCTTTCAAATATACATATGAAACAAATATTTTCTCACCCCTATCCTTGGCTCTAGCTCCAATCCCATATTGTCGAGTAGCGCGCTGGAGTTTTACCGCTCACAGCCACCCTTTGTACCGCAACTGCTCCCGTACCTGGAAGTAGGACAAACATTAGTATATTCCAAGGGGATGGACACCTATCTATGCACCAACAAAGTCAATATTCATAGTCAGCCGAAAAAAATCGTCCGGCAAACCAGGATATGGCGAACGTGAAGTGAATTTTGGTAATTGTTATCCTGAAGAGACAACTACTAAAACACGTCCGAAATTATCGGGAAAGGTATCAAAAGACGCGTTTTGACCCCGGTAACCATAATCCGGAAGCGGACTTTCGAATTTGTTTCTCAGTGAAGAGATATTGGAAATCAAAGTTGGAAGATTTCTGTCATCTCATATGGTTGTTGTAATCACAGATTAGGGTGTTCCGGAAGGTGCAAAAGGTATGTTCTGCGCAGCAATTCTGTGTACCGCGTAGCCGGTGTTGGACCGACTAAGGGTTATTTCTTTGAAGTTGCATAGCAACCTTCTCGTGCACTGGCCCAAAACCAACCAAAACAAGATTGATCAAAGTGATCAGAGATCTTTACCATATAAATATGCATTGAGGACTACGAACGTACCATGGAGTTTATAATGCAAAAATATCGTGAACATACAACAAGTAAAATACTCGAAAGCAAAGTAAATTTCAAAGAAGTTTATAATGAAGAACTATGGATTATTATACGCGAACAGCGTGCTAAAATCAAAGAAATGGCCTTGGTAATGCAGTGTGCTGCATCAGCGGATGATGATGCAGTGCATCGTGATATGGAAACAATGTCACGGCTACGTAAAGAAAGCCAAATATTACGTGAATTATTGCAACTTTCCAAACAATTCGGTTCAGCTAATCAACCAATAAAAATTAATGATCACATTATGGAAGAAAAAGGTGTACAAACAGAAGGTGCTAATGATGATTCAGGAGATGAGCTATCACTTCGCACGTTATTGTAAGGAAACATTTATTGTATGTTATATATATTATAGTATATGTATTAATATCACTACTCAACAAATTTTCTACAAAAGCAAAAGTTTATACATTCATGTAACGATAGCCTCCCCTTCCAATCCGGTAGTTATCACTTAGCTTTATATACTGACCGAGGAAGTATTATATTGGTCCACTGCGGCATATGCCATGCAAATATGCCAATAAATGTGGTATTAATAAAGTTAGTATAATATAGCCAACGTATGGCACACGACCAGTATGCCCGACTGGACAAAACCAGTCACCACGGCGCACAGCATCACGCGTATGATGGGTGATGAAGGCACAAAGCACCACTCCAAATGTTAACGATGTCTTAAAATAATTTAGGCTGGCGGTACATATGTAAAAAATTAATAGTACCAAAAGTATACTGGAGCAGTGTAAAAATGGACGACGTGGTAAATTGGTAGCATCCTCTAAATACAACGAACACGCTTCAATAAAATGGTCAACATCAATCAATGACGATACCGCGACAAACAAAAATATGGTGGCAAAATACCAGCTGCTGTTGCTGCCACAGCAACACTACGCAGTGACGCAGTTGCCACTATCGACGAAGACCCACAAGAGGAATTTTTACTAAATTTTGCATAACCCATACCGCGAGAACTTGCATTGGAACTGCAGGTCGAATGTGTTGGACTTACGTTTTGTATCAGTGGCTTGGTGGCGAGCATAGCTGTATTTGGATCTAGCAAACCTGATGTTGATGCGCCCGACGAGTTACTTGCAGCTGATGACATGCCATGGTGAGCTGAAAGATGTATTGCATTTGGTGAAGGTAGAGATAGATTACTATTGTCGCCGTTGTGATGATGGTGCTGCATATGGTGAGACTGCGCAATATTATGTTGTTGATGATGATGTTGCACAGGGCCATACGAATGATTATGCTGCTGGTAAGAATGCTGTAGAGATTGTTGACCTAACAACATTGGTCCCTCATGTTGCATCATAGATGAATGTTGCTGATAGTGATTATTGCTATTGATCACCTGCAATGAAAAGAAATAAAACAATTAATATTTGCATACTAACTATATGGACATATATGTTCACACATTTTTTGGTTCCTAATTAATTTGCGCTGCTACCGAATCGATACACAATTTCGGGCAGCGCTAATAAATACTTACCTTCCCCAACATATTTCTATGCGCCGGCCAGGCGATCTTCCACAGCCGCATCTCCATTTGTCCATGTGCACCTGGAAATAAAGGAAAAAATTAGATTTCATACAATTTTTCAATAAAATGCAATTTTTACTTACCTCTGCTACTGCTGCTGCCCACGCGTGCCGGAAACAAGAAAATAATGAATTGTTCCAATTCTTTCTGCTACGCTAGGGCAGAGAAAATTGGAACAATGAATTTCTTTGTTTCTTTTTCACGATTTTGCAAGGCGTGAGTACGCACATAAATATATGTATGTGTGCAAGTCTTCAACCATCACGCCATGCGAGCTCATTTACTCGCAAAAAATTTGCTAGCATATGTATATATGTATATATGCATAATTTTACCATCACGTTAGTGATGCGATATTTTAGTCACCGGGTACCGAAATCCCGATCTGCCAAAATCGGTACCATTCACTGCGGGATCAATAGGGTAACGAAATCTACGTTCGTACCTGATCGGCGAAGATCCCGCTTCTAGTAAAATAGGAAATAACCTATAAATAATAAATTTTCACACAAAAATTTGGGAAATTTTTTTTCGAACTACGAAAATTTTTTTGTTTGTTTTTTGTTATTCATTTGTTCTCGGGGTTTTGTTTTTGTTTTGTTGTTTTCGGAGGGGGCAGGACTGTTTTGCCCACAAAACAACAAAAAATAAACCCTAACCGTCACCACATTCTCACTCTCTACCCAGTTCGGTGCCGAAACCAAGTACCGAAAAAAGCGAAAATGTCGCTGTGTGCACGGCACTGACGCCACTTATGACGGCGACCATGCAAGTAAGAATAAATCTCTGCATGAGGGCCAGTGGCGAATCGAAATACAAGGCGATCAACGTAAGCAACTTGTCGCTACCGTGCCGTGCGGGAAAAAATAACCAATTCCCATGTACGGGTAATATGCTCTGTAATACTAAAATTTCACCGTAGAGTAGAATAATGCCACATTATATGGCATGGATAAACCCCGAACGAGGTCGCTCGCCACCCACGTATATGGGCGTCCACACCAATATACCAGTATTCAAGGGGATTTTTCTGTTTTTTTCTTTCTTTTTCGGTCATATGCAGTATGACTCGCTACGCATCCTTGCGCAAGAGGGCCGAACGCCTAGCCGCCCGGTACCCAAAGCCATGCCCGCTGTGTGGCGATAGCCACCCACTGCGTGCGTGCACCCGATACCAGGGGATGGAACCTCTGCAGCGCCTCAAGGAGGTTATCCGGGCGGGCTACTGCGACAACTGTTTGTCGATGGTCCATATTGCCAGGGACTGCACAAGCGACGTCAGGTGCCGACGATGTGGTGGAAAACACCACACCACCCTCCATCTGCCCATGGACGATCAAGTACGCGCGCCTACGCCCTACAAGAGCTGGGCCCAACAAGTCGAAGAGGCCGAACTGGAAGCCGCTACAGTGGACGCGATGGAAGAGGAGATGCTGTCACTCCACGCATCAGAGACAGCCTGGTCGCCAGAAGAAGGCGAGATCACCGAGCCGGTACCGGAACCACGGCCGTTCCGACCGGTCGAAGGGGTACCGGACTCACTGCCGTTCCGGCCCCTTCTAGCTCACGAGCGGCGCGCCCTCCAACGGCGCACCCCGCGGTCACCGCAACGCAACACCCATAACGCCAGCCATCATAATAACACGGGCAACCGTACTGCACGACGCGCCCACCGAAATAGCGGCAAACGTCGACTGGCCACTCAGCCGCGCCAGCGACTTCGCACCAATAATCGACGCACACCTACAGACGAGCGTAGACTGGCCTCCCAGCCGCGCCAGCTCCGCACCAACGATCCCATCGACGGTAGACTGGCCCTACAGCCGCGCCAGCTACCCCAAACTACTGGTTTCCGGGACGGTCTCAGCCGCGCTCTCGCCCGGGTGGGTCCACCGCTACGCCCCATGATTGCTCTTGCGCCAACCGCGATCGTGAAACTGGAAGCCGGGGGGGGACTACGGCGCATCCGTGCGCTTCTCGATGCATGCTCCCCTCGCACAGTCATCGACCGCGGGCTGGCGGAAGAGCTAGGGCTGCCCACCACCTACTCGGGCGGAGAGCGCGGTTGTTTCCTCCGAATCCGCGGCAACCACGGGAACAATAAAACGGTCACCGCCCATGCATTGTGCGTGAACCATATGCACCGAATAAGTCCGGTGCACAACGCGGACGCCCAGGTTGCTGTTCCGTACCAGCACATCCGGTTGGCGGATCCAAATTTCTACAAGGCGGCGCCGATACAAATCGTGCTCGGGGGCGACGTCTATGCCGACGTCGTAGCCTCGGGCACGCTTCCGCCGTCGTTTGGGCCACTGCTTGCCCAAAGCACAATTTTCGGATTTGTGCTATCGGGAGCCGTTAGTATGTAAGGCTAGATTTAAGAACAATAACATTTTTTTTCTTTTTCTTGTTTTTATTTAAAGTCAATAAAACCACTTATTTCATGGCAAGAAATATACAGCTTTCTTATTTTCTAAAGTTTCTTCCTCCTCTCTCTTAGCTCTAGGTGCGATACGATGGAGCCGCCAAACTTCAAACGGCATTTCGGAGGCAGACGACTGGGACAGCGCCAGCCGGCACTCACTAGGATAGTTTAAGTCCTTAGCTTAAGAGGAGGCGCGGTGGAAAATCCTGGGGCGGGGTAAGATGTTGCGTATCGCAAGGGGGCCGGCATGTTTAGGCGAGATGCCTAAAGTCTCAAAAAATGGGCCACCCTAATGTAACTTTAGCGCCCTTCCAATCACTCACACCAACCCACCCACCTGTGTGGGCATGCATGCATATTCGTGTTTTGTCAGCACACATATACATGCATGGGGGTGTGCATGTGTGGGTTCACCTCCCCTTAAAACCGGAGGATGATTTTCAGGTTCAACGGTTGTCCTCGATCGAAAAACCGTCTACTTTTCCAGAGACAGTCGACACGACCGCATCACAGCCAGCCCAGGATTCTTCGCCCGCATCAATAATTAAGGTAAAATAATTGTTCAAAATTATATTTTTTACAAATATACGGCCACATTTTTTATAACGAGAATTCTCGTTTCTTTTTTCTTTTCTATTTTGAGCACAAATTCGACCGCCGTGCTTTTGAGCCACCGCCGCTCCAAGTTAGCACCACGCTCGAATTTACAGAACGCATACATCAAGGTTTTATGAGAACCACATTTTGACCGGTAACTCATTTATCGATAAATATATCGAAATATGCATCAGTTCAAATGAAAGCTGTGGCCTTGCCATTTCGTTTGACACCTATATTGAACGCATACATCACGGTTTTATTGGAACCACATTTTGACCGATAACACATTTATCGATAAATATATCGATATATCGAAAAGTTCAAATGCAAGCTGTGTCCATGTCCTTTCTTTTGACACCTATATTGAACGCATACATCAAGCTTTTATGGGAACCACATTTTGACCGATGACACATTTATCGATAAATATATCGATATATCGAAAAGTTCAAATGAAAGCTGTGGCGTTGCTCTTCCGTTTGACACCCATATTGAACGCAAACATCAAGATTTTATGAGAACCACATTTTGACCGACAACACATTTATCAATAAATATATCGAAATATAGCAAAGTCCAAATGAAAGATGTGGCCTTGCCTTTTCGTTTGACACCCATATTGAACGCATACATAAAGGTTTTATGAGAACCACATTTTGACCGATAACTCATTTATCGATAAATATATCGAAATATGCATCAGTTCAAATGAAAGCTGTGGCCTCGCCATTTCGTTTGACACCCATATCAAGGTTTTATTGGAACCACATTTTGACCGATAACACATTTATCGATAAATATATCGATATATCGAAAAGTTCAAATGCAAGCTGTGGCCATGTCCTTTCGTTTGACACCCATATTGAACGCATATATCAAGGTTTTACGGGAACCACATTTTGACCGATACCTCAGTTATCGATAAATATATCGATATTTAGAAAAGTTCAAATGCAAGCTGTGGCCATGTCCTTTCGGTTGACACCCATATTGAACGCATACATCAAGGTTTTATTGGAACCAGATTTTGACCGATAACTCATTCATCGATAAATATATCGAAATATCGAAAAGTTCAAATGCAAGCTGTGGCCATGTCCTTTCGTTTGACACCCATAATGAACGCATATATCAAGGTTTTACGGGAACCACGTTTTGACCGATACCTTAGTTATCGATAAAAATATCGATATTTAGAAAAGTTCAAATGCAAGTTGTGGCCATGTCCTTTCGTTTGACACCCATATTGAACGCATACATCAAGGTTTTATCGGAACCAGATTTTGACCGATAACTCATTCATCGATAAATATATCGAAATATCGAAAAGTTCAAATGCAAGCTGTGGCCATGTCCTTTCGTTTGACACCCATATTGAACGCATATATCAAGGTTTTACGGGAACCACATTTTGACCGATACCTCAGTTATCGATAAATATATCGATATTTAGAAAAGTTCAAATGCAAGCTGTGGCCATGTCCTTTCGTTTGACACCCATATTGAACGCATACATCAAGGTTTTATTGGAACCAGATTTTGACCGATAACTCATTCATCGATAAATATATCGAAATATCGAAAAGTTCAAGTGCAAGCTGTGGCCATGTCCTTTCGTTTGACACCCATAATGAACGCATATATCAAGGTTTTACGGGAACCACGTTTTGACCGATACCTTAGTTATCGATAAAAATATCGATATTTAGAAAAGTTCAAATGCAAGCTGTGGCCATGTCCTTTCGTTTGACACCCATATTGAACGCATATATCAAGGTTTTATTGGAACCACATTTTGACCCATAACACATTTATCGATAAATATATCGATATATCGAAAAGTTCAAATGCAAGCTGTGGCCATGTCCTTTCGTGTGACACCCATATTGAACGCATACATCAAGGTTTTATAAGAACCACATTTTGACCGGTAACTCATTTATCGATAAATATATCGAAATATGCATCAGTTCAAATGAAAGCTGTGGCCTTGCCATTTCGTTTGACACCCATATTGAACGCATACATCACGGTTTTATTGGAACCACATTTTGACCGATACCACATTTATCGATAAATATATCGATACATCGAAAAGTTCAAATGCAAGCTGTGTCCATGTCCTTTCTTTTGACACCTATATTGAACGCATACATCAAGCTTTTATGGGAACCACATTTTGACCGATGACACATTTATCGATAAATATATCGATATATCGAAAAGTTCAAATGAAAGCTGTGGTTTTGCTCTTCCGTTTGACACCCATATTGAACGCAAACATCAAGATTTTATGAGAACCACATTTTGACCGATAACACATTTATCAATAAATATATCGAAATATAGCAAAGTCCAAATGAAAGCTGTGGCCTTGCCTTTTCGTTTGACACCCATATTGAACGCATACATAAAGGTTTTATGAGAACCACATTTTGACCGATACCTCAGTTATCGATAAATATATCGATATTTAGAAAAGTTCAAATGCAAGCTGTGGCCACGTCCTTTCGTTTGACACCCATATTGAACGCAAACATCAAGATTTTATGAGAACCACATTTTGACCGATAACACATTTATCAATAAATATATCGAAATATAGCAAAGTCCAAATGAAAGCTGTGGCCTTGCCTTTTCGTTTGACACCCATATTGAACGCATACATAAAGGTTTTATGAGAACCACATTTTGACCGATAACTCATTTATCGATAAACATATCGAAATATGCATCAGTTCAAATGAAAGCTGTGGCCTCGCCATTTCGTTTGACACCCATATCAAGGTTTTATTGGAACCACATTTTGACCGATAACACATTTATAGATAAATATATCGATATATCGAAAAGTTCAAATGCAAGCTGTGGCCATGTTCTTTCGTTTGACACCCATATTGAACGCATATATCAAGGTTTTACGGGAACCACATTTTGACCGATACCTCAGTTATCGATAAATATATCGATATTTAGAAAAGTTCAAATGCAAGATGTGGCCATGTCCTTTCGTTTGACACCCATATTGAACGTATATATCAAGGTTTTATTGGAACCACATTTTGACCCATAACACATTTATCGATAAATATATCGATATATCGAAAAGTTCGAATGCAAGCTGTGGCCATGTCCTTTCGTGTGACACACATATTGAACGCATACATCAAGGTTTTATTAGAACCACATTTTGACCGATAACACATTTATCAATAAATATATCGAAATATGGATTAGTTCAGATGAAAGCTGTGGCCTTGCCCTTCCGTTTGACACCCATAATGAACGCATATATCAAGGTTTTACGGGAACCACGTTTTGACCGATACCTTAGTTATCGATAAAAATCTCGATATTTAGAAAAGTTCAAATGCAAGCTGTGGCCATGTCCTTTCGTTTGACACCCATATTGAACGCATACATCAAGGTTTTATTGGAACCAGATTTTGACCGATAACTCATTCATCGATAAATATATGGAAATATCGAAAACTTCAAATGAAAGCTGTTGTCATGCCCTTTCGTTTGACACCCATATTGAACGCATATATCAAGGTTTTATTGGAACCACATTTTGACCGATAACACATTTATCGATAAATATATCGATATATCGAAAAGTTCAAATGCAAGCTGTGGCCATGTCCTTTCGTTTGGCACCCATATTGAACGCATATATCAAGGTTTTATTGGAACCACATTTTGACCTATAACACATTTATCGATAAATATATCGATATTTAGAAAAGTTCAAATGCAAGCTGTGGCCGTGTCCTTTCGTTTGACACCCATATTGAACGCATATATCAAGGTTTTATTGGAACCACATTTTGACCGATAACACATTTATCGATAAATATATCGAAATATCGAAAATTTCAAATGAAAGCTGTTGCCATGCCCTTTCGTTTGACACCCATATTGAACGCGTACATCAAGGTTTTATGGGAACCACATTTTGACCGATAACTCAGTTATCGATAAATATATCGATATTTAGAAAAGTTCAAATGCCAGCTGTGGCCGTGTCCTTTCGTTTGACACCCATATTGAACGCATATATCAAGGTTTTATTGGAACCACATTTTGACCGATAACACATTTATCGATAAATATATCGAAATATCGAAAATTTCAAATGAAAGCCGTTGCCATGCCCTTTCGTTTGACACCCATATTGAACGCGCACATCAAGATTTTATGGGAACCACATTTTGACCGATAACTCAGTTATCGA
The DNA here is from genome assembly GCA_949987695.1 of Merzomyia westermanni. NCBI lineage: Eukaryota > Metazoa > Arthropoda > Insecta > Diptera > Tephritidae > Merzomyia > Merzomyia westermanni. The sequence goes on along the minus strand of OX465292.1, from coordinate 133,980,431 downwards.
TAAATATATCGATATTTAGAAAAGTTCAAATGCCAGCTGTGGCCGTGTCCTTTCGATTGACACCCATATTGAACGCATACAGCAAGGTTTTATTGGAACCAGATTTTGACCGATAACTCATTCATCGATAAATATATCGAAATATCGAAAATTTCAAATGAAAGCTGTTGCCATGCCCTTTCGTTTGACACCCATATTGAACGCGTACATCAAGGTTTTATGGGAACCACATTTTGACCGATAACTCAGTTATCGATAAATATATCGATATTTAGAAAACTTCAAATGCAAGCTGTGGCCATGTCCTTTCGTTTGACACCCATATTGAACGCATATATCAATGTTTTATGGGAACCACATTTTGACCGATAACTCATTCATCGATAAATATATCGAAATATCGAAAATTTCAAATGAAAGCTGTTGCCATGCCCTTTCGTGTGACACCCATATTGAACGCATACATCAAGGTTTTATGGGAACCTCATTTTGACCGATAACTCAGTTATCGATTAATATATCGATATTTAGAAAAGTTCAAATGCCAGCTGTGGCCTTGCCCTTCCGTTTGACACCCATATTGAACGCATATATCAATGTTTTATGGGAACCACATTTTGACCGATAACTCATTTATCGATAAATATATCGAAATATCGAAAATTTCAAATGAAAGCTGTTGCCATGCCCTTTCGTGTGACACCCAAATTGAACGCATACATCAAGGTTTTATGGGAACCTCATTTTGACCGATACCTCAGTTATCGATTAATATATCGATATTTAGAAAAGTTCAAATGCCAGCTGTGGCCTTGCCCTTCCGTTTGACGTCCATAATGAACGCACATATCAAGGTTTTACGGGAACCACATTTTGACCGATAACTCAATTATCGATAAATATATCGAAATATGCATCAGTTCAAATAAAAGTTGTGGCCTTGCCTTTCCGTTTGACGTCCATAATGAACGCATATATCAAGGTTTTACGGGAACCACATTTTGACCGATAACTCAGTTATCGATAAATATATCGAAATATGCATCAGTTCAAATGAAAGTTGTGGCCTTGCCCTTTCGTTCGACACCCATATTGAACGCATACATCAAGGTTTTATGAGAACCACATTTTGACCGATTACACATTTATCGATAAATATATCGAAATATCGAAAATTTCAAATGAAAGCTGTTGCCATGCCTTTTCGTGTGACACCCATATTGAACGCATACATCAAGGTTTTATGGGAACCTCATTTTGACCGATAACTCAGTTATCGATAAATATATCGATATTTAGAAAAGTTCAAATGCCAGCTGTGGCCGTGTCCTTTCGTTTGACACCCATATTGAACGCATACATCAAGGTTTTATTGGAACCAGATTTTGACTCATTCATCGATAAATATATCGAAATATCGAAAATTTCAAATGAAAGCTGTTGCCATGCCCTTTCGTTTGACACCCGTATTGAACGCGTACATCAAGGTTTTATTGGAACCAGATTTTGACTCATTCATCGATAAATATATCGAAATATCGAAAATTTCAAATGAAAGCTGTTGCCATGCCCTTTCGTGTGACACCCAAATTGAACGCATACATCAAGGTTTTATGGGAACCTCATTTTGACCGATACCTCAGTTATCGATTAATATATCGATATTTAGAAAAGTTCAAATGCCAGCTGTGGCCTTGCCCTTCCGTTTGACGTCCATAATGAACGCACATATCAAGGTTTTACGGGAACCACATTTTGACCGATAACTCAATTATCGATAAATATATCGAAATATGCATCAGTTCAAATAAAAGTTGTGGCCTTGCCTTTCCGTTTGACGTCCATAATGAACGCATATATCAAGGTTTTACGGGAACCACATTTTGACCGATAACTCAGTTATCGATAAATATATCGAAATATGCATCAGTTCAAATGAAAGTTGTGGCCTTGCCCTTTCGTTCGACACCCATATTGAACGCATACATCAAGGTTTTATGAGAACCACATTTTGACCGATTACACATTTATCGATAAATATATCGAAATATCGAAAATTTCAAATGAAAGCTGTTGCCATGCCTTTTCGTGTGACAACCATATTGAACGCATACATCAAGGTTTTATGGGAACCTCATTTTGACCGATAACTCAGTTATCGATAAATATATCGATATTTAGAAAAGTTCAAATGCCAGCTGTGGCCGTGTCCTTTCGTTTGACACCCATATTGAACGCATACATCAAGGTTTTATTGGAACCAGATTTTGACTCATTCATCGATAAATATATCGAAATATCGAAAATTTCAAATGAAAGCTGTTGCCATGCCCTTTCGTTTGACACCCGTATTGAACGCGTACATCAAGGTTTTATGGGAACCACATTTTGACCGATAACTCAGTTATCGATAAATATATCGATATTTAGAAAACTTCAAATGCAAGCTGTGGCCATGTCCTTTCGTGTGACACCCATATTGCACGCACACATCAAGACCTCATTTTGACCGATAACTCAGTTATCGATTAATATATCGATATTCAGAAAAGTTCAAATGCAAGCTGTGGCCATGTCCTTTCGTTTGACACCCATATTGAACGCATATATCAATGTTTTATGGGAACCACATTTTGACCGATAACTCATTCATCGATAAATATATCGAAATATCGAAAATTTCAAATGAAAGCTGTTGCCATGCCCTTTCGTGTGACACCCATACTGAACGCATACATCAAGGTTTTATGGGAACCTCATTTTGACCGATAACTCAGTTATCGATTAATATATCGATATTTAGAAAAGTTCAAATGCCAGCTGTGGCCTTGCCCTTCCGTTTGACACCCATATTGAACGCATATATCAATGTTTTATGGGAACCACATTTTGACCGATAACTCATTCATCGATAAATATATCGAAATATCGAAAATTTCAAATGAAAGCTGTTGCCATGCCCTTTCGTGTGACACCCATATTGAACGCATACATCAAGGTTTTATGGGAACCTCATTTTGACCGATAACTCAGTTATCGATTAATATATCGATATTTAGAAAAGTTCAAATGCCAGATGTTACCTTGCCCTTCCGTTTGACGTCCATAATGAACGCACATATCAAGGTTTTACGGGAACCACATTTTGACCGATAACTCAGTTATCGATAAATATATCGAAATATGCATCAGTTCAAATGAAAGTTGTGGCCTTGCCCTTTCGTTCGACACCCATATTGAACGCATACATAAAGGTTTTATGAGAACCACATTTTGACCGATTACACATTTATCGATAAATATATCGAAATATGGATTAGTTCAGATGAAAGCTGTGGCCTTGCCCTTCCGTTTGACACCCATAATGAACCCACATATCAAGGTTTTACGGGAACGACATTTTGACCGATAACTCAGTTATCGATAAATATATTGAAATGTAGCAAAGTCCAAATGCAAGCTGTTGCCTTGCCCTTTCGTTTGACACCCATATTGAACGCATATATCAGGGTTTTACGGGAACCACATTTTTACCGATAACACATTTATCGATAAATATATCGAAATATAGATTAGTTCAGATGAAAGCTGTGGCCTTGCCTTTCCGTTTGACGTCCATAATGAACGCATATATCAAGGTTTTACGGGAACCACATTTTGACCGATAACTCAGTTATCGATAAATATATCGAAATATGCATCAGTTCAAATGAAAGTTGTGGCCTTGCCCTTTCGTTCGACACCCATATTGAACGCATACATCAAGGTTTTATGAGAACCACATTTTGACCGATAACACATTTATCGATAAATATATCGAAATATGGATTAGTTCAGATGAAAGCTGTGGCCTTGCCCTTCCCATAATGAACGCATATATCAATGTTTTATGGGAACCACATTTTGACCGGTAACACATTTATCGATTATTATATCGATATATCGAAAATTTAAAATGAAAGCTGTGGCCATGTCCTTTCGTTTGACACCCATATTGAACGCATACATCAAGGTTATATTGGAACCAGATTTTGACCGATAACTCATTCATCGATAAATATATCGAAATATCGAACATTTCAAATGAAAGCTGTTGCCATGCCCTTTCGTGTGACACCCATATTGAACGCATACATCAAGGTTTTATGGGAACCACATTTTGACCGGTAACACATTTATCGATTATTATATCGATATATCGAAAATTTAAAATGAAAGCTGTGGCCATGTCCTTTCGTTTGACACCCATATTGAACGCATACATCAATGTTTTATGGGAACCACATTTTGACCGATAACTCATTAATCGATAAATATATCGAAATATCGAAAATTTCAATTGAAAGCTGTTGCCATGCCCTTTCGTGTGACACCCATATTGAACGCATACATCAAGGTTTTATGGGAACCACATTTTGACCGATAACTCAGTTATCGATAAGTATATCGATATTTAGAAAAGTTCAAATGCCAGCTGTGGCCGTGTCCTTTCGTTTGACACCCATAATGAACGCATATATCAATGTTTTATGGGAACCACATTTTGACCGGTAACACATTTATCGATTATTATATCGATTATCGAAAATTTAAAATGAAAGCTGTGGCCTTGCCCTTTCGTTTGACACCCATATTGAATGCATACATCAAGGTTTTATGGGAACCACATTTTGACAGATAACTCATTTATCGATAAATATATCGAAATATGCATCAGTTCAAATGAAAGTTGTGGCCTTGCCCTTTCGTTCGACACCCATATTGAACGCATACATCAAGGTTTTATGAGAACCACATTTTGACCGATAACACATTTATCGATAAATATATCGAAATATGGATTAGTTCAGATGAAAGCTGTGGCCTTGCCCTTTCGTGTGACACCCATATTGAACGCATACATCAAGGTTTTATGGGAACCACATTTTGACCGATAACTCAGTTATCGATAAGTATATCGATATTTTGAAAAGTTCAAATGCCAGCTGTGGCCGTGTCCTTTCGTTTGACACCCATATTGAACGCATATATCAAGGTTTTATTGGAACCACATTTTGACCGATAACACATTTATCGATAAATATATCGATATATCGAAAACTTCAAATGCAAGCTGTGGCCATGTCCTTTCGTGTGACACCCATATTGCACGCATACATCAAGGTTTTATGAGAACCACATTTTGACCGATAACACATTTATCGATAAATATATCGAAATATGGATCAGTTCAGATGAAGGCTGTGGTGTTGCCCTTCCGTTTGACAACCATATTGAACGCAAACATCAAGGTTGTATGGGAACCACATTTTGACCGATAACTCATTTATCGATAAATATATCGAAATATGCATCAGTTCAAATGAAAGCTGCGGCGTTGCGCTTCCGTTTGACACCCATAATGAACCCATATATCAAGGTTTTACGGGAACCACATTTTGACCGATAACTCAGTTATCGATAAATATATCGAAATATAGCAAAGGCCAAATGAAAGCTGTGGCCTTGCCCTTTGGTTTGACACCCATATTGAACGCATATATCAAGTTTTTATTGGAACCACATTTTGACCGAAAACACATTTATCGATAAATATATCGATATATCGAAAACTTCAAATGCAAGCTGTGGCCATGTCCTTTCGTGTGACACCCATATTGAACGCATACATCAAGGTTTTATGAGAACCACATTTTGACCGATAACACATTTATCGATAAATATATCGAAATATGGATCAGTTCAGATGAAAGCTGTGGCGTTGCCCTTCCGTTTGACAACCATATTGAACGCAAACATCAAGGTTTTATGAGAACCACATTATGACCGATAACACATTTATCGATAAATATATCGAAATATGGATTAGTTCAGATGAAAGCTGTGGCCTTGCCCTTCCGTTTGACACCCATAATGAACGCATATATCAAGGTTTTACGGGAACCACATTTTGACCGATAACTCAGTTATCGATAAATATATCGAAATATAGCAAAGTCCAAATGAAAGCTGTGGCCTTGCACTTTCGTTTGACACCCATATTGAACGCATATATCAAGGTTTTACGGAAACCACATTTTGACCGATAACTCAGTTATCGATAAATATATCGAAATATAGCAAAGTCCAAATGAAAGCTGTGGCCTTGCACTTTCGTTTGACACCCATAATGAACGCATATATAAAGGTTTTACGGGAACCACATTTTGACCGGTAACACATTTATCGATAAGTATATCGATATATCGAAAAGTTCAAATGCAAGCTGTGGCCATGTCCTTTCGCTTGACACCCATATTGAACGCATACATCAAGGTTTTATGAGAACCACATTTTGACCGATAACACATTTATCAATAAATATATCGAAATATAGCAAAGTCCAAACGAAAGCTGTGGCCTTGCCCTTTCGTTTGACACCCATATTGAACGCATACATCAAGGTTTAATGAGAACCACATTTTGACCGATAACTCATTTATCGATAAATATATCGAAATATGCATCAGTTCAAATGAAAGCTGTGGCCTTGCCATTTCGTTTGACACCCATATTGAACGCATACATCAAGCTTTTATTGGAACCAGATTTTGACCGATAACTCATTCATCGATAAATATATCGAAATATCGAAAATTTCAAATGAAAGCTGTTGCCATGCCCTTTCGTTTGACACCCATATTGAACGCATCCATCAAGGTTTTATGGGAACCACATTTTGACCGATAACACATTTATCGATAAATATATCGAAATATGGATTAGTTCAGATGAAAGCTGTGGCCTTTCCCTTCCGTTCGACACCCATATTGAAGGCATACATCAAGGTTTTATGGGAACCACATTTTGACCGATAACTCATTTATCGATAAATATATCGATATATCGAAAGGTTCAAATGCAAGCTGTGGCCATGTCCTTTCGTTTGACACCCATATTCAACGCATATATCAAGGTTTTATTGGAACCACATTTTGACCGATAACACATTTATCGATAAATATATCGATATATCGAAAGGTTCAAATGCAAGCTGTGGCCATGTCCTTTCGTGTGACACCCATATTGAACGCATACATCAAGGTTTTATGAGAACCACGTTTTGACCGATAACACATTTATCGATAAATATCTCGAAATATGGATTAGTTCAGGTGAAAGCTGTGGCCTTTCCCTTCCGTTTGACACCCATAATGAACGCATATATCAAGGTTTTACGGGAACCACATTTTGACCGATAACTCAGTTATCGATAAATATATCGATATTTAGAAAAGTTCAAATGCAAGCTGTGGCCATGTCCTTTCGTTTGACCGCATATATCAATTTTTATGGGAACCGCATTTTGACCGGTAACACATTTATCGATTATTATATCGATATATCGAAAATTTAAAATGAAAGCTGCGGCCATGTCCTTTCGTCTGACACCCATATTGAACGCATACATCAAGGTTTTATGGGAACCACATTTTGACCGGTAACTCAGTTATCGATAAATATATCGAAAAATAGCAAAGTCCAAATGGAACCTATGGCCTTGCCCTTTCGTTTGATACCGATAGGGCATGCAACGTTAAAGGATTTATGGGAACCAAGTTTTGACCGATAACTCATTTATCGATCAATATATCGAAATATGGATCAGTTCAGATAAAAGCTGCGGCGTTGCCCTTCCGTTTGACACCCATATTGAACGCAAACATCAAGGTTTTATGGGAACCACATTTTGACCGATAACTCATTTATCGATAAATATATCGAAATATGCATCAGTTCAAATGAAAGCTGTGGCCTTGCCCTTTCGTTCGACACCCATATTGAAGGCATACATCAAGGTTTTATGGGAACCACATTTTGACCGATAACTCATTTATCGATAAATATATCGAGATTACGAAAAGTTCAAATGAAAGCTGTGGCGTTGCTCTTCCGTTTGACACCCATATTGAACGCATACATCAAGGTTTTATGGGAACCACATTTGGACCGATAACTCATTTATCGATAAATATATCGAAATATGGATTAGTTCAGATGAAAGATGTGGCCTTGCCCTTTCGTTTGATATCAAGGTTTTATGGGAACCACATTTTGACCGGTAACTCATTCATCGATAAATATATCGACATATCGACAATTTCAAATGAAAGCTGTTGCCATGCCCTTTCGTTTGACACATTTATTGAAAGCATACATCAAGGTTGTATGGGAACCACATTTATTGATAAATATATCGATATATCGAAAATTTTTAATTAAAGCTGTGGCCATGTCCTTTCGTTTGACACCCATATTGAACGCATACATCAAGGTTTTATGGGAACCACATTTTAACCGATGACACATTTATCGATAAATATATCGAAATATGCATCAGTTCAAATGAAAGCTGTGGTCTTGCCCTTTCGTTCGACACCCATATTGAAGGCATACATCAAGGTTTTATGGGAACCACATTTTGACCGATAACTCATTTATCGATAAATATATCGAAATATGGATCAGTTCAGATAAAAGCTGCGGCGTTGCCCTTCCGTTTGACACCCATATTGAACGCAAACATCAAGGTTTTATGGGAACCACATTTATTGATAAATATATCGATATATCGAAAATTTTTAATGAAAGCTGCGGCCATGTCCTTTCGTCTGACACCCATATTGAACGCATACATCAAGGTTTTATGGGAACCACATTTTGACCGGTAACTCAGTTATCGATAAATATATCGAAAAATAGCAAAGTCCAAATGGAACCTATGGCCTTGCCCTTTCGTTTGATACCGATAGGGCATGCAACGTTAAAGGATTTATGGGAACCAAGTTTTGACCGATAACTCATTTATCGATCAATATATCGAAATATGGATCAGTTCAGATAAAAGCTGCGGCGTTGCCCTTCCGTTTGACACCCATATTGAACGCAAACATCAAGGTTTTATGGGAACCACATTTTGACCGATAACTCATTTATCGATAAATATATCGAAATATGCATCAGTTCAAATGAAAGCTGTGGCCTTGCCCTTTCGTTCGACACCCATATTGAAGGCATACATCAAGGTTTTATGGGAACCACATTTTGACCGATAACTCATTTATCGATAAATATATCGAGATTACGAAAAGTTCAAATGAAAGCTGTGGCGTTGCTCTTCCGTTTGACACCCATATTGAACGCATACATCAAGGTTTTATGGGAACCACATTTGGACCGATAACTCATTTATCGATAAATATATCGAAATATGGATTAGTTCAGATGAAAGATGTGGCCTTGCCCTTTCGTTTGATATCAAGGTTTTATGGGAACCACATTTTGACCGGTAACTCATTCATCGATAAATATATCGACATATCGACAATTTCAAATGAAAGCTGTTGCCATGCCCTTTCGTTTGACACATTTATTGAAAGCATACATCAAGGTTGTATGGGAACCACATTTATTGATAAATATATCGATATATCGAAAATTTTTAATTAAAGCTGTGGCCATGTCCTTTCGTTTGACACCCATATTGAACGCATACATCAAGGTTTTATGGGAACCACATTTTGACCGGTAACTCAGTTATCGATAAATATATCGAAAAATAGCAAAGTCCAAATGGAACCTATGGCCTTGCCCTTTCGTTTGATACCGATAGGGCATGCAACGTTAAAGGATTTATGGGAACCAAGTTTTGACCGATAACTCATTTATCGATCAATATATCGAAATATGGATCAGTTCAGATAAAAGCTGCGGCGTTGCCCTTCCGTTTGACACCCATATTGAACGCAAACATCAAGGTTTTATGGGAACCACATTTTGACCGATAACTCATTTATCGATAAATATATCGAAATATGCATCAGTTCAAATGAAAGCTGTGGTCTTGCCCTTTCGTTCGACACCCATATTGAACGCATACATCAAGGTTTTATGGCAACCACATTTATTGATAAATATATCGATATATCGAAAATTTTTAATTAAAGCTGTGGCCATGTCCTTTCGTTTGACACCCATATTGAACGCATACATCAAGGTTTTATGGGAACCACATTTTAACCGATGACACATTTATCGATAAATATATCGATACATCGAAAATTTCAAATGAAAGCTGTGGCCATGTCCCTTTTGATATTTTTCCTAAACAAAAATCATTATGATTTCTCTCTATTGGCATTACTATAGGCGTGAATGAAATAGTAAGATTTTAGTAACTAAAAACAAAACCATAACAAAGGCAAATTAAACAGCTGTTTCCATGAATTAAAGTTTCTGTCAAATTAAAAATATATTTTAAAATTTTTGTTCAAAATTTTGTTATTTAATAAAAGCACTCAAGTAAGTACTATAATTTGAAGCCATTAATAATAATAATATTGCTAATAAATTCTATGATTTTACAGGGGGCAACTATTGGGGGCAATCGAAGAAAAACGATAACGGCCTAAATTCAACTTTCAAGATTTAGAGGCGTTTGGCAGTCGTCCGCGAAGTGCGTCTATCTTCACAATTGGTAAGAGCTAGTCGAATCCTTTAAAGTTATAACAAGTTGAAGTATATACGCACTGCGCTGGACATTTTGTAGGCTGTTAAGATATTGGTTCGTTCGATAGGCTTTCCACCACACCATAGAGCCATATGTCAGCACCGGTCACATCTGTAGTACCATCTTCTGTTTAAGACGCCATTGTCATTAACCCTTATGTCAACGGCAACATATCTGGGTATGTTTTGCGTTTTCAAAACGCTGTAGCTCTGAACTGGATAATCGGATCGACTTGAAATTTCGTGATATCCTAGCGAAAACTGTTTTACGCAATAGTCCCAATTTTATTTAGGATTGGATCATCCGTTTGGTAGATAAAGCCCATTTACAAAGTTGCACCCTTACGTCAACAGCATACATACCTGGGTATACCATACCATATATATAGTAAATCGCATGCAAATATGATAATATTTGAAAAGTTTAGTTTATTTTGAGTGAAAAAATACTTATGGCATAAAAATTATTATAAATTATAAAATACTTATGAAAAAAATATTAAAAAAAACTACGAAAAAATTTAAAATTATTGAAATTCAATTACATCTATCGCATTGCGGCAAGTCTTTGGAATGCTCTGCGCACACTGGTTTGTTGCATAATGTGCATGCTTTACGAGTAGGGCGTCGTTTGGAGCAGATGTAGCAATTCCCCTTTACTTTTAGGCGTCCCATACTATCACGCTCCTCCGCTTCATGTGCTCCAGCATCTACAACTCGGATGGGCCTACCTATCATGGCTTCGATGGCGTTGCGCGTTGAAAAAACTCTGGATATTCTGCTGTTATTCGCCCTTCTCTCTATTTCTGGCTTGCATAGTTGCTCACTTAGCTGATGGAGAAACATCCTACAGCGGCTTGTGCTCGTATATGACTTCAGGTGAGTGTTGTTGTCAACGTATATTATGTATGCAGAAACGCAGCAACGTCCACAATATTATAAAAGAAAGCCAAAGGCCATCTATTTGTGCGCCGCTTGGTACTATATTCGGACAAGCACATGTCCATGCTATCAACTCCACCTTTGGTTTTGTTGTAGTCCAATATAAGCAATGGCTTCTTCTTAGGACCGGACGTTTCTGTTGTATAATGAGAAGTGGACAATAATACAACTGCCTTGTTTTTCTTGGGCACGTACGAGCACATCGTAACGTGATTATAGAACCCAAACATTGACGATTCAGCTTCACGTCCCTTGGGGTTGGCAAATGCTGCTGGCACGAATGTACGCCTTTTGTTGCAAGTACCCAATATAGATAAATTATTGTCTATCATCAAAGATTTCGCCAAGTTGTAGCTAGTGAAAAAGTTGTCACATACAATATTTCTTCCACTTCCATCAAAAAGGTTGATACATAAATCTTTGACTATTCTTTCACCAACGTTTCTTTCACGTTCACCAGACGGTGCCATTCCTGTATAGATTTGTCCCTGCATTGAAAAATTAAATTCAATTTAGTTATTTATACTTTCAACAATTTTCAACAATATTGATAGTACCTGCAATGGGTAGAACGAAATGGAGTCGCACACCCACCACACTTTTATCCCATATTTGGCAGGTTTTGATGGTATGTATTGCGTGAAGCCAGTTCCACCACGATAAGCATACAATTGTTCATCTACGGTGACGTTGGCTCCTGCCACGTAATATCTACGAAGACAGCTGTTTAGCATCAAAAAAACGTCCGATATTGCGGCTGCTTTGTCAGTTTGTTTGCGTTGCTGACGTGTGTTTCCATTATCAAAACGAATGAAGCGGCTAAATTCCCAAAATCGTCGTACACTCATTGCAGCACGATATAATGGATGTGATTTAGTATTCCACATATCTTTCGGTATGCACGTAACCAGAATGTGTAACGCCAATTAGCAAAAGTACGCCCAAATATGCATCAAATTAACTTTCTGTTATGGGAATCCATGATCTCGGTTCTCTTGTTGGATGTTTTGCATTGTCATCATCAAAGAATTGCCTTGCCTTTCGATTTGATTCACGAATAATTATGTCGCATATTTCGTCTGACATTATCAACTTGAACGTTTCTGAAATGGTCAAACCTTGCGTTGCCCGTACTGGTCCAGATTGTGCACTTCTTAGAATGTTGTGCGTACGGAATCTTACAGGTTGTGGTTGTATCGAAGACCAAACATTACCATCTCTGGCAGTAAAATATTCCCCAGTTTCAATTGGTGCATCTTCAAGTTCTTCATCAGAATCACTGCCGTCCTCTGGGTCATATTCTGGTAACGTGGGCTCTTCTAAGTCTGAGTCATCACCACCAATATCACCTACACATTCATCTAAAGCCTCGTCACCAACTACTGAATCGTGGTCACTTATTTCTTCTTGGCCCTCTTCAAGCGTTTGACGAATATATGCTTGCTGTTCTTCGTACGAAAATGCGCTTAGTTGTCTTGGAGTAAACCATTTACCATCTGCCATTTCACTTTGATTTTATTTTTTTATTCCCAAAAAATAAACAGAAACGTGATAATAAAATCCGTAATACTGGTAAACCCTATTTTATACTTTTTAGCGCAAGTGATTAACGCAGGTACTATCGATTTTTTCAGAGATATATACCTGCCGGGTTATAACGACATGCCATTTGCCATACAAAACGTATGTACATACCCGGGTGTGTTGCTGTTGACGTGCGTAAAAAAGTTCTGCTGTTGACATAAAGGTTAAACATCTGTTTATAATTATGGATATCTATTTCTAATTATGGAATAATGGCCTTGGAATAGCAATGACCATATACACAACGCCACCCAAACTTTGTGGTGTCCTGCACGCAGCGTATCTGTTGCGTAGGAGGAGCGACACTAGGCATCGTACGAATTGATCTTCAAGGCTCGTTGGAGTCCAAAGGGGCCTTATTAGTGATTTTGTCTTCTTACACAAGTATTTCTATTTACTTTCTATATTTAATTGGATCCTAACCAATTTTTCTTTTCTTTCTCTCCGTATACAGCAATGACGTAATGGAACCAATTACCCCTTTGGTTTAGCCTTCCAGCTGGTCACCCGCTCCTCCACAGCGGGCGCTCTTATAATTTCGTTTATTTTCATTTTGTTTGTTTTAATTTTTTAGATTTCTTTTCAATTCCTTTCATTTTATTTCATTCAATATCATTTCATTTGATTTGATTTAATTTTTTACATATCATTTCATTTCATTTGATTTCACTTCATTTTATTTTATTTCGTTTGATTTCATTGCATTCCACTTGTTTTCGTTTGATCTAATTTCATTTAATTTTATTTCATTTCACTTAATGTTATTTCATTTCATTTGATTTTACTTCATTTTATTTTATTTCGTTTGATTTAATTTCATTTCAATTTAATTTATTTAGTATCATTTAATTTTTTTACATTTCATGTCATTTGATTTCACCTCATTTTATTTTCAATTAACAAACAAACATAAAAATTCGAGCTTTGCTCCAACAACAATCACCATAACTATAATTGCTACAGGTACAGTGCGGGTGCATAACAAATAACACGGAAGTGTTGATATGCAAAAAAGCCTTTCTGTATCTAAAACTGTTCTATGAACGCGCCTAAAAATATTCCACTTTCCTTGAGTTGACATATAAAATATATGTACCAAAGAATGTATAAAGGGAATAAGCAAATGGCACATTAGAGGAAAAATGCATCGTGACGCTACAGGGCATCATAGCTTAGTTGTTAGAGTACTCTAACAGCGGCTTTGGTGCAGACACTTGGGTTCGTATCTCAGTGTCCGAGAAGGGGTCTGATGAGAAGCTGGGCACTTCGAAACATGTCATCCCATACCATCGCTGTGCATAACGTTGTAATTTTTCCTCTAATATCAATTAACAAACAAACATAAAAATTCGAGCTTTGCTCCAACAACAATCACCATAACTATAATTGCTACAGGTACAGTGCGGGTGCATAACAAATAACACGGAAGTGTTGATATGCAAAAAAGCCTTTCTGTATCTAAAACTGTTCTATGAACGCGCCTAAAAATATTCCATTTTCCTTGAGTTGACATATAAAATATATGTACCAAAGAATGTATAAAAGGAATAAGCAAATGGCACATTAGAGGAAAAATGCATCGTGACGCTACAGGGCATCATAGCTTAGTTGTTAGAGTACTCTAACAGCGGCTTTGGTGCAGACACTTGGGTTCGTATCTCAGTGTCCGAGAAGGGGTCTGATGAGAAGCTGGGCACTTCGAAACATGTCATCCCATACCATCGCTGTGCATAACGTTGTAATTTTTCCTCTAATATCAATTAACAAACAAACATAAAAATTCGAGCTTTGCTCCAACAACAATCACCATAACTATAATTGCTACAGGTACAGTGCGGGTGCATAACAAATAACACGGAAGTGTTGATATGCAAAAAAGCCTTTCTGTATCTAAAACTGTTCTATGAACGCGCCTAAAAATATTCCACTTTCCTTGAGTTGACATATAAAATATATGTACCAAAGAATGTATAAAAGGAATAAGCAAATGGCACATTAGAGGAAAAATGCATCGTGACGCTACAGGGCATCATAGCTTAGTTGTTAGAGTACTCTAACAGCGGCTTTGGTGCAGACACTTGGGTTCGTATCTCAGTGTCCGAGAAGGGGTCTGATGAGAAGCTGGGCACTTCGAAACATGTTATCCCATACCATCGCTGTGCATAACGTTGTAATTTTTCCTCTAATATCAATTAAGAAACAAACATAAAAATTCGAGCTTTGCTCCAACAACAATCACCATAATTATTTCATTTCATTTCATTTAATATCATTTCATTTCATTTAGTTTTACTTCATTTAATTTTATTTCATTTCATTGCATTTAATATCATTTCATTTCATTTAGTTTTACTTCATTTCATTTTATTTCATTTCTTTTAATTTTACTATATTTATTCAACCTTGATTTAGTTAGGTGTCTATATATTATATATGTAAGTATTTACTATGTATAATAAATTTTTTTAGAAATAAATAAAAATATTAAAAAAAAACCTTTTTTGAAAATTTATTGGAAATTTTTTGGGTTGTTTTTTTATAGATTTATGGTTGTAGCATTCAACAGGATGGGAACCCAAGCAGTGCCTACAAGTATGCAATCTTTGCTGTGCTGTCAGGTTTGTTTTGGGAAATTTTTTATTTAGAGAAGTTCACCTATGTTATTTAATGGCGTTTCATAATGAGTGCGAGTGCGATGCGCAATCACATGTACACGCCATATACAAGGGGAAAGTGGATAATATCTGCACGCCGCCCATACAAAACTATCCATTTTCTTATCTTCATTTGTGGATAGCGCGACCTATGTTTTATCCACTTTTTTATCTGATTATGGTTGGTAGGGATGTCCTTTCGTTTCACACCCATATTGAACGCATACATCAAGGTTTTATGGGAACCACATTTTGACAGAACTCATTTATCGATAAATATATCGAAATATGCATCAGTTCAAATGAAAGCTGTGGCCTTGCCCTTTCGTTTGACACCCATATTGAACGCATACATCAAGGTCTTATGGGAACCACAGTTTGACCGATAACACATTTATCGATAAATATATCGATATATCGAAAATTTAAAATGAAAGCTGTGGCCATGTCCTTTCGTTTGATACCCATATTGAACGCATACATCAAGGTTTTATGGGAACCTCATTTTGACCGGTAACACATTTATCGATAAATATATCGAAATATGGATCAGTTCAGATGAAAGCTGTGGCCTTGCCCTTTCGTTTGACACCCATATTGAACGCATACATCAAGGTCTTATGGGAACCACAGTTTGACCGATAACACATTTATCGATAAATATATCGATATATCGAAAATTTAAAATGAAAGCTGTGGCCATGTCCTTTCGTTTGATACCCATATTGAACGCATACATCAAGGTTTTATGGGAACCACATTTTGACAGATAACTCATTTATCGATAAATATATCGAAATATGCATCAGTTCAAATGAAAGCTGTGGCCTTGCCCTTTCGTTTGACACCCATATTGAACGCATACATCAAGGTCTTATGGGAACCACAGTTTGACCGATAACACTTTTATCGATAAATATATCGATATATCGAAAATTTAAAATGAAAGCTGTGGCCATGTCCTTTCCTTTGATACCCATAATGAACGCATATATCAAGGTTTTACGGGAACCACATTTTGACCGATAACTCATTTATTGATAAATATATCGATACATCGAAAATTTTAAATTACAGCTGTGGCTATGTTCTTTCGTTTGACACCCATGTTGAACGCATACATCAAGGTTTTATGGGAACCACATTTTGACCGATAACACATTTATCGATAAATATATCGAAATATGGATTAGTTCGGATGAAAGCTGTGGCCTTGCCCTTCCGTTTGACATCCATATTAAACGCATACATCAAGGTTTTATGGGAACCACATTTTGACAGATAACTCATTTATCGATAAATATATCGAAATATGCATCAGTTCAAATGAAAGCTGTGGCCTTGCCCTTTCGTTTGACACCCATATTGAACGCATAAATCAAGGTTTTATGGGAACCAAATTTTGACAGATAACTCATTTATCGATAAATATATCGAAATATGCATCAGTTCAAATGAAAGCTGTGGCCTTGCCCTTTCGTTTGACACCCATATTGAACGCATACATCAAGGTTTTATGGGAACCAAATTTTGACAGATAACTCATTTATCGATAAATATATCGAAATATGCATCAGTTCAAATGAAAGCTGTGGCCTTGCCCTTTCGTGTGACACCCATATTGAACGCATACATCAAGGTTTTATGGGAACCACATTTTGACAGATAACTCATTTATCGATAAATATATCGAAATATGCATCAGTTCAAATGAAAGCTGTGGCCTTGCCCTTTCGTTTGACACCCATATTGAACGCATACATCAAGGTTTTATGGGAACCACATTTTGACAGATAACTCATTTATCGATAAATATATCGAAATATGCATCAGTTCAAATAAAAGCTGTGGCCTTGCCCTTTCGTTTGACACCCATATTGAACGCATACATGAAGGTTTTATGGGAACCCCATTTTGACCGGTAACACATTTATCGATAAATATATCGAAATATGGATCAGTTCAAATAAAAGCTGTGGCCTTGCCCTTTCGTTTGACACCCATATTGAACGCATAAATCAAGGTTTTATGGGAACCAAATTTTGACAGATAGCTCATTTATCGATAAATATATCGAAATATGCATCAGTTCAAATGAAAGCTGTGGCCTTGCCCTTTCGTTTGACACCCATATTGAACGCATACATCAAGGTTTTATGGGAACCACATTTTGACAGATAACTCATTTATCGATAAATATATCGAAATATGCATCAGTTCAAATAAAAGCTGTGGCCTTGCCCTTTCGTTTGACACCCATATTGAACGCATACATCAAGGTTTTATGGGAACCACAGTTTGACCGATAACACATTTATCGATAAATATATCGATATATCGAAAATTTAAAATGAAAGCTGTGGCCATGTCCTTTCGTTTGCTACCCATATTGAACGCAAACATCAAGGTTGTACGGGAACCACATTTTGACCGATAACTTATTTATCGATAAATATATCGAAATATGCATCAGTTCAAACAAAAGCTGTGGCCTTACCCTTTCGTTTGACACCCATATTGAACGCATACATCAAGGTTTTATGGGAACCACAGTTTGACCGATAACACATTTATCGATAAATATATCGATATATCGAAAATTTAAAATGAAAGCTGTAGCCATGTCCTTTCGTTTGCTACCCATATTGAACGCATACATCAAGGTTTTATGGGAACCACATTTTGACCGATAACACATTTATCGATAAATATATCGAAATATGGATTAGTTCGGATGAAAGCTGTGGCCTTGCCCTTCCGTTTGACACCCATATTGAACGCATACATCAAGGTTTTATGGGAACCACATTTATCGATAAATATATCGAAATATGCATTAGTTCAAATGAAAGCTGTGGCCTTGCCCTTTCGTTTGACACCCGTATTGAACGCATACATCAAGATTTTATGGGAACCACATTTTGACCGATAACTCATTTATCGATAAATATATCGAAATATGCATCAGTTCAAATGAAAGCTGTGGCCTTTCCCTTTCGTTCGACACCCATATTGAACGCATACATCAAGGTTTTATGGGAACCACATTTTGACAGATAACTCATTTATCGATAAATATATCGAAATATGCATCAGTTCAAATGAAAGCTGTGGCCTTGCCCTTTCGTGTGACACCCATATTGAACGCATACATCAAGGTTTTATGGGAACCACATTTTGACAGATAACTCATTTATCGATAAATATATCGAAATATGCATCAGTTCAAATGAAAGCTGTGGCCTTGCCCTTTCGTTTGACACCCATATTGAATGCATACATCAAGGTTTTATGGGAACCACATTTTGACATATAACTCATTTATCGATAAATATATCGAAATATGCATCAGTTCAAATGAAAGCTGTGGCCTTGCCCTTTCGTTTGACACCCATATTGAACGCATACATCAAGGTTTTATGGGAACCACATTTTGACAGATAACTCATTTATCGATAAATATATCGAAATATGCATCAGTTCAAACAAAAGCTGTGGCCTTGCCCTTTCGTTTGACACCCATATCGAACGCATACATCAAGGTTTTATGGGACTAACAGTTTGACCGATAACACATTTATCGATAAATATATCGATATACCGAAAATTTTAAATTAAAGCTGTGGCCATGTCCTTTCGTTTGCTACCCATATTGAACGCATACATGAAGGTTTTATGGGAACCCCATTTTGACCGGTAACACATTTATCGATAAATATATCGAAATATGGATCAGTTCAAATAAAAGCTGTGGCCTTGCCCTTTCGTTTGACACCCATATTGAACGCATACATCAAGGTTTTATGGGAACCACATTTTGACAGATAACTCATTTATCAATAAATATATCGAAATATGCATCAGTTCAAATGAAAGCTGTGGCCTTGCCCTTTCGTTTGACACCCATATTGAACGCATACATCAAGGTTTTATGGGAACCACATTTTGACAGATAACTCATTTATCGATAAATATATCGAAATATGCATCAGTTCAAATAAAAGCTGTGGCCTTGCCCTTTCGTTTGACACCCATATTGAACGCATACATCAAGGTTTTATGGGAACCACAGTTTGACCGATAACACATTTATCGATAAATATATCGATATATCGAAAATTTAAAATGAAAGCTGTGGCCATGTCCTTTCGTTTGCTACCCATATTGAACGCAAACATCAAGGTTGTTCGGGAACCACATTTTGACCGATAACTTATTTATCGATAAATATATCGAAATATGCATCAGTTCAAACAAAAGCTGTGGCCTTGCCCTTTCGTTTGACACCCATATTGAACGCATACATCAAGGTTTTATGGGAACCACAGTTTGACCGATAACACATTTATCGATAAATATATCGATATATCGAAAATTTAAAATGAAAGCTGTAGCCATGTCCTTTCGTTTGCTACCCATATTGAACGCATACATCAAGGTTTTATGGGAACCTCATTTTGACCGATAACACATTTATCGATAAATATATAGATATATCGAAATTTTAAAATGAAAGCTGTGGCCATGCCCTTTCGTTTGCTACCCATATTGAACGCATACATCAAGGTTTTATGGGAACCACATTTTGACCGATAACTCATTTATCGATAAATATATCGAAATATGCATCAGTTCAAATAAAAGCTGTGGCCTTGCCCTTTCGTTTGACACCCATATTGAACGCATACATCAAGGGTTTATGGGAACCACAGTTTGACAGATAACTCATTTATCGATAAATATATCAAAATATGCATCAGTTCAAATGAAAGCTGTGGTCTTCCCTTTCGTTTGACACCCATATTGAACGCATACATCAAGGTTTTTTGGGACCCACATTTTGACAGATAACTCATTTATCGATAAATATATCGAAATATGCATCAGTTCAAATAAAAGCTGTGGCCTTGCCCTTTCGTTTGACACCCATATTGAACGCATACATCAAGGTTTTATGGGAACCATACTTTGACAGATAACTCATTTATCGATAAATATATCGAAATATGCATCAGTTCAAATAAAAGCTGTGGCCTTGCCATTTCGTTTGACACCCATATTGAACGCATACATCAAGGTTTTATGGGAACCATATTTTGACAGATAACTCATTTATCGATAAATATATCAAAATATGCATCAGTTCAAATGAAAGCTGTGGTCTTGCCCTTTCGTTTGACACCCATATTGAACGCATACATCAAGGTTTTTTGGGACCCACATTTTGACAGATAACTCATTTATCGATAAATATATCGAAATATGCATCAGTTCAAATGAAAGCTGTGGTCTTGCCCTTTCGTTTGACACCCATATTGAACGCATACATCAAGGTTTTTTGGGACCCACATTTTGACAGATAACTCATTTATCGATAAATATATCGAAATATGCATCAGTTCAAATAAAAGCTGTGGCCTTGCCCTTTCGTTTGACACCCATATTGAACGCATACATCAAGGTTTTATGGGAACCATATTTTGACAGATAACTCATTTATCGATAAATATATCGAAATATGCATCAGTTCAAATAAAAGCTGTGGCCTTGCCATTTCGTTTGACACCCATAATGAACGCATATATCTTATACCGGATAAAATGTAGAGTATTTCACAGAAGATAATGTTTAAATAAGGTAATTCAGTAGGTATTAGGTGATTTTCCAAAACCAGTTTTTGATTTTCAAGCGAAAAATTAATATTTACTATAGCAGACCTGGAAATAATAATAGGGACAAATAAAAGATATGATGATTTTATAGGTTTCTTTTAATTTTCTTACATTTTGCGGGTTTCTGTTAATATTTAGTTGACGCCCCTTTATTCCTTATCACTTCCTTACATCTTCGAGGCATGGAGTTGACTAAGTCTGCACAAATCTTAACAGGTATTGAATACCAAGCTTCTTTTATTTTCTCCCACAGCTCCCTCTTATTTTTCCATTTTTGCCCGCCGATCGACTTCTTCAGCACTCCCCATAGATGTTCTATGGGGTTGAGATCCGGTGACTGAGAGGAACTTGATTTCGTTCAAACCAAGACTTGACAATCCGCGATGAATGTTTCGGGTCGTTATCCTGCATAAATTCCAATTTTAACGGCATGTTTTCCTCTGCATAAGGCAACATCACAGTGTCAAGTATGCTCATATAATCGACAGCACACATCTTTTCACGTATCCAGAAAATTGGCCCAACTCCAGATGCCGAAAAACAGCCCCATATCATTATGGAGCCACCACCGTGCTTACCTGTCTTCCGGGTATATTTTGTATCGAATTCGGTGTTTTGTGGGCGTCTAACAAATACTCTGTTATCAGAACCGAATAAATTCACTTTGGTCTCATCAGACCAAAGGACATTTTTCCAGTTTTGCCTGAACATGTACGTTTGCGTAAATTGAATCCGTTGGCCTATGTTCTTTTTGCTCAGAAGGGGAACTTTTCTGGCACATCTTCCATTGAAGCCGGCTTCGCGAAGTCTATTCCGAATTGTCCTACTAGTTACTGAAGCATCTAAGCGCTCCTTGATGTCATTGGAGGACAAAAATGGATCCCTTTTTGACTCTCTTACCAGCAAATGATCAAAATGGACCGATGTTTTCCGCTTTCTTCCACGCTTCTCCCCTCGCTTTCTCGGCTTCAGAGCATTACAGACCATATTTTTGGAGCGGTCCACAATTCGCGCTATTTCTCGTATGCTTTTGCCCATTTTTCTCAGCCTTTTTATAGTTTGCTTTTCACTTTCCAAACTATGTTTAGTGCGTCCCATTACTTCGTTTCTATTCTTTAAGTCAGCGTTTTTTAGTAACAAAATTAGATTTCTAATCAAAAACCGTTTCACTAACTTACACTTTTTCTGATTACGTTTGCGAAACCTACTGCGACTACGACAAAATTGATTTTGTCCCTATTATTTTTTTCAAATAAGGATATGACTGTAAGGTAAAAAATTAATTTTTTTACAGGTGTGCAACCTGCTATGATCCACCCGTTAAGTAAGCAAAGTACCATTCAGTGCACGGCGTTTTCAGTTGATTTCCACAAAATAAATTTAAAATATACAGACTTATGGCGTAATATATATTGAATATCAGAAAGTCCCTATTATTTTTTCCATCACTGTAGATACATCGAAAATTTTAAATTAAAGCTGTGGCTATGTCCTTTCGTTTGACACCTACATTGAACGCATACATCAAGGTTTTATGGGAACCACATTTTGACTGGTGCACATTTATCGATAAATATATCGATGTATCGAAAAGTTCAAATGAAAGCTGTGGCGTTGCCCTTCCGTTTGATACCCATATTGAACGCATACATCAAGGTTTTATGGGAACCACATTTTGACCGATAACACATTTATCGATAAATATATCGATATATCGAAAATGTAAAATGAAAGCTGTGGCCATGTCCTTTCGTTTGATACCCATATTGAACGCATACATCAAGGTTTTATGGGAACCACATTTTGACCGATAACTCATTTATCGATAAATATATCGATATATCGAAAAGTTCAAATGAAAGCTGTGGCCATGTCCTTTCGTTTGACACCCATATTGAACGCATATATCAAGGTTTTATGGGAACCACATTTTGACCGATAACTCATTTATCGATAAATATATCGAAATATGGATTAGTTCAAATGAAAACTGTGGCCTTGCCCTTTCGTTTGCCACCCATATTGAACGCATATATCAAGGTTTTATTGGAACCACATTTTGACCGATAACTCATTTATCGATAAATATATCGATATATCGAAAAGTTCAAATGAAAGCTGTGGCCATGTCCTTTCGTTTGACACCCATATTGAACGCATATATCAAGGTTTTATGGGAACCACATTTTGACCGATAACTCATTTATCGATAAATATATCGAAATATGGATTAGTTCAAATGAAAACTGTGGCCTTGCCCTTTCGTTTGCCACCCATATTGAACGCATATATCAAGGTTTTATGGGAACCACATTTTGACCGATGACTCATTTATCGATAAATATATCGAAATATGCATCAGTTCAAATGAAAACTGTGGCCTTGCCCTTTCGTGTGACCCCCATATTGAACGCATACATCAAGGTTTTATGAGAACCACATTTTGACCGATAACACATTTATCGATAAGTATATCGATATATCGAAAATGTAAAATGAAAGCTGTGGCCATGTCCTTTCGTTTGCTACCCATATTGAACGCATACATCAAGGTTTTATTGGAACCACATTTTGAACGATAACTCATTTATCGATAAATATATCGATATATCGAAAACTTCAAATGAAAACTGTGGCCTTGCCCTTTCGTTTGCCACCCATATTGAACGCATATATCAAGGTTTTATGGGAACCACATTTTGACCGATAACTCATTTATCGATAAATATATCGAAATATGCATCAGTTCAAATGAAAACTGTGGGCTTGCCCTTTCGTTTGACACCCATATTGAACGCATACATCAAGGTTTTATGAGAACCACATTTTGACCGATAACACATTTATCGATAAATATATCGATATATCGAAAATGCAAAATGAAAGCTGTGGCCATGTCCTTTCGTTTGCTACCCATATTGAACGCATACATCAAGGTTTTATGGGAACCCCATTTTGACCGATAACTCATTTATCGATAAATATATCGAAATATGCATCAGTTCAAATGAAAACTGTGGCCTTGCCCTTTCGTTTGACACCCATATTGAACGCATACATCAAGGTTTTATGGGAACCATATTTTGACAGATAACTCATTTATCGATAAATATATCGAAATATGCATCAGTTCAAATAAAAGCTGTGGCCTTGCCATTTCGTTTGACACCCATAATGAACGCATATATCTTATACCGGATAAAATGTAGAGTATTTCACAGAAGATAATGTTTAAATAAGGTAATTCAGTAGGTATTAGGTGATTTTCCAAAACCAGTTTTTGATTTTCAAGCGAAAAATTAATATTTACTATAGCAGACCTGGAAATAATAATAGGGACAAATAAAAGATATGATGATTTTATAGGTTTCTTTTAATTTTCTTACATTTTGCGGGTTTCTGTTAATATTTAGTTGACGCCCCTTTATTCCTTATCACTTCCTTACATCTTCGAGGCATGGAGTTGACTAAGTCTGCACAAATCTTAACAGGTATTGAATACCAAGCTTCTTTTATTTTCTCCCACAGCTCCCTCTTATTTTTCCATTTTTGCCCGCCGATCGACTTCTTCAGCACTCCCCATAGATGTTCTATGGGGTTGAGATCCGGTGACTGAGAGGAACTTGATTTCGTTCAAACCAAGACTTGACAATCCGCGATGAATGTTTCGGGTCGTTATCCTGCATAAATTCCAATTTTAACGGCATGTTTTCCTCTGCATAAGGCAACATCACAGTGTCAAGTATGCTCATATAATCGACAGCACACATCTTTTCACGTATCCAGAAAATTGGCCCAACTCCAGATGCCGAAAAACAGCCCCATATCATTATGGAGCCACCACCGTGCTTACCTGTCTTCCGGGTATATTTTGTATCGAATTCGGTGTTTTGTGGGCGTCTAACAAATACTCTGTTATCAGAACCGAATAAATTCACTTTGGTCTCATCAGACCAAAGGACATTTTTCCAGTTTTGCCTGAACATGTACGTTTGCGTAAATTGAATCCGTTGGCCTATGTTCTTTTTGCTCAGAAGGGGAACTTTTCTGGCACATCTTCCATTGAAGCCGGCTTCGCGAAGTCTATTCCGAATTGTCCTACTAGTTACTGAAGCATCTAAGCGCTCCTTGATGTCATTGGAGGACAAAAATGGATCCCTTTTTGACTCTCTTACCAGCAAATGATCAAAATGGACCGATGTTTTCCGCTTTCTTCCACGCTTCTCCCCTCGCTTTCTCGGCTTCAGAGCATTACAGACCATATTTTTGGAGCGGTCCACAATTCGCGCTATTTCTCGTATGCTTTTGCCCATTTTTCTCAGCCTTTTTATAGTTTGCTTTTCACTTTCCAAACTATGTTTAGTGCGTCCCATTACTTCGTTTCTATTCTTTAAGTCAGCGTTTTTTAGTAACAAAATTAGATTTCTAATCAAAAACCGTTTCACTAACTTACACTTTTTCTGATTACGTTTGCGAAACCTACTGCGACTACGACAAAATTGATTTTGTCCCTATTATTTTTTTCAAATAAGGATATGACTGTAAGGTAAAAAATTAATTTTTTTACAGGTGTGCAACCTGCTATGATCCACCCGTTAAGTAAGCAAAGTACCATTCAGTGCACGGCGTTTTCAGTTGATTTCCACAAAATAAATTTAAAATATACAGACTTATGGCGTAATATATATTGAATATCAGAAAGTCCCTATTATTTTTTCCAT
This sequence comes from Merzomyia westermanni, assembly GCA_949987695.1. NCBI lineage: Eukaryota > Metazoa > Arthropoda > Insecta > Diptera > Tephritidae > Merzomyia > Merzomyia westermanni. The sequence goes on along the minus strand of OX465292.1, from coordinate 133,954,310 downwards.
CACTGTAGATACATCGAAAATTTTAAATTAAAGCTGTGGCTATGTCCTTTCGTTTGACACCTACATTGAACGCATACATCAAGGTTTTATGGGAACCACATTTTGACTGGTGCACATTTATCGATAAATATATCGATGTATCGAAAAGTTCAAATGAAAGCTGTGGCGTTGCCCTTCCGTTTGATACCCATATTGAACGCATACATCAAGGTTTTATGGGAACCACATTTTGACCGATAACACATTTATCGATAAATATATCGATATATCGAAAATGTAAAATGAAAGCTGTGGCCATGTCCTTTCGTTTGATACCCATATTGAACGCATACATCAAGGTTTTATGGGAACCACATTTTGACCGATAACTCATTTATCGATAAATATATCGATATATCGAAAAGTTCAAATGAAAGCTGTGGCCATGTCCTTTCGTTTGACACCCATATTGAACGCATATATCAAGGTTTTATGGGAACCACATTTTGACCGATAACTCATTTATCGATAAATATATCGAAATATGGATTAGTTCAAATGAAAACTGTGGCCTTGCCCTTTCGTTTGCCACCCATATTGAACGCATATATCAAGGTTTTATTGGAACCACATTTTGACCGATAACTCATTTATCGATAAATATATCGATATATCGAAAAGTTCAAATGAAAGCTGTGGCCATGTCCTTTCGTTTGACACCCATATTGAACGCATATATCAAGGTTTTATGGGAACCACATTTTGACCGATAACTCATTTATCGATAAATATATCGAAATATGGATTAGTTCAAATGAAAACTGTGGCCTTGCCCTTTCGTTTGCCACCCATATTGAACGCATATATCAAGGTTTTATGGGAACCACATTTTGACCGATGACTCATTTATCGATAAATATATCGAAATATGCATCAGTTCAAATGAAAACTGTGGCCTTGCCCTTTCGTGTGACCCCCATATTGAACGCATACATCAAGGTTTTATGAGAACCACATTTTGACCGATAACACATTTATCGATAAGTATATCGATATATCGAAAATGTAAAATGAAAGCTGTGGCCATGTCCTTTCGTTTGCTACCCATATTGAACGCATACATCAAGGTTTTATTGGAACCACATTTTGAACGATAACTCATTTATCGATAAATATATCGATATATCGAAAACTTCAAATGAAAACTGTGGCCTTGCCCTTTCGTTTGCCACCCATATTGAACGCATATATCAAGGTTTTATGGGAACCACATTTTGACCGATAACTCATTTATCGATAAATATATCGAAATATGCATCAGTTCAAATGAAAACTGTGGCCTTGCCCTTTCGTTTGACACCCATATTGAACGCATACATCAAGGTTTTATGAGAACCACATTTTGACCGATAACACATTTATCGATAAATATATCGATATATCGAAAATGCAAAATGAAAGCTGTGGCCATGTCCTTTCGTTTGCTACCCATATTGAACGCATACATCAAGGTTTTATGGGAACCCCATTTTGACCGATAACTCATTTATCGATAAATATATCGAAATATGCATCAGTTCAAATGAAAACTGTGGCCTTGCCCTTTCGTTTGACACCCATATTGAACGCATACATCAAGGTTTTATGAGAACCACATTTTGACCGATAACACATTTATCGATAAATATATCGATATATCGAAAATGTAAAATGAAAGCTGTGGCCATGTCCTTTCGTTTGATACCCATATTGAACGCATACATCAAGGTTTGATGGGAACCACATTTTGACCGATAACTCATTTATCGATAAATATATCGATATATCGAAAAGTTCAAATGAAAGCTGTGGCCATGTCCTTTCGTTTGATACCCATATTGAACGCATACATCAAGGTTTTATGGGAACCACATTTTGACCGATAACTCATTTATCGATAAATATATCGAAATATGGATTAGTTCAAATGAAAACTGTGGCCTTGCCCTTTCGTTTGCCACCCATATTGAACGCATATATCAAGGTTTTATTGGAACCACATTTTGACCGATAACTCATTTATCGATAAATATATCGATATATCGAAAAGTTCAAATGAAAGCTGTGGCCATGTCCTTTCGTTTGACACCCATATTGAACGCATATATCAAGGTTTTATGGGAACCACATTTTGACCGATAACTCATTTATCGATAAATATATCGAAATATGCATCAGTTCAAATGAAAACTGTGGCCTTGCCCTTTCGTTTGACACCCATATTGAACGCATACATCAAGGTTTTATGAGAACCACATTTTGACCGATAACACATTTATCGATAAATATATCGATATATCGAAAATGTAAAATGAAAGCTGTGGCCATGTCCTTTCGTTTGATACCCATATTGAACGCATACATCAAGGTTTTATGGGAACCACATTTTGACCGATAACTCATTTATCGATAAATATATCGAAATATGGATTAGTTCAAATGAAAACTGTGGCCTTGCCCTTTCGTTTGCCACCCATATTGAACGCATATATCAAGGTTTTATTGGAACCACATTTTGACCGATAACTCATTTATCGATAAATATATCGATATATCGAAAAGTTCAAATGAAAGCTGTGGCCATGTCCTTTCGTTTGACACCCATATTGAACGCATATATCAAGGTTTTATGGGAACCACATTTTGACCGATAACTCATTTATCGATAAATATATCGATATATCGAAAAGTTCAAATGAAAGCTGTGGCCATGTCCTTTCGTTTGACACCCATATTGAACGCATATATCAAGGTTTTATGGGAACCACATTTTGACCGATAACTCATTTATCGATAAATATATCGAAATATGGATTAGTTCAAATGAAAACTGTGGCCTTGCCCTTTCGTTTACCACCCATATTGAACGCATATATCAAGGTTTTATTGGAACCACATTTTGACCGATAACTCATTTATCGATAAATATATCGATATATCGAAAAGTTCAAATGAAAGCTGTGGCCTTGCCCTTTCGTTTGCCACCCATATTGAACGCATATATCAAGGTTTTATGGGAACCACATTTTGACCGATAACTCATTTATCGATAAATATATCGATATATCGAAAAGTTCAAATGAAAGCTGTGGCCTTGCCCTTTCGTTTGCCACCCATATTGAACGCATATATCAAGGTTTTATTGGAACCACATTTTGACCGATAACTCATTTATCGATAAATATATCGAAATATGGATTAGTCCAAATGAAAACTGTGGCCTTGCCCTTTCGTTTGCCACCCATATTGAACGCATATATCAAGGTTTTATTGGAACCACATTTTGACCGATAACTCATTTATCGATAAATATATCGATATATCGAAAAGTTCAAATGAAAGCTGTGGCCGTGCCCTTTCGTTTGCCACCCACATTGAACGCATATATCAAGGTTTTATTGGAACCACATTTTGACCGATAACTCATTTATCGATAAATATATCGAAATATGGATTAGTTCAAATGAAAACTGTGGCCTTGCCCTTTCGTTTGCCACCCATATTGAACGCATATATCAAGGTTTTATGGGAACCACATTTTGACCGATAACTCATTTATCGATAAATATATCGAAATACGGATAAGTTCAAATGAAAGCTGTGGCCTTGCCCTTTCGTTTGCCAGCCATATTGAACGCATATATCAAGGTTTTATTGGAACCACATTTAGACCGATAACTCACTTATAGATAAATATATCGAAATATGCATCAGTTCAAATGAAAGCTATGGCCTTGCCCTTTCGTTTGACACCCATATTGAACGCATACATCAAGGTTTTACGGGAACCACATTTTGACCGATAACTCATTTATCGATAAATATATCGAAATATGGATCAGTTCAGATGAAAGCTGTGGCCTTGCCCTTCCGTTTGACACCCATAATGAACGCATATATCAAGGTTTTACGGGAACCACATTTTGACCGATAACTCATTTATCGATAAATATATCGAAATATGGATCAGTTCAGATGAAAGCTGTGGCCTTGCCCTTCCGTTTGACACCCATAATGAACGCATATATCAAGGTTTTACGGGAACCATATTTTGACCGATAACTCATTTATCGATAAATATATCGAAATATGGATCAGTTCAGATGAAAGCTGTGGCCTTGCCCTTCCGTTTGACACCCATAATGAACGCATATATCAAGGTTTTACGGGAACCACATTTTGACCGATAACTCATTTATCGATAAATATATCGATATATCGAAAAGTTCAAATGAAAGCTGTGGCCATGTCCTTTCGTTTGACACCCATATTGAACGCATATATCAAGGTTTTATGGGAACCACATTTTGACCGATAACTCATTTATCGATAAATATATCGAAATATGGATTAGTTCAAATGAAAGCTGTGGCCTTGCCCTTTCGTTTGCCACCCATATTGAACGCATATATCAAGGTTTTATTGGAACCACATTTAGACCGATAACTCACTTATAGATAAATATATCGAAATATGCATCAGTTCAAATGAAAGCTATGGCCTTGCCCTTTCGTTTGACACCCATATTGAACGCATACATCAAGGTTTTACGGGAACCACATTTTGACCGATAACTCATTTATCGATAAATATATCGAAATATGGATCAGTTCAGATGAAAGCTGTGGCCTTGCCCTTCCGTTTGACACCCATAATGAACGCATATATCAAGGTTTTACGGGAACCACATTTTGACCGATAACTCATTTATCGATAAATATATCGAAATATGGATCAGTTCAGATGAAAGCTGTGGCCTTGCCCTTCCGTTTGACACCCATAATGAACGCATATATCAAGGTTTTATGGGGACCTCAATTTGACCGGTAACACATTTATCGATAAATATAGCGAATTATGGATCAGTACAGAAGAAAGCTGTGGCCTTGCCCTTTCGTTTGACACCCATATAGAATGCATATGTCAAGGTTTTATGGGAACCTCAATTTGACCGGTAACACATTTATCGATAAATATATCGATATATCGAAAAGTTTAAATGAAAGGTGTGGCCATGTCCTTTCGTTTGACACCCATATTGAGCGCATACATCAAGGTTTTATGGGGACCACATTTTGACCGATAACTCATTTATCGATAAATATATCGAAATATGCATCAGTCAAATGAAAGCTGTGGCCTTGCCCTTCCGTTTGACACCCATAATGAACGCATATATCAAGGTTTTATGGGAACCTCAATTTGACCGGTAACACATTTATCGATAAATATATGGAATTATGGATCAGTTCAAATGAAAGATGTACCCATGTCCTTTCGTTCGACACCCATATGGAATGCATATATCAAGGTTTTGTGGTAACCACATTTTGACCGGTAACACATTTATCGATAAATATATCGAAATATGTTCAAGTCCAACGAACCTATGTCCGCCGTGTTTAGTTTGATACCTATATTGGATGAAATTTCTTTACCTGTATACCAAATATCATTAGTGTAGGTCAAGTATAATCAGAGTTATATGGAATTAAAAAAATCGAAAAATAACAGTCCCTAGCAGGCCCGGAATCCCCAAAAAAAATTGCCTATAACTCCTTCAAGTCCAAGGAACCTATGTCCGCCGCGTTTAGTTTGATACCTATATTGGATGAAATTTCTTAACCTGTATACCAAATATCATTAGTATAGGTCAAGTATAATCAGAGTTATATAGAATTAAAAAAAAAATCGAAAAATAACAGTCCCTAGCAGGCCCGGAACCCCCAAAAAAAATTGCCTATAACTCCTTCCAGACTATTAGCTGTCTGCACACCAAATTTCAACAAAATCAGTCTTGTCATTCTCACGTTATTGAGTAACAAAAGCAAACGTCTGGATATTCAAACTTTCACATTTATAATATTAGGGTGTAAAGGAACATGTAAGGAACATCCAATGATTTAAAATCAAGATAATATAAGATCTTACCTAAATCTGGTATATTCATTACAACATCCAAAGTACAAAAAATTAGTTCGTGTTCAGAAATAAACTCCATTCGTCAAACTTAAAGGCATGATGATGATCACAGGCAATAAAATAATCAAAAAGACTTGGATTGGATTGATGAGCATACCTCGTGGGGTAGAGCTACACTCTTTGTGAATCAGACGTGTTTTTGCCGCGCTCGAAGTTTTCTTCATTATTTTGAGTTTCTAGTTAATGCCGCATAACAATTAAATTACAAATTAATTTGTGTTAGAGACTTTGACTCTTAGTTTTTCGCTTATGCACTTCATATTTCTAGTTTCTGCAATATCATGCCTTGTTTTTGTGGCCATAGAGTCGAGCGCGCCCAATGTGTAAGGTGCAGAGAAATTTAGCATTTTACTTGTGTTGTTGGTAGTTTGCCTACCGACCTAAATCATATAAACAATGCTGACAACATCTACGTTTTTGGTGTGTGTGCTCCAGACCAACAAATTGAGCCTATAATTTCGCCAAACTCTTCGTTACTACAACAACTAGTCACTCAAGTGCAAGTGCCTAATATACTACAACAACAAGTCACTCAAGTGCAGATGCCTAACCTGCTAACTGCTAATGATTACATTTCTGAGTTAAAAACATTTAACTCTAATCTTCTTTCTGCTTTGTCTGTTCTACACGAAGACAATGAGTGTTAACGACAAAAAACAGATTCTCTTCAAGCTGAAGTGCGTGACTTGCATTGTAAGCTTACTGAGAATAATTCAAATTTGTCTCGTTTGCTCACACAACTTGAGAAACAGTGCAGTGCAAATAATTACTACTCTCCTACATCATTGGTCACTAGTGGCCCCGTCAATGGCGCTGCCAAAGTGGTCGATGGACTATTCAATCAGATTGTGTCTGACTCTGCTGTTCATTCTCCCTCAATATTGCTGTCTAATGATGCTGATGCTGCTAACACCTCAATTGCCACTGCTGCCATCACTTTAACTGCCACTGGCTCTGTCGGCGGCGCTGCCAAAGCGGCCGGGAGATTATACAACCAGTCTGATATTGCTTCCAATGCCCAGCCACCGTCGATAATTCTGCAAACTGATGCTGGTGCTGCTGCTACAACTTCATCTGCAACGCCAATTCCAGTTGCCCCTGCTTCGCACCTTAATTCGCCTACCTCAGTTACTAATGATAATTCGCCTGAAGTTGGTGGTAACACAAATGGATGGGAAACTGTGCAAAACAGAAGAAATAAGAATCGGAAAAATAATAATAAAATTCGAACTGATGCTAATGCGGAAGCTGGTACTGGTACTATGCCGAAAAGTTCTAATAATGCCGTCTTGGAGAATGGTAACAACATAGCCATTCAACGTAATTCGCTCTTACGTGCAGTTAGCTTCCAAAGTTGCTGGTCCCCGATTTATGGATTACAAACATTGCGGTGCGTCCGTTTAATTTTGGTTCAAAAAACGGCGCGGGCCAACTGATTGCAGAGGGCAATCAGTTGGGTCCAATGGAGTAATGAGGGGCTTAAATATTAGTTCTAGTGCTGATTGCAATAAAAACAATTTTAATTTGAATATTTATTATCAAAACATCTCGGGAAAAAGTACAAAAGGTAATGAAGTTTTTCTGTCCACCTCTCGTTGCGAATGTGACGTATATGTAATTGTTGAAACCTGGCTAAACAGTAATTTTTCTTATGCTGAGTTTTTTGATCCTAATCTTTTTCATTTGAATCGCAAGGATAGAGACGCATTTAAGACTAGCTGCTTAAGAGGGGGCGGGGTTTTAATCGCAGTCAATCGTAAGCTTCGCTCATCTTTAGTCCAGCTGGATAATGATGCTTCTATCCTTGATCAGCTATGTGTTTGCATTTTTGGTAATCTTGGCAAAATATATCTTTGTGTATCTTACATACCTCCGTCTATCCTTGACTCTTTATATGCTGTTCATATAAGCAATATTATGAGTCTCCATGAAGGAAATGAAGACTCTCATTTTTGCATCCTAGGAGACTTTAACCTGAATAAAATCACCTAGTTAAATTTTCTTAATAACGGTATTTAAACACCCACAAATGTGAATAGCTCGCATGAAATAAGTTTCATTGATAGCCTCTTTTGTATTAATCTCACTCAAATTAATTCGTTTTTCAATTCATTACATAATATCTTGGATCTGGTTTTTGTTGATGAAAATTTAACTTTTGAAGTCTCTGAATCCATATTCCCGATTTGTAAATCAGATAAGCATCCACTTTCTCTCTCCTTCGAGTTTGTTTATTTTCCTTCAAGCTCAAGCATAGTCCCCAATATTAGTTTTAATTTTCGTGATGCGGATTTTGACTCCCTAAATGCTAAAATTCTGAAGTGGATTGGCTATCAATCTTCCAATCGAAAAGTGTTGAGGAATGCTTTGATGTTTTCCTATGTATTATATATGCAATCTTTACTAATAATCTTTCTTTACTACCTGAGCGAAAGCATAAACTTTCATGGTATACCACGCGCCTCAAGAAATTGAAAAATCTTAGGAACAAACATTTTAAACTTTACAAAGCTTCTAATAATATCCTCCATAAGGAAAATTATATGAGATATAGTGAAGTTTTTAATGTGCTTGATAAATTTTTATACAAATCATATATTTCTAGATATGAAAATGAGCTGAAGGAAAACCCTAAAGCTTTCTGGAAATATATACGTTCTAAGAAGGGTTGTTCTAATATTCCGGTTTGTATGACTTATTGCGGTGTATCCTCTGAATGTCTACTAGATTCTGTTAACTTGTTTGCTGAGTTTTTCAAATCAAATTTTGTTCCAAGCAATACGGGTGGTAGTTTCTGTGCCGATGTTGCTAAAACTGTCTGTTTTGGGTCCGTGTCAATCTCGGAAACTGACGTAATCAATGGTAATGCTGCCCTCAAAACCTCATTAAAATGCGATCCTGACGGACTCTCGACATTTATATTGAAGAAATGCAGTATATCTTTTTGCAAACCTCTGTATTATATTTTTAATTTCTCACTAGTGAGTGGTAAGTTTATTGACCGATGGAAAATAGCCTCTATCACTCCAATCTTTTAATCTGCCAACAAGAATAATGTAGCTAATTATAGACCTATCTCGAAACTCTCTAACTGCTCGAAACTTTTGGAGAAAGTAGTAAAAGAGAAGTTATTGTTTGCAATAAAAGGTTCCACTGATGAGTGTCAACATGGTTTTATTAGTGGTCGATCCACGGTTACTAACCTCGCAACTTTTTCACAATTTTGTGTTTCTTCATTCAGGATTGGCCGACGAGTAGATGTTATCTATACAGACTTTGCTAAGGCTTTCGATACTGTTACCCATAGTATACTATTGTACAAGCTCGAAAAAATGGGTTGCCATTCTACTTTTTTATGCTGGATTAGATCTTATCTTAGCAACAGAATCTCTTTTGTGGAAATTGAGAACACAAAGTCTTATTCTTTCGTAGCCACATCTGGGGTTCCTCAGGGTAGTATTCTCGGACCTATTCTATTTCTTCTATTTATTAATGATATAGGATCTTGTTTTAGGAACTCGAAGTATCTGCTATATGCTGATAACCTAAAGATTTTCAGAACCATAGCAAACGTCTCGGATATTGTCCTGCTTCAGGATGATCTTAACAACTTAGCCAATTGGAGTATTATTAATAATTTACGGCGTAATATTAAAAAATGCGTCCATGTGAAGCTTTCGAAAACCCTCAATATCCATATGCTTTCTTATAAACTTTTTGATGACAACCTTTCTACTGTTAGTGAGTTTGTTGATCTTGGAGTAATGTTTGATTCAGGCTTTACATTCTCAAATCACATAAGTTTTATTTTACCGAAGGCTTATTGTAACTTGGCGTTTTTGCGGCGTTATGCCAAAGATTTCAAAGATCCATACCCTAGGAAAACTTTATATGATAGCATATTGCGCTCGAAATTAGAATATGCATCGATAATCTGAAATCCGAGAGAACAAAGAAGTTTTAGCAGATTTGCTCTTCAACCGCTTCGCTTCACTGAACCATTACCATCATATGGTGCCCGTTGTGCCCTCATAAGCATGAAGTCACTGGCGTCCAGGCGTTCTATTCAAACTCTGATGTTTATATATGGCCTAATCTGTGGTTTGGTTAATTGTCCGGAACTCTTAGCACAAATTAATTTTAATGCCCTGCGCAGAGCTCGCCGCGCGCATTATCCGTTTAATGTCATGCTAATCCGAGCTTATTATTTTAATTTTGATCCAATTTAATCAAATTTTTTGTAGTCTTGATCTGGATTTAGCACTTTCGACGACATGTTTTGGTTCTAAACTAGCTTCATATTATTCTTAATGTATCTTTCATGCATATTTTTAGTCTGTAAGATTTGTTTCCCTAGTCTGTAAGTTTTGCATTGCTAGTCTGTAAGATTTATAAAAATCATAGACTTAATAAATTGAATTGAAATATCATTAACAATGTAAAGGCCAGCTGAAGCCAACTGGACCATTAATCTTTTACAGTAGAGATCTCTTGTTAACAGTTCTGATAAAGAAACAAAAAATTGGTCAAGAACAGTATTTTTATTAGGATTGTAAACACACAAAATTAAGATTTTGCTCAAGCCATCGGATATTTCTGTACAGAGGTACTCAATACCACAGTTGTCAGATATAGCTAGCAAACTGCTTTTCAGGTTTGTTTTATAATGCACTGTACCACCACGCCCATCATTCCTCAACAAGTTATACTCTTTTATAGAGAGACTGAAGTCAGTAAGCTGGAACCATGTCTCAGTAACGCAAATAACATCCACTGCAGACCCTTAAAAAATAATACTAAAACAATTACGACCCTTGATTTTGTTTGCATAAAATATCTATAAGGATTTTTGTTTATTATTAACGCCCACAAATATAAAAGAGACCGATGGATAACGTATTAAACGACGCAAGGGCAAAAAAATTTTGGGTAACAGGCGGCGCAGTCTGGGGTCGGTGCTAGACCCAGACCTCTGAATTACTACGTATGACGGTTTTCTTCGCTTGCTGATGCCAGAGCACATAACTCGCTTTCATACTTGAAGTAATTGCTAAACGCGGTCCCAGGTATGGAACAATGCGTGCACCGTTGGAGGTTAGGTGTTAGTAGGTAGTCCTTCAAAAGAAGAAGAGAGTTTCACACTAGGAGAGTCCAGCTACTAGAGCACCTAGTAAAGAGGGGCTCAACCCGGTTGAAGCATTTCCACCTTCCACGAACCACAAAAAAAAAACAAAGAAAACTGATAAAAATACGTTTTGCAAAATTTCAAAAAGCAAACCCAAAAGGAAACCATTGGTCTTCCAATTTCTTTGATATTAATGTTGCATACATACTTCAAGGTTTTAGAGCGACCTTATTTTGACCGATAACCCATGTAACGACAGCCTTTGATGATTTCTCTGACTACGCGCAAGCGGGAATATGAACAGATATGCAAGCAACCGCTAACCAAATCTGCTTCTCCACTTTTACGATATTTAGCAAAGTGGATGTTTGATTGTGTGAGTGGGTTAAACTGTTGCTTGCACATATGTGTATACGTGCCGCGAAAGGGTCGATCGCGGATTGGTTTGACCAAGGCAGACAGGCTATTCGTGCCTTACGGTGACATAGATGCCGCAAGGCAAAAAGGGGTATAAAAAGGGATTCCGCTGATCAACTGGAATTAAAATCGAAGAGTCGCGGTCTTGTGCAGTGCCAAAATTTTAAAGTGAAGAGTTTTTCTTGAAAGTGCGTTTTCATCACCATAAAGTTTTGGTGTGCGACGTGAGTATTTTTATGAAGTGCGGGTTCACGCAAAAGTTAACGCAAGCGGAAAAAAAATTAAGAAAAGAATAATCTAGTGAAGTGACTGGAACGAGGGAATCCTCCCTAGGAAGACCACCAGCGCAAGGTGAGCTGCCACCAAAGGGCTGGTAAAATCCCCTCCAAGCAGCAGCAAATTTTACTGATTACGAACGCAGCCGAAGGCCGTGACATATTTTGGAATTGCACAATTATATTTGGCGGAAGAAAAAGAATGAAACACGAACAACAACAATTAACACCAACAACCCGCAGGCGCACATCAATCACAAACAAAAGAAAGCATCTACTTGGCCTAAAACCCTAAACAGGGCATATATTGGCCAAAACGTCTACACAGATTAGCGCCAGAATCGACCAACAACACACACACATAACACAGCCATAAATTCAACTGCACACCAAGCTGCATTCGAGCCACAACACCGAACCGAAACCACGCAACATAATACATTTTTCACAAAACCAACGAAAGGTAACACAACATTTTTTTTGCACACTCACACTACGACCAAGTTTTGCCAACAGGTTGCATGGGCTGCATCAGCACCACCTTCGCCACGCAACATCGGCCTTCGTCAACTTGTTGCTAAATATTTAGTGGCGCAACCACCCACGCAGCTAGCAACTCTATGAAAGCACAGCGACATTGGTCACACTCACCAACAATAGTTCTCTAAACACACAAACTCACCACACCACTAACACGATCACAGCAATATTGAAGAGCGAGAGAAGCTAAGCGCGACTCACTCGGAGCGCGCCCACCAACCTAAATAATTATTTTCACCACCACGGAGATATAATGATAAGACATTAGGGTGTACAACCATTCTAATTGTTTTTTGAAATTTGATTTGGTACCATTTCGGAGGTCTGAGCGAGGTAAGTTTTGCATAATAGAAAAAGAAACCATATACCCACACACACATTAACCCACGTATATTTGTGACTTAAAAATCTCAGAGTAAATTATCGCACACCCACACATACGAGTATATTTATATTAACCTTTTTTTGTTTGAGAGTGAGCGCACACACAAGCGTACATCTTACTTATATTATAAATGCGTAAGTTTGTGAGTGAGTGAGTGTGTTTGAACCCTTTTCACGGATCGGTGCTGTAGATCTGTACGAAATTTTACACACTTATTTCCCGATGTCTCGGATAGGTAACAAGTTTCATGACATCTCAATACCTCACATGGTTATGGAGTTATGGGCACTAATGTGACCCAACTAACGCAAAAATGTATTTTATCCAATGAATTTATGCAATTTGGTGCCCTAAAACCTTAAAATGTGCGTACAATTTGGGTATTGAACGAAAGGGGAAGGCCACAGTATTATTTTGGTCTTTGCAGTAATTCGATAAATTAATCGATAACTGAGTTATCGATCAGAATGTGGTTACCCAAAAAACCATGAATTTGCATACAATATTGGTATCAGACGAATGGGGAAGGCCACATTATTCTTTTGGACCCTGCAATATTTCGATAACTTTATCGATAACTGAGTTATCGGTCAGAATGGGGTCGCCCAAAAACCTCAGAATTTGCATACAATATGGATATCAAACGAAAGGGGGAAGGCCACAGTATTGTTTTGGACTCTGCAATATTTCGATCAATGAATCGATAACTGAGTTATCGGTCAGAATGTGGTTGCTTCAAAACCTCTGAATTTACATACAATATGGGTATCAAACGAAAGGGGAAGGTCACATTATTCTTTTGGACCCTGCAATATTTCGATAACTTTATCGATAACTGAGTTAGCGGTCAGAATGTGGTTGCTCCAAAACCCCTTAATTTGCATACACTATGGATATCAAATGAAAGAGGGAAGGTCACAGGATTCTTTTGGATCTGCAATATTTCGATCAATTCATCGATAACTGAGTTATCGGTCAGAATGTGGTTGCTCCAAAACCCCTTAATTTGCATACACTATGGATATCAAATGAAAGAGGGAAGGTCACAGGATTATTTTGGATCTGCAATATTTCGATCAATTCATCGATAACTGAGTTATCGGTCAGAATGTGGTTGCTCCAAAACGCCTAAATTTGCATACAATATGGGTATCAAACGAAAGAGGAAGGCCACAGGTTTCGTTTGAACATTGCAATATTTCGATAAATTAATCGATAGCTGAGCTATCGGTCAAAATGTAAAAGCCCTGAGACCTCTAAATTTGCACTAAATATGGATATGACACGAAACGGAAAGGCCAAAGATTCATATGGACTTCTCGATATTTCAATAAACTAACCGATACTGCTATGTTTCGTTATATAAGTTAATCGATAACTGAGTTATCGGTCAAAACGTGACTAAAAAATTTATCACCATATTCACAAAAATACTTTTAAAAACTAAATGCTATGATTTTAATAAGTTTAGTTACTATACATCAAGGCGAATTCATATAAGGTGAGAGCAAGGCGAATTAAGCATGTTCAGAAATGTCAGATCAAAATAAAACAACGCTCATGTAATGAATTCGCCTTGCTATACATACAATACCAATTTTATTTTGCGTTTTCGGCACTTTTTCTGTCACTTCGGGAAAACAGATTCAAGACGACAACGACGGTGCGGCATCTGTCAAATCATTTTTACACATGTTCTTATGTAGAGGAATTTCATGAACGCCGCTGTCGCCAGGTTAGATCTATTTCTAATTTGACAGCGACGGTCGTGGCGTCCTTTTTTCTTTTTGTGAATTAAATCGAAAATATATGCAAATTGCTTTAAATATGTGTTGAAATTGATTAGTTTTATGTTTTTTTTTTACACATGCAATCCTCTACTGGGCAGGCACCTTGACGTTGGTGTAGAGGCTTATGTTGAGCGCATCCGATACTGGCCAGGGGAGCTGGGATGGCTACGACCATTCCAACCCCTCGGGTCCGCGCCGCATGCGAGCAACAACTAAGAGCTGCCACCTCCTAACGCGTCACCGTGCCCATTGGACTGGTTTGCAGCCAGGAGGTTTAAAACACCGGCTGTATTCTAACGGCGCCTTTCCAACACCGGGCCGCCTTGGAAAGTAACTATGGCCTTACCGCGACAAGGGGCTCTGGCGCGGCGGACGAACCCACTTCCCCTCAGATATATTTTGATCGCTGAGCTCGCCATGTCGGGCAGGCGATCATAAGAACAAGATGAGTAAAACCAACAAAAACAAACAAAACACAAAACGTAGCGGAGGTAGAAACACGGATAGCCCGCGTACATACTCCCAAAGATTTTGGGAGAGTCTCTCCAGAGAGGAGGTGATGCTCTTCTTAGAGCACCTGAGGGACAACGATAATGGCGCCCCATCCACCAGTACCGGCATCCGCCGATAGCCGGCTCTAAAGCCCGCGAACCGCAGTAGTCGCGAGACTACTGATGACAATCGCGGGAATCGAGACAACGACAGAGGGGCTAACAGGGAGTCCAACAAACTCGCGAACCCTGGTGGGCACAACAACACCAGTGCGAATTGCGAGCCTGGAGATAAAATCAACCCAGACAAAGGCGGAGGGTCCGTAAACACCCACCAAGAACCGGCCTCAAAGTCCGCGAACCGCGGTGAACACACAAAAATCATCGATGAGAATCGCGGCACTCACAACAACAGCAAGCAACACGACAGCAGTAGGAGAGAGGCAAATAAGCTCGCGAACCCTGGTGCGTCTAGCACCACCAGAGTGAATCGCGAGCCCGGACAATCGACAAGCAACGCCAGCAGTCGTGAAAGGACCGACCACAGCAGCAGCAGATCCGAGAAACTTGCGAACCCTGGTGCGTCTAGTACCACCAGTGCGAATCGCGAGCCCAGAAGCACCAACCCTACAAAACTCGCGAACCATGGAGCGACCAATAGCACCACTGAGCATCGCGAGCAAGAAACCGAATACCAGCCAGCAAAGGACAGCCGCAAAGTCTCCACCAGCAAGCACCCCGAAGGTGGACGGGACAACACCCCTGAAAGAAGGAAACGGCCAGCCAGAAGGTTAAACAGGGGCAGACCGCCGAAGCTACCGCCACCGGGCATGCCAGGAGCCATGGATGATGACCGGAGAAGAGGGCTCAGTGGGTCGGGGTAAAATGGTACCTCCGGAGCCTCGAGAAGGGCATGTCAGCCAGAGAGGCCAGAGCGAAGGCGTACGACCAGATGAGGGCTGCTCAACACTCCGCATCAACGGATCCACACAGGAGCAGACTCAACGTCGGAGCGCACAAGCACCAGCAAACACGACGCAGATCACCCCCGCACACAACGGGGAGCAGAACTGAGCCATCACCAGCCACAGAACATACATCACCCGCGCACGCTGAGAAGCGAAGACGACGGCACTTTACCCCGGAAGACAACCAAACTTCAAAAAGGCAGAGAGCTTACCCTCCTAGGAACGCGGGTCCCTCAGCCACGGAAAGGCACAACAATAGCGGTGAAGGGCGTGCCCGGACGGCACCCGGACAGCAGAGTTACTAGGATGCCCTGAGGGGAATCCGAGTCGCTGTGTTGCCCGAGAACTACCCGGCGGACGCTCTTAGCCAGGAGGACCTGACACGCTTGCAGGATGTCATCATGGACCAAGTGTTCATGGGATGGGAGCATGCTCTGGCTTTCTGCGGTGTGTACTTCCGTGCAGGACTTCTCCTTGTAGATTGAAAGGATGATGCAAGCTGCTCCAAAGCTGAAGGGTTACAAGGGCCCAAAGCTCAGCACTAAGAAGGGAGATGACATACCATCAACTCACAACGTGACGATTTTCCTCCCGAGATGTGCAGACCGCTCGTATGAGTATGTCAGCGGACTAGTAAATGTCTAGAACGAGGGTCTGAATACAAAAAGATGGCGCCCTATCGCAGTCATCGTAGAAGATGCGGGACTACGGCTAAACGTCGGGATAGACGAAGAATCCCACAACCGCATCCGGTAGGAAGGCTACAGGCTGAACTTCCGGTATGGCGCCGTCCGGGTAAAGCCTTGGAGGCAAAGAATGTCTGGGACTGCGGACGCAGCCTAAGGAGTAACGCTGATGGATGAGGAGAATTCGAGCCCAGTAGAGGAAAGGGAAACTGGTGCAGGGCACATATCCCCAGAGAAAACCACCAGCAAACCAACGAATCCTCCTGAATCAATTAAAGAGACCAGTGAGCAAAACCAGGAAGAAACCCGGAACACCCAGGAGCTCCTGGACGACATCGACCTGCAACGGCTCGACCTGGCAGAAAAAAGGAGCGAAAGCGACTATCGGCTGTCAGAGATTGACGAGCCGATGAGTGACTCAGGATCTCAATGACCGCCCAACGCATCAAAGTCACCCAGATCAGCCTCCATCAAGCAATGGCAGCCTCGGCTGTCATCGCAAGGGGGTTTGCCTCGGAAGATCTGGGCATAGCGCTCATTCAGGAGCCATGGGTTTTTAAAGGTCAGGTAAGAGGACTGAAAGAAAGCTGCAATAAGGTAATTTGGGATTTCTCCCAGGAGAGACCTAGAGCGTGTGTAGTGCGAAGGAACAATATTAAATATTTTTGCATTACAGAATATCTAAGCCAGGATTTGGTTGCAGTGCAAACAACGGTAGAGGTGGACGGTAAGCACACTGACATCGTGTTCGCGGCGGCCTATTTCCCGGGGCACAGGAACACAGTCCCTCCAGACAATGTACACCAGCTAGTGGCCTACTGTATGAGGAAAAAGTTACCACTAATCACAGGGTGTGACGCAAACTCCCACAACGTAGAGTGGGGCAGCTCAGACACAAACGCCAGAGGTGAGTCTCTTCTTGAATACATTATAAGCAATGATTTATGTATCTATAACGTGGGGAGCAAACCGACGTTTGTCACCAGAGTCCGAGAGGAGGTCCTGGCCATCACCCTTGGAAACAACCAGGCTGGAAATATGGTATCGAAATGGATGGTTTCCTCTAAACCATCCCACTCGACCCATAGAATCATCCGGTTTGAACTAGGAGCGATGCCTATGGAATCAGTACCAAAAAGAAATCCCAGGAAGACTAACTGGAGCAGTTACAATAGTATCATCGAGGCTAACATAGATAGCCTCAAGACGGGTAGTAGAAGCACAAGCTGTATAGAACTAGAGCATAGGGTAGAGATGTTAAACAACGTCATCACAGACGCGTTCCACTCAAGCTGCAGAGCCACACAGGCCAGAAGCGGCAAGAAGACCGCAACCTGGTGGTCTTATGATCTTCTAAAGATGAGGAAGACAGTCCGCAGACTTTTCAACAGGTCTAAACGGACTGGCAGCTGGGACGAGTATACAGCAGAGCTAACTCTTTAAAACAAAGAAATAAGAAAAGCCAAGAGAGCATGTTTTAGGAAATTCTGCGAAGGAATCTCCTCTACACCTGCGGCGGCGAGGTTGCACAAAGCACTTGCCAAAGAGCAGAAGGAGACAAACTTAGCACTAAAGCTTCCTGATGGTACCTATACGGATGAAGAGAGACCAGGGACCCTGCTGGCAGCACACTTCCCTGGTGCAACCCAATGCACACGAGACCCTCCTCTTCGAGAACCGAGGCCTAGCCAATCCGACTGGCATACGGCAAAAAAACTCTTCTCGGAGGAAGCTGTCAAATGGTCAGTGAACACCTTTGACAAACACAAATCACCAGGAGCAGACGGCATATACCCAGCGCTGCTACAGCAGGGCACCCAACTTATCCCCCACATAGCTAGGATTATGAGAGACAGCCTAGCGCTGGCATACATACCTACAGTGTGGAGGAGAGCAACAGTGGTTTTTATACCCAAAATAGGAAGAAAGGACTACTCACTAGCAAAGTCCTTCAGGCCAATAAGTCTAACCTCCTTTATGCTTAAAGCAATGGAGAAGATAATAGACCACAACATCAGAGTAAACAACCTGAAAACCAGGCCTCTGCATCACAGTCAGCACACATATAGAGCAGGCAGATCTACGGACACAGCACTCTATCAACTGTCGACTGAAATCCAGAGTGCATTTACCTGTAAGGAAACAGTGCTATGCGCCTTCCTTGACATTGAAGGTACATTCGATAACACGTCTCATGACAGTGTAAATAGAGCACTGCAGAACAGAGGAGTCGAACAGCCTATCCAAAGATGGATAGACGCCTTACTCCGCAACAGAACCGCTGAAACCCGGACAGGCAACAGCATAATACAGGTCACCACCACTAAGGGGTACCCCCAAGGAAGGGGCCTCTCACCCCTTCTGTGGAGCCTAGTAGTAGACGAGCTCCTGCAAATTCTTACTGACAATGGGATCCGATGCCAAGGCTATGCGGATGACATCGTCATAATTGCACGGGGCAAATTTGAGAACACCCTTTGTGACATCATACAAAGAGCACTTAACCTCACAAGGAGATGGTGTGCCAGTGTAGAACTTAATCTAAACCCCACAAAAACCGCCATTATCCCCTTTACCAGGAAAAGAGCCCTCCCGGGACTAAGAGCAATACCCCTCGACGGCACGGTGATCGAATTTGTTGCTGAAGTAAAATACTTGGGGGTCATCTTCGACAGCAAGCTTCTATGGAGGCAACAGTTCGAGAACATGTCGAGTAGAGCGACAAGATCTATCATGGTATGTAGACGCATCGCGGGCAAAACATGGGGAAGCAGCCCGCACATCCTGAGATGGATGTACACCATGATAGTAAAACCCACTACATGTAGCGATAGAGCAGTCGACCAAAAGAACTCTCCTCAACATCGCTAAGGAGGGTTCGGGCAGAGGAAAAGTAATGTCAACCAACAATATGGTGAAGTTGAGGGAAACCATCCCCATTTCCCAACTACCGAGGGACGACATTCTCAGCCAGATAATCTTTGAAAGGAGGTTTAAAGTAGAACTGGAAAATAAGTCAACCTGGGAACAGTCCAGAGTAGACACCATACACCGCTCCCACACAATCGTGTGGTACACGGATGGCTCGAAAACCCCAGAGGGAATCGGAGCCGGAATTTTCGGCCCAAGAGCACGGATCTCAGCGCCTCTGGGGACATATCCGAGCATCTTCCAAGCGGAAGCATATGCCATACACCACTGCGCAGAACTAAACCTGCAGCGTGGATACAGCAATGAGCGCATCGCTATACTTAGCGACAGCCAAGCTGCACGCAAAGCAATCTCATCGTATGAGGTAAAATCAGCGTTTATCCGCGAGTGCATTTAGAAGCTAAATGACCTAGGAACCAACAATAGGGTGGTTTTAGCATGGGTTCCAGGTCATATAGGAATCGAAGGCAACGAACAGGCTGATAGTATAGCTAGACACGCAGCAAGCACAAGCCCCATCGGGCCTGAGCCAATGCTGCCAGTGGGCCCTCAAACGCTTAGAGAATGTTTGAGGAAAGACGAAGAGGAAAAACGAGAGGAATACTGGCGCAATATGCCGGGCCTGCGGCAGTCAAAGCTGCTCTTGGGGGGCTACAATACCTCTCGCTATAGAGCAATAATAAGCCTCTCCAAAGTTAACTTAAGAATTTTAACTGCTATTCTTACAGGTCATTTCAGACTCAACAACCACCTACACAAAATGGGTATAAGAGCGAATGACAACTGCCGGTTTTGTTATACGACTTCGGAGACTGCGGAGCACATCCTTATGGCATGCGACGCAATAGCCAGGAAAAGAGCACGAATCCTGGGATCACCAATGCCAGAGCATACGGAACTACATACAAGCCCTCAGGCCAACTGAAATAATCACCTTTTTGAGGGAAGTTGGACTGGAAGAGGTGTTGTAATGAGATGAGGGCACAATAGACCAGCCGGTCGCAGTGCTATCCTCAAATTATCTATCTATCTATCTATCTATCTACACATGCAATACTTTTTTCAAAATTTTTTTGCTATTGTTTGAGCTAATGCTAAAACTGTCGTTGCCGCTTTCATTATTATCATGTCGGCAATTATCGTCAAGCTTCGGTTTTTCGCCGTTGTCGTTCGCAGGGCTATTGTCGTCGTTAATAAATATGACTAAATCGTCACCTTTCAAACATAAAATCAATTTTTTGTAACGTTTGAGCAAAATAGTTTTGCATTTTAAAGATATTGATATCGTTTCTGCGGAAAATATCCTTTTAGTATGTTTAGCAATTCTTCATATATTGGTTGCTTCGCTGTTTCGTAAAAATTAAACTTTTATGAGTGTTTATATAATAATACAATTTATGAAGCTCTTACGGTTTGTTCTGTATGTATCTCTTCTTCAATTTGATCTGAAAAATAATTAATTGCTTTTGTTTAGAATCCTGTATTAGAAGTTGGTGCTCTGTGTGAATTTAATTGTTTACAAAGTGCTGCTAAGAAATTTTTAATATTTGGTGTGTAACCTGATTATTTAAGGTTTTTTGTATATCATTATTTTAAGGAACATGTGAACTTTAAAACTTATCTGTTTGATAAATAAAAATGTTTTCAAAAGAAGCTTAGTTATTTTGCTTATTTCTTTGATGCGCGCGGAGCCGCTGGTAAATGCTAGTAAATACAAATGTTTAGACGTATGTTTGTGCACGAATAGCTAGATAGTCAGTAGGCTTTATCTAAAAATTTGAATTTAAAGTACGCGAAAGAAAAAAAAACCTTTTAATTGTATAAAATAAGGATAAATATTGATAGGTTAGACATGATAATTGGATTGAATATATATAGTATTAATTGAATAGAAAGAATAAGTGGATACAATTCGTACTGGGGTAGGTTGGGAATATATTGTAAGGAAATATTTTGTATTAATAAATTGTAAGCTGAGATTTAAAGCTGTGTCACAATAATTTATTTACGTGAATGGGCTGAAATTCTGATTTCGGTAAGATATATGTAAATCATGTCAGGCTAAAGGCTTCAAATTGTTGGTGCAGGTGTTGCCCTTGTGGTAACCGATGGTAAGGTGGGGTAGTTTAGTAAGTAATAGAAATGACGTAACGACTTAGAGACGGACATGAGTCAGGATAAAGGGAACTCTACTCGGTGAGCGGAGCCATAGTAGAGTTCGAAGGCTGTTCACAGCTTGCGAACAGGAGGGGTGGGTCGGCTCCACCTGACTAGGACAGGGTTTCTCCCGCTTTTCTTACCTATCACTTTCTTTCTAGTTTTATTATCCTCCCTAGGCATGAACCAAAATTTTGTTATGCAACTGTTGGGAAAGGAGAAGTGGCAAGAACCGCGCCTAAAGCCGACAAGCCTCACCCGGGCTACTACCATGTCACCCCGCCACTCCTCTTCTCCCGTACCAGGCAGTAACATAACACTCATTTATAGATAAATACAGGGGGCGCAAAAGTAGTCCTCCTATCATAAAATGCTATAAATTTTGCGATTGGCCCCTAAAGTCAGTTCTGTTTTGACATTTGTGTAGTAAACACATGCGAAATACACGTTAATAAACAATGTTACGCTACACTGCTCCAGAACGCGGATTATTGCTGACTATTTATTTGACCAATAATCGGTCGGTGAAAAACGGTTACTGCGCAAAAGTAATCCTCCTATCAGAAAATGCTATAAATTTTGCGATTGGCCCGTAAAGTCAGTTCGGTTTTGACATTTGTCTAGTAAACACATGCGAAATACACGTTAATAAACAATGTTACGCTACACTGCTCCAGAACGCGGAATATTGCTGACTATTTATTTGACCAATAATCGGTCGGGGCCAAACGGTTACTGTGAATGGTGAGCGCTACAGAGCAATGATCAACGAGTTCTTTTTGCCGCAACTTGATGAATTGGGATTGGAAAACATGTGGTTCCAACAAGACGGTGCAACAGCACACACTGCATGTGCCACAACCGATATGCTAAACATCGGAAGCTTACTTTTGCGCCACCTTGTATATCGGAATATAGCAGGGTCCAAATCAAACACGCGGCCTTCTCTTATTACCCGTATGATCAACATTCCAAATAATATTAGTATAATGCAAGTATAATTAAAGTTATATAGAATAAAATATATAATTGTTCCTTCTTGTGGGGCCCAGAACCAACAGTTTTTTAAAAGACACAGCCTATACTTTCTTCCAAACGATTAGCTGTCTGCATTCCAAATTTCATCAAAATCCGTGGTGCTGTTCTTTGATTGAGTACCAAAGGCAAACCTCTGGACATCCAAACATTTAGCTTTATAATATTAACCATAACCATGTGGGGTATTTTGATCGGATGAATCTTTTAACATATTCTATACCCCTGAGAAAAATTGTACAACATTTCGTAGAGGTCGGCTTAGTAGTTTAGACCTGAAAGACACGCAAACACACTCACTCCTTCACAAACTTACGAATTTATAATATTAGTAAGATTTACCCAACTGGTCTATATTCTGGACAAACCAATCTTGATAAATAATCAAGGAAAAAATATTTGTATCAGCTGTTTTGAATTCTTCGTTATGATGAAAATTGTTTTCGTTGTTTTTGACGTAGAATTCAAAAAACATGATGCAAATATTTTCTTGTTGATTATTCATCAAGATTGACAGCGTGTCAAGAGCACAGAGTCGGGGGGTTAGTTTCATGGGAGTGCAGCAAAGAATTAACACCCAATGCCACAAAAAAAGTTTTGTTAGTTTAACAAGAATATTGAAAACTGCATTACCTTTTTTTTTAATTTTTTATTGAGTTGGGTTCTCTGAGTGTTAAACAAATTTACATGCAATAGCTAGGAAATTTTCTGTTTTCTGCTCTTTCTTGATTTAGAGAGTTACCCTTGTATAATGTTTATATATAGTGTGTTTGGTTTTTATGAAATTGTAATTCGTAGAAAAAATAGTGAGCATTTGCCCTGCGGGTTAGCTGGTTAGAATATGCCGTGATAAGTAGACCCATAGGCAATGACATGCAACTTGATGGTTGATCTACTGAGATGATGCCTCTCATCTCTCCTTACCAATCTTCTTCTTCCTCACGGAAGTAGGAGGTGAGATGACCTTGAAGGTGCCACTGGTCATACCAAACCTTCGGGCAATGTTTTTGTCGCCAAAACAATAAAAACAACATCGTGATTATTTGTACTTTGTTTTTGTTTATATCCAAATTAATTTTCTAATACCAGATTTTGGCCTTTAGTTTAGCGCGGAAGTCATTGATAACCAAAGTGCGTCTGACCGTGTGCCAATGTGTTAAAAAATAAAATTAAGGATTGATAGAAGTTCTTGGCATTTATTATTATGAATGCGTACTGCAACCTGTATTATGAAATAACACTCTATAATTCACTCATCGCAACCGTCCGGCTATATGGGGCAGACGCGTGAACACTAACAACATCTGATGAGGCGGCTTTGGGTCGGTCAAAATCGCCCAGGCGATTAAATGACTATTTAAAGAAGAAAAAGAACCTGTTTTATATGAGTTTATTATTTGCCAGACCATTTAAGGAGTTAGTTTCTATAATTCGAGTTCAGCATCTCCAAACCTGTTTTTACAGGCTAGTTTTTCAAACTTTTTATATAGTTGACAAATGCTTTTGAAATTCTTATCCGATTTTTCTAATACCGTATTTTGAGGCAACCTTTTGCAAATTGCTGGTTGAAGCAGAAAAAGAGAGAGACCACCACTCCGATGAAGGATCCACGTATTTCCGATTGGCGGTCCCTCGGTGTTTGCAATTGGCGCTAGTTGAAATTGCGAAGAAACGACTGCAGCGTTGAAACCTCTTAAAGGGTTCTGTGCCATTTAAATACATAACTTAAATAATTATTAAAATTATTCATTAAATATATAAAAACATGTAGCTTTTGTAGGGAAGTGGTGCGCAGGAGCTACTAAGGTTGAAAAGTACGTAATGAATAAATCTCAATTTCCAAAAACTCATACGCCCAGCGCTGTTTTTTGGCTTATAGTTTTTAAATGAGATGTTCATAACAATCGTTAGAAGTTGATAAACACAGAATACCTATGCCTCTCTGACTTAATTTAAATTATATCACACCCCCTCTTTTTAAAGACATTTATACATCTGAGTATATAATGTCCAGTTGCACTTGCGCTTAGTCTGATTTTCTTTATTTAATCTGTTGAAATCTTTTGTTTGCATCAGTGTGCGGTTTCGCTTCGTTGTATTTAATAGGATTTTATGCTTAATCACAACAGCACCGCGCAAGAGTTCACATGTATAAGAAAACACAGAAAAGGCTTTAATCGAGCGTGAAGACGAGCTTATGAAAGAGTGCTAATGTATCAATAAATGTTGATGTCGTATACATCCGTGTTTACAAGTTATAACATGTACCGGTAATTCATTAATCGGGTTTGCATATGCATAGATACGAAAATAAAAAACCCCTCTTCACATATCGTCTAGAAATTAAGATTTATCTACCTAAAAAGCTTACACACAGTTGTAAATAACATTCATGTTTTGGAGCTAAGCAACTCATTAAATTCTACTTTTTATCACGCATTAATAGCTTCACTGCTTAGAGATGAATGAATAAGAAAAATTAAAATTTACACCTATACGTTTTGCACCACTTGTGGCTATAAATTTTACGCATTCTATAGCTAATTTCCCAGATACTGTACGAATATGATCTCATCAATTGCCTTACGAGTGATTTTATTTACCGACATTAGAGCAAATACAAATTCCTTTCAGAACCTTCTCAACCCATTAAGGACGAGACCCCAAGGCGAATGCTGAATATAGACGAAACTATACGCTACTGATTTCTGCCACCAACTGCTGAAAACTGGCAAAGAATATATAGCGAATTAAAAGACGACTCTTATAGTAGTATTTTTTCTTTGCAATAATGTTAGATTAATTAGAGTTACTATTTTATTTCACTTATTACATGCCGTCCTTGATGGGTTATGCAAGATTTATGTAAAAGTAATAATTTGCAGGGTTGATATATGCGCTTTAAGCACTCAAAAAAAACATTGTGGCTATTGTCCCAAGCCTCCGTTAGGTGAAAGCGAGACTATCATTCCGGAAAGTACTCATTCCTTTTAAGGATAAACTGACATTCCTTGCATACAAACTTGGCATGCTCCCTATTTTAAAGACCTGCTGGAAAGAAATCTTTACACCATGACTGAACACTGTCCACTGGGTCAACACGCAGGAAGAATGGGTGTAGCGGTCAACAACAGATGCACGAGCTGTGACAATAAAGGCTGCAAGAAAGGGTTAAATGGCGCTTAGCCGCATAAACGAGTTGTCCGCTCATCATAGCTCGCCATGTAACAAATCGATCTACACTTGGTTCTTCCGATAAGACTACTTTCTAAGCCGGAGCATTTTCATTCATTCGCACAAGATGGCCTATCCAACGAACCCCGGCTTTTACATTTTTCC
Organism: Merzomyia westermanni; assembly: GCA_949987695.1. Classification (NCBI taxonomy): domain Eukaryota; kingdom Metazoa; phylum Arthropoda; class Insecta; order Diptera; family Tephritidae; genus Merzomyia; species Merzomyia westermanni. The sequence goes on along the minus strand of OX465292.1, from coordinate 133,928,171 downwards.
TGTCTGCATATAGCTCGTCCCTAAATCTTCTTCGGTACTCGCCGTCGTCAGCATGTAAGGGTCCGTAAATCTTTCGAAGAACCTGTCTGTAGAATACTGCCAGACTCGCCTCGGCAGATGTTATAAGTGTCCAACCTCCTGCACCATAAACCAGGACGGGCGCTGCAAAGAAACAGGTGTGCATTATCTATGCGAATATTTAGCTGTTTGGACAGTTAGATAATGGTGGAACTTAAAGGTATTGAGAAATCCTCAATGAGGGACATGATCACCTTACTAGACCGAACAAATGGTTTGAGCGTAACTAGCCAACTAACGTCAGCATCATAAAAATGGACGGTTCCAGGAGAAAATGGCGATTGGGCTTTTCCTCTCCCTGGCAGCACAACAACCAAAAAGCAATAACCTTAACTCGCTTGTCTCATGCGAACGGTTAAACACCACTGGCTGAATATCGGGATTGCAAATATTTGAATAGAAGCCCACTTAAGACAGGCGAGCGCTTGCCGTTTCACCTATTGATAGTCGAATATTACTGAATTTAGCTCACTCTTAGTTTACAAAGGCTCGGAGAGGTCTTTCCCGATTCTGACTGAGCTGGAGGCGAAATCAAATTTACACATAGCGGCATATAACTAGACAGCTTCTTTTCGCGCTGTAGCAGGCGGCTTTCAAATCAACAAAGAGGTTATGTGGATCAATTCTTTTCTCACGGGTTTTTTCCAAGATTTGGCGAATAGTTGTCGATTTGCCAGTATCGATTAAAAAACGAAGGTTAGAACGATGATAGATGATGAAAACCCTGTTTGGTACGATAACGTTAGCTGCTGCAATCGACGTCTGTTTTTGTTCCTTAAAGTTACATGGATAATTAAATTTATTTTCCTTGGCTACGAATCGCTTGTGATAAAAACACATTTGTTGTGTGTTTGCAGAAGAACGTAAAGGATTGTTTCCGCGGCTTTTAGACCGTGATTGTTGTTGTTGTTTAATACCTTTTTGCTCCATGCGCTAGTGTTAACTCAATAAGCCCGATTATGCGTTCTATGGAATCATTAGAATTTGATAACGGAGTTTGATGGTTAATTGGAAGAGATGGCTGTAACGCCCTCAACTGCATTCACCCGAATCACGTGGATAATTTCATCAGCTATTGACGCCAGTTCTTCCATTGACATTTCCGAGTAGCCTTTGTCGATTCCGGTGATTACGGCGCGTGCTGAGACGGGTAGTTTCTGGAGTCAAAAATCTTGTATACGTTTTTTTTCTGATGTTACTTCGGTTTATTGTAAGTGAGACAGCATGTGACTCGGTTTGCTGTCACATAGTTGAATGCCTGAAGTGAGTTGCTCTAGGCGTGCGATTGGTGAAATTGCAAATTTACTTAAGACTGCAGTACGCAGGGCATTGTACTTATCCTTTGCCGGAGGATTTTTCACTAAGTCCAAAGTTTGCTCATGCAGGCGCTCATACATGTACATCACCGCTATGTGTAACTTGGCAAAACATACCATGCATAAACATCTGTGAATTTAGCTCCACTCCGACAAACTCAAAAGTTTTTCCCTCAGCTTTATGCCCAGTCATGGCAAATGTTAGCCTTACTGGAAATTGATGCCGTTGCATGGTACACCGCAGCGGCCCCTTAGATGAGTGTGGTTCTCGGTAAATTTACTTCTTTGGCGGATTTTTGTTGTCGAACAAAGTGGCAACCCTACCGTCTGTTTTATACATGGCATATTTCATTTCATTAAAAAAATAGATAGGTGGTAACTCCCTAAAAATATCCTATGTGACAACCCCTAGATAAAAATTCTTAGAATGTGGTACCCTTTGTACATGAAAGATGGCAACCATAAGTGGTAACCCTACTTAGAAATGTTTTTTTTTAATACGCAGGGAAATACCTTTCGTGTGATACCCAGATTGGCTTATTTCATTTCAGTTTAAAAAGTACCATAGTACATACCAAATTTCAGCCAAATCGGTTGTCGAGATAATCTGAATATACAAATATACAAGAATATCTCGTTTAAAGTTATAATAATAAGTAGTATCTCCCGTGGTCAAAATTCGACCAATTTAAATTAGTGTCTAGAGGCCGAGATGACTGAAAAATATTTCTTACTGCAATTTATTATGTATAGTTGAGTTATTTAGGGCCGCATTCAAAAAATTCGGCTCACAATAAACAGTGGGTAATTTGGCAGCTAACCGAACAAAATCAGTCAATTAAACCCCGATAATCGTTGATAGGAGTTGGTGAAAACGCCCCATAGGAATATTTGAAAGCCCACCATCAATGCCATTCTTTCAGACATATATCAACACCATAGTTAGACTAGTTAATCTTACTTCTTACTTAGTTTATAAATGCGTAAGTTTGTGAGTGAGTGAGTGTGTTTGAACCGTTTTCACGGCCAAACTACAGCACCGATCTGTACGAAATTTTGCACACTTATTTCCCGATGTCTCGGATAGGTAACAAGTTTCATGAAATCTCAATACCTCAAATGGTTATGGAGTTATGGGCACTAATGTGACCCAACTAACGCAAAAATGTATTTTATCCAATGAATTTATGCAATTTGGTGCCCTAAAACCTTAAAATGTGCGTACAATTTGGGTATTGAACGAAAGGGGAAGGCCACAGTATTATTTTGGTCTTTGCAGTATTTCGATAAATTAATCGATAACTGAGTTATCGGTCAGAATGGGGTAGCCCAAAAACCCCTGAATTTGCAAACAATATGGTTATCAAACGAAAGGGGAAGGCCACAGTATTCTTTTGGACCCTGCAATATTTCGATAACTTTATCGATAACTGAGTTATCGGTAAGAATGGGGTCGCACAAAACCCCTGAATTTGCATACAATATGGATATCAAACGAAAGGGGAAGGCCACAGTATTCTTGTTGACTCTGCAATATTTCGGTCAATTAATCAATAGCAGACTTATCGGTCAGAATGTGGGTGCTCCAAAAGCCCTTAATTTGCATACAATATGGATATCAAATGAAAGGGGGAAGGCCACAGTATTCTTTCGCACTATGCATTATTTCGATAACTTTATCGATAACTGAGTAATCAATGGGGTCGCCCAAAAACCCCTGAATTTGCATACAATATGGATATCAAACGAAAGGGGAAGGCCACAGTATTCTTATGGACTCTGCAATATTTCGGTCAATTAATCGATAGCTGACTTATCGGTCAGAATGTGGTTGCTCCAAAACCCCTTAATTTGCATACAATATGGATATCAAATGAAAGGGGGAAGGCCACAGTATTCTTTTGGACCCTGCAATATTTCGATAACTTTATCGATAACTGAGTTATCGGTCAGAATGGGGTTGCTCCAAAACCCCTGAATTTGCATACAATATGGGCATCAAACGAAAGGGGAAGGTCACATTATTCTTTTGGACCCTGCAATATTTCGATCAATCATCAATCAAAACATGTGTATAAATTTGGAAAATAACTAATAATGAGGCCTAACTGAATAACAATAAACATATTTTGTAAATTTCGGGCCGTTTGCTCGACTGCGTGCTAAAAATTTGTCCCTTCCTTAGACCAAATTTTGTTTTCTAGCACTACTCGCTTTTCCGTCGAAAAATTTAACAGGCAACCAATCCAACCTTCAAAATTTGTCGGTTTGAAAAACGCAAAACAGCTAATTGCCGATTAAAATTATTTCGGCTATAAATTTACAAAACAAATTAATTAACATGAAAACAACAAAAAGAAAACAAAGTGACAAACATTGAAAAATAAGACGTATGTGATTTAGTCTTGGCAAAATTAAACACTTTCATGTAATTTATATTATAAACATAAAAAAAAAATAACAATTGCTATGAAAAACCGACATGCGTTTTACATTCAAGCACTAGGAGAAGATTTTGAGGAAACCAGTGACCGCAGTATAGCCAAGAGGACTTTTGGCAACCGCTTGGATTACTTTGAAGAATACAAAAACGAATTTTAACATACTATGTTCGGCAAAAAATTGTCCAAAATCTCTTTTTAAAAATTTGTAAAGTATTCAACAGGAGGTAGCATTTAACTTGCCGACAAATTTATTCGCCTGTTGGCAAATCCTGCCTAAAACGGTCCTTAGAATAGTAAAATGTTCTTTTTGTAATTCTATAGGACCACACTTAACTGATAAAATACGTCCAAAATATCGGGAAAGGTATCAAAAGACGCGGTTTGACCTCGGTATCAATAATCCGAAGTTGAAAATAAATATTTTGTTCCAATGAACAGTTATAGCCAAAAAACCAAAAAATTACCCAGTTACGATCCCAAATGGGGGTTCGTGATCCATGGCATTTATGTGCAGAATGCGCTTTAAACAATAATTTGTGGCAACTAATCTCTCAACCACTCAGGTACAACAAACACACACGCGCCGACAAATAAACACAAAACAGCAAAAGATCAAAAACAACAAACGAGCAAAAAGGTCAAACAACAAAAATCACCAACTTTTACCTGCCTCAGTCAACCACACAAAAACCGATCGATGCAAAACACCCCCGTTTCTGAATGTACACACACAACACATACACACGTACACAAACAGACACCCATGCTGACATTACCTGCTTATAAATACAAGACAAACGACAACAACAGATCAGAACGAAAATCCACACTGATGATGGCACAACGCCGAAACCGGTTTGTCTCAAAACCAAATTTGAGAAGGGATGACGAAAAATCGTTCCAATATATATTAATAAGGTAAGTATTAATAAATGTATTGTAAATAGGCATATTAATTCATTTCAAAGTAAATACATATTTATCTTTCAGGATGTTTTGAAATTCAGGTGTAATGGTATAAATCGTATTAAGCCATCAAACGCGATGAGATTCTCGTTCATGTCTTCAACATGCCGGCGGGCCTGCGGCGTGGTGATTTGCATAAAGTCGTGCAGCTCGTCCAGGGTTTCTTTTGCTTGGTAGAATAGCCCACGGATGCGCCTGTGAAGAACGAGACGAGGGTGTTGGAGCCGCTTTTCACTGCTTTGGTGGCTGGGCTTATTGGTGGAAGTAGACCTGCTCGCTGTGTTTGTTCGCCGTTGTGAGTTTCTCGGGTGTCGCTCCGCTGAGCGTTCAGTGTTCGGCAGGCGTTTAGATTAAGCGCGAGCGGGCTTGTGAAGCAGAGTATGATGTGCTAGTCCGCAGCGTCGACAACTTATGGGAGAGTCACAGGCGCCCGTTACATTTGGAGTTTCGTGCTACGGCGTAACCGCCATTCGTTGGGAGGTAGGAGATCATCCTTAATAACGACGAGGTCACCTTCCTTTATATTGGTTTCTTGGCGTTTCCATCTGTAACGCTTGTGGAGTTCCTGCAGATATTCTGTTTTCCAGCGTTTGCTGAATTGGTGATGGGGTACCTTTAGCTTTTGCCATTTGTTACCTAACGAGAGGTTTTCACATCTAGGCTCAGGAATAGACAAAAGGAGGGAACCGCGTAAAAAATTACCTGCGGTTAAAGCTTTTAGATCGTCGGGGTCTTGTGACATTGGAGAAAGCGGTCTGGAGTTGAGGACCGCTTCTATGCGAATGAGGACGGTGTTGAACGGCGGTTTTCTGGAGAAATGTGGAAAATTCTCATTGTAGGCTTCGTCGGGCTCCTACGAATGTCTGGGTATGCCTCGACGGCCCACAAAACGGGCGAATGCTGCCTTGAACGCTTTCGTCGTGGGGTTAGAGCAAACTTCGGTGAAAAAGCATGCGAAAACGCAGACATATGATTTGGCGTAAGATGCACGCCGGAGAATTGACGTTTTCACGAGAAATGGTACTGCAAAATCTACTCCAGTTGTATTAAAGGGCAGTAATACGTTGCACGTCCTGGAGGTAGATCTGCCATCAATTGAGATTGCATTTGTTGCTTATACGAGTATATAGTGCATTTCTTGCACTGAAATATGCATTTTTTCACCTTTTGTTTCAGGCGGGGAATATAATATTCTTGTTGAACCATGCGGATCATTAGGTGCTTCTCGGCATGGAGTAGGGTCGCATGGAGGAAGTCCAAAAAAGCGCGCAGTACCGCGAGTTGTCGGGTATGATTATAGGGTGCCTTTCGTTGAAGCTCAGGTCTGCATAGGCGAGGCGTCCATTTACGCGTAATAGCCCCTTGTCGTCCAAGAATGGGTTGAGCGGGAGTAACGAGCTTCTTCTGTATAATGGAGTTGAATCTTTGAGTGCTGCTATGACTTCTCCATACTGCCTTTGCTAAGAATTGATAATGAGTTGCGCCTTTGGCTGATGAATCTCTTCCTGGATGAGATGAACTTAACATGGTATTTATAAGCTGTTTCCTGGACTTCGAGATAAATCGGCGAATGTGGGCGAGGACTCTCAATGCTTTAGCGAATGACAAGAACCGATCCATAAAATCATGATTTTCCAGTGAGTGTAGGGCTTCTATCCGTCCTTGCTCTGGGGGTGAGTCTTTGTGATGGCTATCTTTGGGCTAATCAGTCGGGGAGTTTAAGAACCACTTTGGGCCGTTCCAGCAGAGTGAACAGTCGATCAAGTCCTGGGGTCGACATCCTCGCGTGCCCATATCTGCTGGGTTGTCTCCGCTGGGCACATGTCGCCACGTAGCGTTACTGACGTTATGGAGGATTTGGGATATGCGGTTCGCCACATACATTTTCCAAGTGTGTGGTGGCTTTTCAAGCCAAGCCAAGACTATAGAGGAGCCTGTCCACATGGTCAACCTACTCTCTGTGAGCTGAAGTGACGTCCGAATGTGCTCAACTAATTTTAAGAGGAGGACTGCTCCGCAGAGCTCTAACCTAGGGAGGCTTACCGTTTGGAGGGGTGCGACTTTCCTTTTTGCTACTAGTATGTGAGAGGAAAATGAGTTATCGCTGTGTTGAACCCTTAGGTATACGCAGGCGCAATAAGCCTTTTCAGAGGCGTCGAAGAATCCATGTATTTGTGTAGGTGCCCCAGGAGTGAATTTGACCCAACGTGGGATTTGTACATCTATCACATGGCTATGAGGTTTTCCGTAAATATTTTCCACTTGAGAAAGGATCCGGGTTTGACGTGTTCCTCCCAATCAGTTCCTTCCATCCATAGCTGTTGAAGGAGAGTTTTTGCTACTATCATTATAGGCGACAGCCATCCTGCCGGGTCGAAAAGTTTCGCGACAGAAGAGAGAGTCTGGCTTTTTGTGGCAGAATTTACGTCTGGGACGGGGTCATACGAATACGAAAAGGTGTCGCTGAGGGCATTTCATTTTACTCCAAGCGTCTTTGTAGAGCTTGAGTCGTGTAATTTTAGGAAATCGGCATCAAGGAGATCAGATTCTGAAATTGTCTCCAATATTTGTGGGAGATTTGCGGTGATTTTTTTGAGGGGAAAGCCTGCCGACTTCAATGCTTCGATTAGCTGCTGCATGGTTTCGATAGTGGACTGTATGATGTAATCCACTCAAGTTTCTCGCAGGAGAGCGTTGCTAGCAAGTGGGAGTTCAGTTTTGCAGTCATCTGCAAGTTGTTGAAGGGTGCGAATAGCTAAATATGGGGCACAGTTGACACCAAAGGGGTTTTTAATTTAAAATCTTCTACCGGGTCATTAAGAGATTGGCGGAAGAGAATTCCCTGGAAGTCCTGATCTTCCTTATAGACATGTACTTGCCGTTACATTTTCTCAATGTAACAATTGAAAACGTATTTATAGAGACGCCATTTTACAATTACGATCATAAGATCGTTCTGAAGAACGGGGCCTGTGTGAAGCACATCATTCAGTGAAATGCTGGAGTGGGATTGTTTGGACGCATGGAAGACTACTCGGCCTATAGTAGTTTTACTATCAGGTTTGATTACGGCGTGATGGGGCAAGTAAAATGTAAAATGTTTTCCATCACGTATAATTTCACGGGATGCCGTGGGTTCCATTTTCTGCTAAGATTTTTGAGTACGTTTGGAGTTCCGCTTTTTCTCAAGGTTCTGTTCAATACTGAGGTATTGCTGTTGAGCTGAAGGCCGGGAATGCCCTAAAGCTATTAAGGCATGGAATGTGGCTTTAAATGGGAGTTTGACCACATAACGGCCATCATCTCTACGAAAGGTAGTATTTCTGTAGAGTTCTTCACAGGTTATGTCATCGCCTTGGAGGGCCGATGGTACTTCTTCTTGTTCCCAAAACCTTTTGAGGAGGTCTTGGAGAGAGTCAGTCTGGGCTTCGGCTACTTGAGTCGAAAAGGTTGAGATTGGCTCCGTGAGAGGGCCGCTTAATATCCACCCGAAGATAGTATTCTTGGCTATTACGATTTCACCCACATTGGTTACGAAGCCCGCTTCCTATAACCATGTCGATTTTTGCAGGGGCAAAATATTTTGGGTCAGCTAGAAGGAGGGACGCATACCCTTTGAGATCTAAGTGGGTCACTCTAACCGTTGGCAAGAACTGTGTTAATTGTGGGAGTATGATCGCGTGAGTCGCGATCTTTCTTGAAAAATCTGGAGAGCTTATGGTGATAGAGTACACCTTATCGGCTTTCTGAACTGTTAGTCCTCCCATTCCCAATATTTCGTAATTGGACCTTTGAACGGGCAGATCAAGGAGCTTTTGTATTCTAGAGGCTACAAAAGTTTTTTGAGATCCTTAGTCGAGAAGAGCGCGAATATTGATGGTTTCTCCTTTAGGTAGGATGGTAATGTTTGCTGTTGTTAGCAAGATTCTCTCTTTACTATTTGCAAAATGTGAGAGGACATTTTGCGAGGTGTTTTGAGTTGGGGTCATCGATAGGGCCTGTTTTGAGGTACATGGTATCTCGTCATCGATGGTCATATGAGATGACATTAAGTTTTTCTTAGTTTTTGGGTTGGTTTCGTTTGCTGGTTGACTAACTAATAAAGGAGGGAGTAATGTCGCTTTCGGCAGTTTCTAGTTTTTCTTAGTTTTTGGGTTGGTCTTCGTTTGCTGGTTGACTAACTAATAAAGGAGGGAGTAATGTCGCTTTCGGCAGTAAACTCAGGTGAAGCTACTACAACATTGCTTTTCTGCGTGGGAATAAGCCAAACAGTGCTGGCAATAGTGATATTTCCATGCGAATTTGTTCCTTTCTTGAGCTGTTAGCTCTTTATATTTGACGCAATACATCAGAGAATGATTGCTGTTGCATAATTTGCAAGAGGCCTGTCTCTTTGACTCGATATGGAAAGAGCTGGCTTTGTTTCTTTGCTGAAATTAGTGATTGCCAGGTGTAGAAGAGCGTGGACTGAAATTTGGTTGATTCTGCTTTGATCGATTAGGCCTGTACGTAGTAAGGCGTTCAACTACCTCATACCGAGTAGTCGGGAATTGGGATTGCTCCCATAACGCTAAGGGTTCGTCTGGTAATTTGGAGGAGCAGAGATATACTACCATCGGGTCCCAATTATCTGTGGATACTCAGTTTGCCGTAAGGGTTGAGAGACAATTATTAATTGTCGTTTGCATATATTGTGTGCGTTCACCATTTTCACTGGTTACCGGTTGAATGTTGAAAAGGGACTTGAGTTTGTTATTCTGCGATTCTCATATCGAGACTTTAGTGCATTTCACACAAGCTCAAAACTTTGGTCATTAGATGTGTAATTTTTAATAAGCAGGGCTGCTTTTCCCCGGGTGTTTTGCCTCAAATGGTAAAGTTTATGGGCCGGAGAGTTTGGGGTGATTAATGTACACTGCTGTGAACGTGTCCCTAAATGACGAACAGTCTTCATATCCTCCGTAGAAGACCTCTGTGTCACATGCAGGTACCTTTAAATAACTGGTTTGGTTAAAGGGGGAGAGCGTTGTCAGCGGAGTCGGGATGTTTACGCTCGCTACTTGTGGGGCGGGCTGAAAACTGCTGAGGATCTCATTTATTTGTAGTCTCGTACTTAGTCCTGAATTGTTGATGTGGCCATATCGTTCCTCGCTAGTTTTCCTGATTTTTTCTTCAATGCTTCTCATCTGAAGGTTCTCCTTCGCCATGGCCACCACAGCCATATGTTTGTGGAGTTGCTCCAAAAACGTCTTGAGACCAGCCTCCGTGTGTTCACTTTCCGTAATATTCCACCATTTGTCGCAAAACTTCTCCACTCTAGACGCTTTAAAGAGACATTTTTTGATGAAGAGTGCTGCTTCTTCTTCGTCACTCTGAGATTTCGATCTTGTTTTCATTTTCACCTGGGCCGCCTATTGGGGTAGTTTGAGCCTTTTTGACCCACTTATTTGAGGTATTTTTTATAAATTGAGGCCCACTGTACTTTTGACTAGCTGGATTTGTATAAACAAATGAGTCGGGAACTACTTGTCTTAGCGCATCTAAGTACAAGTACAGGGTGGCTGATGAATTTTGCTACATTAAGAAACTCAAATAATTTTTTTTTCAGGGTATGGAATTCATTTTTCTTTCATTCATGTTAAAGCTCATTAAATTTTATTAAATATAGCTTAATTAGTTTTAAAAATAATGGAATTTAAATGCCCCCTGCTCGTCGAAGCATGTGCGGCATCTTACCAAAAAGTTGTTCATTACTGCTTGGAGAGTTGAGACAGGAATAGCCGCAATTGTTTCTCGAATGGATTGCCTTAGTTCATTCAAATTTGTTGGTTTTGCTTTGAAGACTTCCTGTTTGCAATAACCCCACAAGAAAAAGTCAGGTGCAGTAAGGTCAGGCGACCTGGGTGGCCAACGGAATGTGGAGTTTCTGGATATCAGCTTATTGGGAAATTTTCGTCGCAATTCTGTCATAACAGGTTGGGCTATATGAGGAGCTGCACCATCTTGCTGAAACCACACAGAGTTGAAAGAAATTTTCATTCGGCGTAATTCTGGATAGAAAAACTCTCTCAACATGCTCAAGTAACGGTCTCCAGTAACCGTAACGGTGTGACCGTTTTCTTCGAAGAAGTAGGGCCCGACAATGCAGCGTGATGAAACTGCACACCACACTGTGACACGAAGTGGATGCAATTCCGTCTCATGGAGTATCTGTGGGTTGGAAGCACTCCATATTCGACAATTTTGTTTGTTTATGTTGCCGTTTAAATCGAAATGGGCCTCGTCAGACATGAAAAGACAGTTCAACATGTTTCCATCTTCTTCCACCATTTGAAGCATCTTCTGGCAAAATTCCAAGCGAATCGGCAAGTCTGCAGCGTTCAGTTTGTTGGCCATTTGAATTTTATATGGGAATAAGTCCAAATCTTTGTGCATAATTGACTGTAATGACTGTCTGCTTACACCCATTTGAGCAGATAAGCTTCTTGTCGAAACACGTGGATTGTTTTGTATGGCAGCAGCTACAGCAGCGATTGTTTCCTCCGTTCGAACTGAAGGGTTTCGATGGTAAGGTCTTCTGTTGACTGTCCCATGCTCGGCAAAATTGTTTACAAGTCTTATTATGGTCCATCTGCTCGGAGGATTGCCGCCAAACGTGCGCCTATACTCTCTTTGAACCGAAACTACGGACTCCAGTGCGTGATAGCGGCGGACAATCCAAATTCTTGTTTCAGTGACCCAGTTATCCATTTTTGTTAAATGTAAAAGTCAATCTGCAAAATAAAAAAAAAATTTACCAGATTCATTAAATAGAAAAAAAGTGATTTAATTTTTTTTTGGTAGCGGCTTTCATTAGCCACCCTGTATGTTTGCCACGAAGAGAATTAAAGAAAGGTGGGCTGGGTTAGATTCGCAAATCACCTACATTAAATGGTGTTATAATAAGTACAGCTAACAAATTGAGAGTCAATAATGCGGTTATTGACTTGAAATTTGGGACGAATACATATACGTATGTAAATTGTGGACTTTCGTGTGTGGTTTTTTGTAGCAACTTTCTGTTGGTGACAGTGAGAAACGGTATACGTTAAAATTTAAGAGAAAATTTTCAGTGGAAGTTACCGGCAAATATCTTGTAACGGCTGGGTATATATGAATATGTAAGTATGTGACATATATGTAGGGTATATAAATGCACACATTGAGGATATTATCAATATGTGTATATAAAGGGTGTTTTTTTTAGGGGTATAGAACTTCGAATTGAAATAAACACAAGAAAATCGTTTTAAGGTCCATCAATTTGGCTTTTTTGGAAGGATAATTTTATGCCATTAATGTTTAAATATGATTTCGGGCATGTGGCCGCCGCGGCTGGCTCGAATAAAGCCAATTCTACAGGTCCAATTTTCAACCACTTTTTCGAGCATATGGGGCCGTATGTCGGCAATAACGCCACAAATGTTGGCTTCCAATTCCCATAACGTTTCTGGTTTGTTGGTGTAGACGAGCGACTTCACATATCCCCAAAGAAAATAATCCAATGGTGTCAAATCACACGACCTTGGTGGCCAATTGACAGGTCCATTCCGCGAAATTATGCGCTCATCGAATGTTTCCTTCAATAAATCGATTGTGACGTGCGCTGTGTGGCATGTAGCGCCGTCTTGTTGGAACCACAACTCATCCACATTCATGCCATCCAATTCGGGAACAAAATAGTCGGTTATCATGGCTCTATACCGGTCTCCATTAACGGTAGCTGCCTCTCCAGCATTATTGCGGAAGAAGTATGGCCCAATGACTCCACCAGCCCATAGAGCACACCAAACAGTCAGTTTTTGTGGATGTAATGGCGTTTCAAGGGTCTCATGTGGATTCTCTTCACTCCAAATGCGGCAATTTTGCTTGTTGACGTAGCCATTCAACCAAAAATGAGCCTCATCACTGAACAAAATTTTGCGATGAAAATCAGCATCGAAATCAATCTCATTTTCGGCCCATACACCAAAATCACGACGCATTGCATGGTCTCGCGGCTTTAATTCTTGCACAAGCTGGATCTTGTAAGGTCGCAAGCCAAGATCTTTGCGCAAAATCTTCCATAAAGTTGATGGACAAAGCTCCAATTGCTGTGCACGGTGGCGAATCGATTCATTCGGGTCCTCTTCAACACTTTGCTCTACAGCGGCAATTATTTCTTCGGTGCGCACTGTTCGACGTCTCTGCGGATGCGTATTATCACATAGAGTAAACGTAGTGCAAAAACGATCCATGGTTAACCGAATTAATTGCTCTGATGGACGATTATGTCGACCATAAAATGGACGGAGCTCACGGTAAACTTCGCGAACTGAACCATTATTTTCGAAATAAATTTGCACGATTTGCAAGCGTTGTTCTTTTGTCAACCTGTTCATGATGAAATGGCAAACCAAACTGAACATAAATGACATTAGAGTTGCCAGATTTGACCACAAAATGCCAGTTTTATCTCTATTCGAAAAACAAACCTGTAAAAAAAACACCCTGTATAAGAAGAGCTTAGCGGAATTTTATTAAATGAGAGATCCTGTCAAATTTACCGTAGGTGGGCTGAGCCAATTTATTTATTGCTTTTGAGGAATTCCGTTGCACTTATATATGCATATATTTTGGGCAAGGTGTACTTACTTTGACATATTCTACCACCTTATTTCTATACCGGTTCTGTTGTGAGGATTGTTGTTGTTGTCGTTCGGTGCCTTTTATGCCGTTACTCTTGATGCGTTGGCGTTCTGCTTTCCACTTCCTCTTTTCTGCTTTGTTGTGGTTGTGTTGCTGGGTGCCACTTTTGCATGTCTACTGCTCGTGGTTAAAAATACTTTGTGGATGCGCCTTCTAAACCGCTTAAATTATTTTTATTTTTTGCGGTTTTCTTAATAAATACATTTCCTATCAAATTTTCATTAATTTATTTTTTTTCACACGCACCACTTTTTTTGTTTGTGGTATTTGATTTTTTTTTTCTAAATCCTTTTATTGTTTTTCGGCAACTTTTTAATAATATATTTTTTATTTATATTTGTTTCACTTTTTTCCAGCACCACTGTACTTTTGTACCTGTTTTTTTAAGGATTTTTTTTTTGTTGCTTTTGTCATATTTTTTTGTACTTGTATTTGTATGTATTTTTTAATATTTCAAACTTTTCTTTGTATTTTTATTATTTTTTTTATTTTTGCACTAACTCTGCATTTTTCTTGTATGTTTTATAATTTCCTTTGTCTTCTTTTATTTTTCAGCACTTTTTCACAGACTTTTAGTTTAGCGCGAGTTTGTGTAAATGTTTAAATTTAATGTATTTAATTAATTATTTTATTTTCTTTTTTAGGTCGCTAGTCACTTTTCAACTGATGGTACCAAAGGACCATGGATAGTTTTCACCCTTTTATGGGTAAGGATCTCCACTATTATAAATCCGGATAAAAGAAGCGGACACGACACTTTTCAAATCATTTTAACTTTAACCTTATTTAATTTTAATTTACAGGAGCAAATAACGCGAGCAGTTCAATGCGATGACTACGGTGGTAAGTGGATAACTAATTTTATAACGACCCAGTAAATTCCACTGGATCGCTTACTTATTTTTAGTGATATAATTCATAAGAGTAATAATGTTTCTTATATACCAAGGTAAGTAATTTACGTATATACCAAGGTAAGTAATTTTAGGCAACTGGATAAACAACATGAGTATTATTTAGGTAAGTATTAATAAGGTAAGTAATAATAAATGTATTGTAAATAGGCATATTAGTTCATTTCAAAGTAAATTCATATTTTTCTTTCAGGCTGTTTTCAAATTCAGGTGTAATGGTATAAATCGTATTTAGTCATCAAACTCGATGAGATTCCCGTTCATGTCTTCAACAGTATGTGTCTACATATGTTTATGGTTGCCATTTTGGAATGTTATACTCATATGGCTTTTGGAAATGAATAAGACGTTAATTTTGAAGTTCTTCGTATTTCTCAATGTGAGCTTGATTTTGGTTACAGGCAGTGTGTTAATTTACCCAAATCTGGATTTTTTTAAATAAATTGTTCGGAGGAAAATTACATATGTATTCAAGATTTGACGGTTTTCTGGCATTTTTTTCCTTAACCACAACTTAGACATATTAAAAAAGCCATTTCATATTGATTTTTAAAGAAGTTTCTCATCATAACGGGTGAAACTTAATATACGAGTACATCTGTTAAAGTCCTGTTTTATTCAGAAAAAAGTAAATTTCTTAAAAAAAATGCATAAAACTATGTGCGTATTTGAGTTTTGGTAAATTTGAATCATTTTCTCTGGGTTTTTTGCAAAAACTGGGATTTTTTCACTCCAAGATAGAAGTCACAAATAGGAAAAAAAAGTAAAGATAAGAAGTATTAATATATATAAAAAAAATTCAGTTTAATAATAAAAAAATAAAATCAGTTGACCGGAACCTGTTGTCGAACCTTGGAACGGACGCTTACCACCTGCTCTACTACTATATATACAACGCAACAGTCAAATACTGTACTTAAGCACCATGGCTTTATGCAGAAAACTTTAATTGATTATCTATATATATAAAAGAAAGTGAGGTTAGTTCCAACGGTCATAACTCAAGAACGCCTGCACCGATTTGGATGACTGACACTAATTTAGATTGTTCTCTGACCAGAATAGGAGAATAGCCAATAAAATTTCCGAAAAATTCCTGAAAAAAAAAATTTGTATGATGCGAATTTTTATAATTTTTTTTTTGTTTGTTAGAAAAGCTCAATAATGGATCGATCGATGGTGAAGTGGAATTGTGTGTGTGTGAAATGGTTACATCTATATGGATAGGGATAGGAATGGGGATAGGGATAGGGATAGTGATAGAGATAATGGTAGGGATAGGAAAACCCAATATTTGTAGATCCATTCAGGTAAATATCTGGGCAGGACAAAGTCTGCCGGCCCCTCTAGATACAAATAAATGGAGCATTATTTGTTAAATATAATACTCCTATGCACCGCTGCTGACCCTTACGAACATATTCATATACATTTTAGATGTAGATATTGCCTGGCAAGTGATTGTATGGAAAAAATGTTAGGCTATTAATATATAGATGATAGTTACTTTAACTCAATGTGCTCATATACAGAGTTCTTTATTGTAATCCATTTAGTGGGAGAAAACTACAAATTCAAGTCAGCAATTCCGTTTCAACCTTCCTACTTTGGTTCTATTTTCTTTTTGATCTCAACTTTTTAATTATACGGCAGCCATGGATGCTTGTGAATCCCATTTTAATATTGGAGTTTTATGAACAAATAAAATGTTGATGTCGTTTTTCAAAAAAATTTACATTTTCTTATGTGTTTATAAGTTAAGTTTTTTAGGATTGTAGGATGCACCTAAATAACGGACAGAAAATAGTGACCATGAATACCTTTAAATCTCATTTTTATTATAGAACTTTACAAAAAAGTAGAAGTTTGATAGCGTTTCTTTATTTTAATAAAAATTTTTAATTACATGAACAGGGGCGACTATGGATGCCTTTGAACCCAATTTTTATAATGGAGTATATAAGAAAAATAATACTTTTATTGAGTTTTCCCTAAAAATATTAACTTTGAACTACTTTTGTTTGCAATAAAACGTGCGAGATATATTGAAAACAAATTTTTATTTTTTATTAAGATTTTGGTAGAGATCAGTATAGGTGAGGGCAACTCTCTTTCAAGATCAAATTGACAGACGCCCCGACGCCGGTGTATACTTTAACCCAATTTGCTTAATGAGTAAGAGAGTGAAAATATTTCTACCGTTTTGAGTGCAAATGAAATATGAGTTGGACGCACCGACGCCACTTCTTTAACTCAATGTGTTCAATGAGCGTGAGAATGAAAATATTTCACCATAAGGAGAAATTTAAAAATTAGTTAAGCGTTTATTTTGAAGTTCGGAAAATTTCTCAACATGAGCAGGGCGGCGGTTTCCATTTTGGAATTTTGTTTGTTTGATATCAGGCCGTGTTGTCAATTTAGCAATTTTTACTTTACACCTGGCTTTCTTGAAACGCATTTAGCGGGGGAAAATTACAACTTTAACACATGATGGTTTTCTGGCTTTTTTCCTCTACCACAACTAAGACACATATAAAGACATTTCATGTTGACTTTTAAGAAAGTTTCTCATCTTAACTGGTCAAATTCAGTCTACATCTGTGAGGGTTCGGGTATATGTCTGCCCTTTAACAAATTAAAATATATGAAGAGCGAAATAGTTGATGTCTTCAGGAAAATTAACACGATTTCTAACCACGTCGTAAATAAAAATTGAAGGAAGTACAAACTGCGTTTTCGGATTTTGTATTTTATACATGGGGTCTATCAGCAATTTCGTCTCACCTTTAAAACCAATAGAAATAACGAACGATATTAAATTTGGGCAAATTCCAACTTGTTGTTTACTGGGTTAGAGCTGTTTAGGCCGGTACGGGTGAAAAGGAAACCAAAAGTGTTTTCCTTTTCCTCTCCTAAGAGTTTCAACGCTTTCGCGTCTTCCTCAGGGAGTCTATTTTTAAATTTTTTCAAACAATAAACATAAAGTAACAATTAGAAATAGCAACATATAACACTAAAAATTACATTCAAACAATAACTCACATTAATTTAGTTGTTCACAAGAATACATTATACATATTTTAATAATCTTTAACACACAACATACTCGTATAAGTTAACACACTATGAATTACTTACCTTTTGCCTTTGCTAAAACATAGCAAATTACATACTTACATTAATTCTGGCTATCGCTGCAACAGCTTGTTTACCTTTTGCTTCCGCTTCAGTAAAGCTAATTACATACCTACATTCTTTTGGCAACAGCCACAATAACTTACAATAAACGAAGTGTTGCTGACACTTCATATAAAATTCATTTCGCAATAATAATTCCCACAGGTGAAATTTTAATTGCTAACTAATATTCTTTTACGTTTCCTGTTTTGCAATCGAAGTTGCGCCAATTCAAAGAATTAGCGCAACAACCGAATTATTTGTCAATAACCAGTTGCACGCGCATCCGGTAAAATGCAAAGTGCTGATGCCAGCGTCTGGCACATTTTCACAAGCAAGTTGTTGTTGCTTTCTTAATTATATTTTAGCTTTAATATTTCAATTATTCAATTTGGATAGTCAGTCTCATTCTGTAGTGCGATCGGTTCGGTATTGAAAACCAAAATTTCCTTGTTTGGCGTCCGAGCAAAATTAAAAGTAGATATCAAAATTTCCTTGTTTGGCGCCCGAGCAAAATTAAAAGTAGATACCCGGTAAAAATTAAGTTCAGTTATTTAAGCAAAGTAAAAATAAAAAATATCCTGCAAAAATTAAGTGCAGTTATTTAAGCAAAGTAAAAAATATCCTGCAAAAATTAAGTGCAGTTATTTAAGCAAAGTAAAAATAAAAAATATCCTGCGAAAACTGAGTGCAGTAATTTAATAGAAGACAAAAAAAAAGTGCCACTGAAAAAAAAGTGCCACTAACAAATATTACTAGAAACAAAATTTAAATTAGAAGCAATAAAGGAAGAATTAATAAATATCGCTTACGCCATTCATTGGGCAAAATCAAACATTATAAATTCGTATATTTTATCCAATAGAGAAATGGAAATAACAAGAAAATTTTTAGAAGATGAAAACATCCCTTATATAAATATGGACGAAGCATTAGAATTCGCCGACATAAAAGTTGCCTCAAATAAAGTAAGCCTAATCTATATAGTAAACCTGCCTACGACAGGAGTAGAAGATTGTAGATCATTAGAAATTAGACCAGTAAAAAAAGGAAAATTTATAAATAAAATTAAATTCGAATCTATACTAGTATGTAAGAACGAAATATATGGAAAAACAAAAAATTGTAAATCATACAACAACTTATCAATATGTTCAAAAAATTCAGTAGTAAATATTACAAACGGCACTTGCATAGCACATCTGCTGAAAAGTAAATTAGATAATTGTACGAAAATAAATAATCAACATATAAAAACTATCGAAGAAATTTCAAATGATATACTATTTTTAAATGAATACCATCTCTCTATGGCGCGATATAAAACAGGTATATCATCATAAACCTCCTAAGAGATTTTTGCGCCAAGCTTCTCTTCCAATTTGTGGTGTGCCGATTTGAATTTTCCCTACAAATTGGTGGGACATACAGTTTTTTGCCGACTCCGAACGGCATCTACAAAGGAGACGAATTTTTGCTGAGAAGCCTGTCATGGCAGAAATACACTCGGAGAGTTTGCCAAACCACTGCCGAGGGGCGACCCCGTTTTGAAAAACTTTTTTCAAATCACTTTTGATGTTACCTGTACCAGGGCTCGAACCATGGACCTTCGGTGTGGTAGGCCGGCAACACTACCTTCACACCACGGCTATGAATACCAAGGTTTCGTTAAATTTGAGAGCGAAAGTATAAAAATAAATGGAACATACCTAATAAAGCATTTTGATACAAATATAGAAGTAGGAAATAAATTGTATTTTTCAAAGGAAATAACAGGGAAAAAACCCCTACCTGCTATTTTACAGCCTATGGCAAAACACGAAAAAATCGAAAAAATATTGTCATTAAACTCAATAAAAGAATACCAGAATAACGAATTAAAAGAATTGGAAATGTTAAAAAAAAGAAATCAAATATATTTTAGTATTAATACAATATCTATAGGAATTATCGCATTAGCTATTATAATTTCATTGTTAAGATTAAGATTTTTACGAAAAATAAATAAAGAGAAAAAACCCAACCGAAACACTATACAAGTAGGAATAGAAGACGTACCAAAGTTTTACGTTAACTCATCGATCGAGGACGCTCGATTTTAAGGGCGGAGGAGTTAACACACTATAAATACTTACCTTTTGCCTTTGCTAAAACATAGCAAATTACATACTTACATTAATTCTGGCTATCGCTGCAACAGCTTGTTTACCTTTTGCTTCCGCTTCAGTAAAGCTAATTACATACTTACATTCTTTTGGCAACAGCCACAATAACTTACAATAAACGAAGTGTTGCTGACACTTCATATAAAATTCATTTCGCAATAATAATTCCCACAGGTGAAATTTTAATTGCTAACTAATATTCTTTTACATTTCCTGTTTTGCAATCGAAGTTGCGCCAATTCAAAGAATTAGCGCAACAACCGAATTATTTGTCAATAACTAGTTGCACGCGCATCCGGTAAAATGCAAAGTGCTGATGCCAGCGTCTGGCACATTTTCACAAGCAAGTTGTTGTTGCTTTCTTAATTAAATTTTAGTTTTAATATTTCAATTATTCAATTTGGATAGTCAGTCTCATTCTGTAGTGCGATCGGTTCGGTATTGAAAACCAAAACTTCCTTGTTTTATATTACTTTCCCTCATCTTGTTTGTTTGTATCCTTTTCCTTTCTTTATTACTGCTGTATAGGCGCTGTTTATGTTATCCACGTCTTCTTTGAAGTTCATAACATTGGTCAGCTGATGTTGTATGTCATTTTTACTTTCCAATGTCATTCTTCTTTCCACTTCCAATATTGTCGCATTATTAAACTCAGCTGTGTGATTGTTGACCGTCAAGTGTTGCGTCAGTGCTGTTGTTGTCTTTTTGTTTTTTTGCGTCCATTTCATGTTCGTGTATTCTCGTTCCCAATGATCTTTTTGTTGCTTTGGGTTTCTTTGTCAATCCTGTCTTTAGTTCTTGTGAATATGTGACTAAGGGTGTTGTGTGGCTTGTGAGCATACATTATGTTGTTTTGCTTCATAATTTTGCAGAGCGATTGGTTACTTGTGAGGCCTGGGACATAAGTCACACCAATATAGGTATTTTTGGTGGTATTATTTTCGCTCGATTCATTTTTGTAATTTTGTGGCCCATTTTTTGTTCAGTGTGTTCCGTGAGTTTCTTCACCAATGCATGCAGGTAGATATTTTTGTAGAATATGTTTCTTATATTGTTCTTGTTGTCCTCCATGAGCTCTTTGTCGCTTAGGTGATATATTTTCCGAATAAAACTCGTTACTGTGTTGACTTTTTGATACCATGGATGATTAGAGTGATAATTGATTAGTCTACCCGATGCTACCGTCTTTGCATACCAATTCAGAGTTAAATTCTCATTTTTCCGATGTATTTCCACGTCTAGGAAGGCAAGTTTGTTGGTTTGTTCTAAATTGTGTCTTGGTATGCTGTGGGTTTAGTGTTGCTAGTATGTCTTCCACGTCTTTAATTTTTACAATTGCGAATATGTCATCTACATATTTGGTTATGTATTTGATATATATGCCTGTGTTTTTCAGTTCAGCGATGCTGTCGTCCAAAATTTTGTCCAGTACGATGTCTGCTTTAGTTGGAGATAATGGGTTACCCATTGGCATACCGTAGATTTGTTGGTATAGTGTATTGTTGTAAGAGAAGTAGTAGTAGTAGTAGTAGTAGTAGTATATATTTATTTTAACAAATCAGAATACAGCTTATGGCTAAGGCTACTATGAACATCGAACAAAAATATAAATAAAATAAATAAATAAGAATACAAAATCGCGACAATAACAGAATATGTTGCGTGTCGCATTGCATGTTACATAAATTGTTTACAAGCTATGAGAATTCGTTTAATATTAAGTTCCTGAATTTAATGCTGTCTGCAAGAAACTTGGCAAGAGAGTCGAAATTATATCCATTTAAAATAGCAATGACCTTTGCCATATCTAAGGTTCTTTCCCCAAAATAGAGCAAACGGATATTGTTATATATAGGACATGACCCAATAAAGTGATAAGCGTCTTCTGCCACCTGCAAGTTACACACTGTGCAAAATGGAGACAATATGTTTTTGTAAGCTCTTGCGTTTAGGTTCAGCAAACCTCCCCTTGCACGTAGATTTAAGCTAACGGCATAAGCAGTGAAATCATCCGTGAAATATGAACTCTCTAGTGGCACTAACATAGGGCACAAATCGTGAGTAGTAGACTTTTGAGCCATTTCTAGGAACATACTCGTATTACTCTCAGCAAGGCGATCTAAAAGCGAAGACGTGAAAACCTGAATATTAGCAATTGAGAATTCCGTAATGAAAGGCAAATTAACTCTGTTAGCGAGTTCTTTCCAACCGTTTGCCCAAGAGATCCCCAACTTGGCTGTCTCCACTGCCAGGATGCGAGGTAGTCTGTCATGAGTAAGTCTGAGGCAACGAGCAATATATAGCATGTGTAGACGGAGCGTGTGTAAATATAGGGGTTGCAAACCTGATTCCAGATGCAGCATGTAATTTGGCGTGTTAGAAGGAAGGAAAATCAGCTTCTTTATAAAAAATCTAAAGAGTTTCTCGACTTGGTCGAATTGTGCGACTCCCCATATTTGTGCGCCATAAAACATGATGGACCTGGAAGCAGCCTCAAAGATTTTTATTTTCTGGCTCAAACAGATACGGGGGTTGTTAATGTAGCTCAGTCACGTTGCGTTAATAGCGTTTTTAGCATCCACCAACTTTGAATCTAAGTGCTTAGTAAAAGATAACTGACAAGTGAGGAGAACACCTAAGTATTTGTATTCGTTAACTATTTCAATGTCTTCGCTGCCATAAGATCATTTCCAGGATCCAGACATTCTACCACCTTTCCTAAATATCATGATTTTCGACTTGCTCAGGTTGACAGTTAGTGCCCATTGGCTACAGTAGTCGCAAAGGGAGTTTATCATTTCCTGAAGCTCTTCAGGAGATTCAGCAAGTAGGACCAAATCATCAGCATACATAAGTACCTTTACCTTGCTGTCATCAACCATGACGCCCCCGCACAGATAATCATTCAAGTCATTTAAGTATAAAGAAAATAAAATCGGACTTAAAAGGCAGCCTTGACGGACCCCGTGATTTACAGGGAAAGATTCGGACAGTTTGCCGTCGAACAATACCTTACAAGACGTATTAGCGTAGATAAGACTCAAAATTTCAATCATATGAGTGGAAATACCATAGGAGGCTAGTTTATAAAAGAGCATATTGCGGGGAATCGTATCAAAAGCACACGAGAAGTCTACAAAGAAGACAAAAGTTCTTCTGTTGCGTGAAAAATTTAGATTGACAATACTTGAAAGCACAAAAATATTGTCTATTGTCGAATAACCCCTGCGAAACCCTGCTTGGGACTTATCCAAGATATTGTTACAATCGACCCAAGCGTTTATGCGGTTAAGTAAGAGCCCAGAAAAAATTTTGTACATAGTATCTAAAAGAGACAAACCTCTGTAATTTGTTGTAATGTTAGGGTTGTTGAAAAGAGCGATCAAGATTGCGGAGCTGAAAGAGGAAGGGATCTGCTTTCTCATGTATATCAAATTTAGAAGTTCCAGCAGTTCATTGAGGAAACATTGCGGAGCAAATTTATAAAACTCATAACATACGCCATCCTGCCCTGGGGCTTTTTTGCATTTGGTACTATCTATAACCACTTGAAGTTCCCAGTAGTCGAACGGAGCATCAAGAAAGGGGTCAGTACGCTGGGGCATAGCCCAATGCACACACGAGTCAATGTTATGTCGAAAAAGAAGATCCTTGAAGTGGGAATAGAAATCATGGATTTGGAGGTTGGAGCTTACTTTACAGCGGACCTTTTTGAGCGAGTTTGCTAAACGCCACCAATCGCTTGAATTTCTAACAGTGTTGAGCTGCTCAATCTCTTTGCATCTCCACTCTAATTTCTTCCGGTTACAAAGCGTAACATACTCTTTACGGAGAGCGAGATACTTAACCCTATCGCATTCAAAATTCCTCTTTCTCAGTATATTTAAAGCGTTCATTACCTTTCTGCGTAAGTTTGAGCACTTGCTGTCAAACCACTCATTTTTCGGCGAGAAACGATAGTTTCCTTTGGTGGTTTGTGCTGCCGACTTGACTTTTTCGGTAATTATAGACACTTTCTGGTCAATAGGTACCACGGAGTATATATAACCATTATTGCACGAGCTAGCGATTTTCTCTTTATATTTTTCCGCACTGCGCGGTTTCCATGTGAGTCTGGCAGAAGGTAAAGGCCCGACATAGTCGGTAGTATACACGCGCTCGTGGAATTTCATAACGATCGGCATATGATCCGAGAAGTATTTTGATCCTACGGAAAAATTATCGATAAGGTCCAAAATGTCAAAAGAACAGACAGCATAATCGATCACGGTACGGCCAACCCCGCCGCAAAAGGTAAACCCACCACTCAGATCTCCATCCACCCTACCATTTAGAATAACCCCACCAAAGTCTTCAGCCAAACTAAGAATTTGTTTGCCTTTATTATCTACTACCGAGTCTTTGGAAACGCGTGAGACACGAACATGAGACACATCAGATAATACTTCCTTTCCTACTACTTGAGATGAGCCTACACGGCAATTGAGGTCACCAACAATGCAAAATGAGCTGGGTTTAACATTTTCTAGAAAATTTAGGAGACATGAAAAATCAGCATTCCACCGCGTGCAGTTCAAGTATTGCGGGATGAAACAGAAGACAGCATCACTTAGCTGGACAGACAAATATGTGCAACCATAAGCTGTGACGAATTTCAGCCTGAAGCGCGATTCGATACCACTTTTAAAACCAAACAAGCAACCACCACTAGCACGGCCAGCCTTATGTGCTTTGGTTGCATCTATCCAGTGTAACTGGTACTCATTAAAAAGGTGAAAGAACTTTGATCTATCCTCAGCCAAAACATGCGTTTCAAATAAAAAGAAGATATCAAAACTTCGAATGTAATTAAAAGCATCCTTACATTTAAATTTGCTATTCAAGTTAGCTATATTATATGACAGAACCGAGAGATCATCAAAAGCTTCCCTAGAACACGATACATCGACATCATTTGAAAATGCTGAAAGAGTCTGATCTAAACCTAAATAACCACTACTTAAAAATCCTAGTTTTTTGGCGTAGAAGCTCTCCTGAGCAGGTCCGGGAAATTAGTTGCACGATCGGAAATGGCGCTCCCGTAGTACTCCTTCAATACAGAGACAGCCGGCTCTTTTGTTTAAATATGGTACGAGTGTCACGAACCACAATATTCGGGAGGTTCAACTTCTGCCGGCACAAAGCACTGACTCCTTCATCCGATGCCGCTTCATGCGATTAACCTCTAATAATAATATTTCTGCCCCTTATTTTATCTGTTAAGTTGCTTAGCTCCTTTTTGTCGGCCGAGCGATCAACTTTGATGGCCTCAAGCTCCTGACGTAGCAACTTGTTTTCTTCCTCTAGCTTAACTATTTTGTCTGTCACCAGGCTAATCTGCTGCATCAGATCGACAACATCACTTTTGGTAGCAAGACCGCTCATTTTCGAGTTAAAATTCGCTTCCATAGACCTTATAGCGTTTAGAATATCAGAGGTGGAGGGCTGAAAGTCTTCGGAGTGTCTGGCTTGCTTGGAGGCAGGACCAGAGGCAAAGGAGTGCGCGTTTACAGGTGAGCGCGGTGTTTTCGACATAGTATTGCTTGCTGATTGGTATTGCTTGTTGGGTAGCGACAGTTTGATTACCACTGGCACGTCAGAAAATACAACGCTGCTTATGAGCCAGCTGATGACGTCGATAATGCAGTACAAAAGTTAAACAACAGAACCTTGCAATTCGTAGCGTATTTCTTCAAACAAATTTAACATAAAACAAAAGTTTAATTATTGGTTCGCATTTATTATGCTAGTTACTATTTATTTCGTCGGGTTCTCCCTCTCACAGCAAACATAAATGGCGTGTAAAGCACGATTGGCAATATTAGCGAGTTCCACATCAAAAGTTTATTTTTTCAACAACGAAATTACGTGTTCTAATCATGTATTACTAAATTATTTCATACATTTTGCTAAGCGCGCACATAATACTTTATTATGCACCAGGTTTCTTTGATCGTTAATAATATTTTACCACAGATTTCCTACTTGGAAAATGTGTACAAGTTTTTCACGTCTGCTCGTTGCTACAGCTCGTCAGTACTCCCCTGAAAGACCAAATATAAAACCATAAGAGAAGTAGTTGTTTAGACCTAAGCAGAAGTCAAGTATCGTCTGGAATTGTTTTTTTGTCTATTTGTGTATGCCTCTCCAACTTCTATTTTTGCATGATAGTTCGTATTGCCAAATGTATCGTTATATTTGTGAATAACGATACAACGTCAAAGGAGATGAGAATTTCGTCTTCTTGTAATGTTATGTTTTTAACTTTTTCTCTCAGTAGGAATGAATTTTTGATATTGTGTTCTTCGGATATAATGTTCTTTAAAATACTCCCAATAAACTTTGATAGTTTGTAGCATGGTACGTTCGTGGAGGAGCATATCGGTCTCAGTGGTGTATTCCCTTTATATATTTTAGGCAGACCGTAAAGTCTAGGTGCATTTGCAGCCGAGGATTCCAATTGATGTAAATGAAATTATCTACCGAACTCCGATAAATCTCGGGATTTTTATTTAATTTTCCGTTTCGACGAAAGTGCTGCTGGAAATTTCAAAGCGCTGAGCTTAAAAAAGGTATGTACAAACATAAGAACACATAACCCCATATAAATGATGCTTTCTAAAAATATTGAAACAAATGCAATATTGTATAATTGGTTATAGCATATCAATAATGGGATGTGATATATATGACTTAAACTTATTATTTCATATATGTGTGCATATAAGTTTACCCTAAGTCCTATATTGTTCAGAAAAAGTTAATTAAAAAAAAAAATTTATAAAAGTATGCATATTTTGTTTTGGTAATCTTTTTTAAAAAAATGTGTTGTTGGAAATATAAAAATTAGCTGTCGGAACCTGTCCTCGAACCCTGGAACGCATGCGTCCTACCCGATACGCTTACCAGCTGCGCTGCGTCTATATATACTAAGAAGCTGTCAAATACTTTACGCGCTGGATGTTTCTCTTCAGCTTATCTTCAAATTCACACAGGAAAGCGATGGACGACCAAAACGCACTCTTTAAAACTGAATCAAAATCATTCAAAGAAAAATCAATTCTGAAAAAGGAGACGTTTCTTTTGAAATTAAATTTCAATTTTTTTATAGTCAAACTATCGGATTGGATTTTAGATTGAATGTAAAACTTTAAGTCCTCCTCCGTAGTATCAGTTTCGAAACGAGGCACAAAAATAAATTTATTTCGAAGAGTTACAACCAGATTCCTAACACTTGGTGAAGTTGTCCACGTAATAGGTTGGGGCTCAGGTTTGTTTTCGAAGTTGGCTTCAAGGAAGCTTCCTTGGGAGTCGATTACTGGGCTGATGGATTGGGAGAGGCTAAATCATTACGTTCAATTGATAAAGGTGCAGGAACAACCGGAATTAGATTTGGGTTTGGAATTGAAGCACTCGAGGAATTGTCAGTACTTTTACGATTACTTTCACATATATCTATGTTTGAATCGGGTGAGATTTCGTCCAAACACTTGAAAGTTTTAGGAACTGTTTCATACTTATGAAGCTTTCCGGCTAGTAAAGAAATATCTTTTGCCGATTTCGGAAAAACCATTATGGATTTTCCTAAAAATATTAAATAGATCAACTTCAGTTGAACGGCATTTTAACAAGGCCAACGTAGGCCCTTGCCATCTGTAGTTACATATTAGTTAATGTAGTTATTTTAAAATTTATTTTATTAATAATATCTTTTTTCAATAATGTTTCACAAACCAAAAAACAAAATTTTTTAAAAGTCAGAAATTTTCATTTATCAAAAAAAGAAAAGTTAATTTAAATTAAATAAAAACTACAAAATAGACAACAGTATTTAACAAACAAAGTAAAACACTTTACATATACTCCCCCTCCATAAAAAGAAAATGTTAAACTATTTAGTTTATATTAAACTAGCAACCCGCACCTTATTTCACACAGGTTGATAATGTTTAAAACAACTTTATAATTGAAACAAAAGTAATTTTTTGTAATATTTCGGAATAATGACCCTAGCAAATAAGGAAAATTTCATAAATAAATAAAGTCCAATTAGAAAATATATTTATGTACATACATATTAATTATTCATATTCAGTTAGTAATTTTGAAAAGCGATATGTAGGCAAAGGCGGCGATATGGAGATTTTATTAAGAGTGAAATTTGTAAAAAATTGGAGAGTCGTCACACCGTACCTTGCAATTCACACTTCATATCTTACATCTTTCATTTTGTATTCCCCCATACCGTGAGCAAAGATGTTTAAATATCAAAAAGCCAATTTTACATGGGAAACTAAAAAAAAAATAGCGACCCCTATGAGTTCAGCTATAGGACCCATCTTTGAAATAAAATAAATACTTGGCAAGATTTACCTCCGAGTAGATTTAGGCCGAGCTTCTCTTGCGTCGTGCTCCTTTTTAATTTTTCCTACAAACTGGCGGGTCCCCTACATATTTTATGGCAACTCCGAACGGCATCTGCTAGGCATATGAATTTTCATGCCAGAAACATACTCGGTGTGTTTGCCAGACCACTCCCGACGGGTGACCCCGCTTAGAAAATTTGTTTCTAATTGAAAAAACTGTTTCTAAATTATTGATGATGCTTGACACGGGGCTTGAACCCAGGACCTTTGGTGTGGTAGGCGGAGCGCGGTACCACTATACCACCGCGGCCGCCATATTTGGTGAGGATTTTTTTCCATCAAAGGTAAGTGTTAAAAAAAGGAACAAACATTTTTTTTGAAGCACTCTAATGTACATACATATTTTTTTCTCTGGAAAGTTAGTCAAATGTCATAGCTGAGAAGAAAATGGTTCAAAAGAAAAACACCTGCCCGGTTTGCTAGTAATTTATAATCTATTTCAATTGCATATTTAAGAACTTACTAAAATATCGTATAAAACAACCAAATATTTTTTTTTTATTTGAGAACTTTTATAATAAAAAATACGAAACTTTATTTTTCTCTAATTTTGAGAACTTTTATAAATTTTATAGAAATTTTGATCTTTGAGTAATAACTATGTTTCATAGAAATCACTTATTTTTCTAATGGTCATTTTCACAGTGGCGAGTTAACTTACAGTCGACTTATCTCAAGTTTAACTGCCCAATATTGGTGAGTTAACCTCTTGTTAGAAATAAAATGTTGTCTATCGTACATTGGGCAGTGAATATTTGGTTAAATTACTAAAATTGAATCGAAAATTCATAGTTAACTGTGGAATGTAAGTTAAAACGCAACTGTAAAAATGGCCCTAAGGAAAATTTGGTTGTAAAATTACACTAAATAATATAAAAAATTGCACTGTAATGTACTTATCACTCAAAAGTCACATTTTTTATTAAATCTGCACTTTTGATTAATAAAAATCACTTCAAAATAAAACTTTATGAACTGCGATCCTTTTAATGTACTCCCGCAACTAACATACAAATTTTAATAGCATAATTCGTGAAAAGCAACGGTTCTTTTTCGAAGAAAGATGTTCATGGTTGCCGAAGAAAAAAAATTCAAATGGATCGGTACTCAGTCTTTGGAAATCATCATACAAATTTGGATAAAACAAAATGTTGTAGAATTCAATCTCCCTACTACACAAATAAGTACATCATATTTATTATTTCTGTAAGGTCTTTTTGTGTTATTTCCTAATTTTCTGCTCTCATTTGGAACCAATATTAA
Organism: Merzomyia westermanni; assembly: GCA_949987695.1. Lineage (NCBI taxonomy): Eukaryota > Metazoa > Arthropoda > Insecta > Diptera > Tephritidae > Merzomyia > Merzomyia westermanni. The sequence goes on along the minus strand of OX465292.1, from coordinate 133,898,656 downwards.
TAAATAAGGTATCGTTTTAAAGGTGGGGGTTAGCTCTACATGCGAAACCATGTTTTAACTAGCGGAGTGCTTTTGTTTAAGCGTATTTTATAAAAATGAATTCTTTAAAATAAACGATTGTGAATTTTTTGTGCATTCACAATTTGAGAAAAAGGTTTGGAAAATCCTGGACCTGGACTAATAAAAGGTTTCAAACCATTTTGGTTTTTTTTTTTGCGCAAGGAGCGCACGGGTCCAGCTAGTATATGCATATATACATACAAACATACGAAAACATAGTACTTTTGTTTAAACTTTAGGAGTATATATGTATGTTTAAAAATATGCATGCATTCTTTTTCTTTTTTGTTGCATTAATCTGGCGCCATGCATAAATATGTATGTGAAGCCGAAGTAAAAGCGAAATTATGTAACATACATACATACATACATACATACGTCCGAAGTGAAGTAACGCTACCGAGCTGAAATGGTTTGAAACCTTTTATTAGTCCAGGTCCAGGATTTTTCAAACCTTTTTCCCAAATTATAAAAAAAGTTTTTCAGCTACACTTGTTGTGAAACCCTAAAAAATTATACAAATATGCGCAAACAGCTATTTGAAATTCCACCACTTATATTACATTCACATTGAGCCATAAACTTGAGTTGATTGACAACATCAATATGAATTAACTCATAAAATGCCCCTTTAACTCGAGTATATGACCCAATGTGAACGCAGTCTTATTCACTTATTTTAGCAATGTTCAAGTGTAGATGGCGCACTGTTCAGTCTAAGCATTCAAATGTAGATGTCGCGAGGCATGTGAATGTCAGTCACAATAGCGTTGCAGTACAAATTGATTTTTTTGTGCATTCACAATCGTTTATTTTAAAGAATTCATTTTTATAAAATACGCTTAAACAAAAGCAATCCGCTAATTAGAACATGGTTTCGCATGTGGAGCTAACCCCCACCTTTAAAACAATACCTTATTTATTAATATTGGTTCCAAATGAGAGCAGAAAATTAAAAAAAACACAAAAAGACCTTACCACAGCTGTCGCTTAAAGCACGCTGACTTATTCGGTTGGCAGCGAACAAACACACAAACAGATTTTTTTGGAAAAAGTGGTGCTTTTGTTTAAACAATTTTGGTTAAATTAGAAAGAAATCCACTATCTTTTTTGATGCAGAACGAAAGTAAATATTTCAAAGTTTAACTTCAAGGAAAATTCATTCTAATCGGTTGATTACGTTATGATGTATGGCTGTGTAAACCAAAAATTTATGTTTTTTTACCACATTTTCTCCGATTACCAGGCCCCCTTATATATTCCCTCACATTATACAAGGTGGCGCAAAAGTAAGCTTCCGATGTTCAGCATATCGGTTGTGGCACGTGCAGTGTGTGCTGTTGCAAAAAGAACTAGTTGATCATTGCTCTGTAGCGCTCACCATTCACAGTAACCGTTTGGCCCCGACCGATTATTGGTCAAATAAATAGTCAGCAATATTCCGCGTTCTGGAGCAGTGTAGCGTAACATTGTTTATTAACGTGTATTTCGCATGTGTTTACCACACAATGTCAAAACAGAACTGACTTTAGGGGCCAATCGCAAAATTTATAGCATTTTCTGATAGGAGGATTACTTTTGCGCAGTAACCGTTTTTCACCGACCGATTACACTGGTTTACAGCCAAAATGCACCAGAGACGCCATAGTGAAATTCCTATGTAAAATCACCTCCTAATTCCGAAAATCAAGGTTATTTTTACTTGAATGGTACCGTTTTTGAGATATTTACGATTTACCGTTATTTCAAAAAACAAAAAAGATGGCTCCACTTAATCGTGTATATCTCAAGAACAAACTGAGCTCTTCCAAAACGGTTTGAAAAATTTGAAAGCTTATAAAATTTACTATAATCAGTACATACAACACTTTTTGCTAGGTCCTGCAGATTCAAACATATTGAACAATCATTACGGATTTTTAAAATTTTTTTTGTAAAAATATAAAAAAATTTGTACTTTGCGAGGAAGCATCTCGAAAACTTTTTGTTTTTTTGCAGATATTTTTTCCCCCCTCTAAGCTCTGTTTTATTACAAAAAAAATAAGCTATCAGTGAACAAAATCGATGAACTAATACAAAAGTTATAAGCATTCAAGTAAATATATCCATTTAATGCTTAAGTACCCTACTGGTACATATGTGTTAGTATTCGTATATCAGTTAGCAGGTAGATTTTCGAAAAGTTATTAGATACAAAAAGCTGTTAGTGTCGTTTTCTCAAACCTAGGTACATTTTAAACAAGAGCATATTTTTGAGGCAGGTAGTGTTTTCTTTGTAGAACTAGGGAACCGTTTTGTTTAGGTAGGCTTGAATTTTTACTGGATCTAAGTATAAATAAGAGTACATGCGCCTTGTTCCTTCATAATATCTGCAAGGCTCGCCGGATACTGTTCAGTTTATAATTGCAGCTTATAACCCGTCATATCTTAAAATAAAAAATGAATAAAAGGGCGCGAGAGTTTGAGTGTACAAATGATCCAGATATGTTCTGTTTCATCTGCGGTCAATTTATTGTTAAAAGTATGAGACGTGTGTTTTCAAATCCTTTGAAAGTTACATACTATAAGTGTTTTGGAATTGAGCCTAAAAACAATGAAAAACCATGGACACCGAACACTGTGTGCACCACATGCCGAGTCGAATTTATTTCTTCGGAAACCGGAACAAAAAGGTACGTTGTAAAAATTAGGAATTTGTTCCCTTTTAATGCATAGCTGACTAATTCCTGAAACTATCTATTTAGGCGACGTGTGAAATTTATTACACCAATGAAGTGGAGGGAACCAACTTGCCATTCAACGGACTGCTATATTTGTACTACAAAAGTACTTGGGGTTGGAAAGTCCAGAAAAGTAACCTGTGCGAGCGTATCTACAGTGTCATTACCAGAACTAATTTCAACAGAAGCGACATTGCCAGAATCAAATTTAACTTTAGTTCCGGCTCCAGTTTCATTGTCAACAGTAGTATCTGATTACGCGGCATCATGTTGTACTGAATTTCAAACGGAAAACGAAAGAAATTCTTTGTCACAAGCACAACTCAATGATTGGATAAGGGATTTGGAATTGTCAAAAGAAAAGGCCGAACTACACGCCTCTCGAATGCAACAATTTAAATTTGTTTCATCCGATGTTAAGGTAACATATTATAGAACTCGTCACGAAGAATTTTCCAAGTACTATACGAAGGAGGACAGTGTTTGTTACTGCAAAGACATTGCTGGTCTATTCAAACAATTTGGTGAACTATATGATTCAAAAGAGTGGCGATTGTTCATAGACGGCAATAAATTAAGTTTAAAGGCCGTATTATTGCATATTGGCAACCAAAAGCCATCTATCCCGATCGCGCATGCAGTAAATACGAAGGAAACATATGAGATAATGCAAAAATTGCTCAAGTTAATCAAATACGAAGAATATGATTGGAAAATATGTGCCGATCTTAAAGTCGTTGGAATGCTATGTGGTCTACAAAGTGGATACACAAAATACTGTTGCTTTCTATGCAAATGGGATAGCCGAGCTCGTCAAGACCACTACATCATAAAGGATTGGCCAGAACGAATCGAGTTTCAAGTTGGGGTAGATAACATAAAATACTCTCCACTTATAAAGAAGGAAAAAATAATTCTACCTCCGCTCCACATCAAGCTCAGCCTTATCAAAAACTTTGTGAAGGCTTTGGACAAAGAAGGTGAAGCTTTTCATCATTTGAAGACAATCTTCCCAGAGATTTCAGAAGCAAAAATAAAGGAAGGGATTTTTGTGGGACCGCAAATAAGGAAAATGATGACCAATAACCATTTCAAAGAACTATTGTCACCAGTGGAGGCAGCAGCGTGGGATTCTTTTGAAAAGGTCGTTACTTCTTTTTTAGGCAAACACAAAAGTCCTAACTACGAGATGATAGTGAACGACTTAATCAAAAACTATGCGGAAATGGGTAAATAAAAAAACATATTATAATAAATTATATATTACATAAATTTACATGAGAATATATAGCCATAAATCTGAATTCATCGTCCAGTTCCGAACAAACAAGAACGGGAAAAATATAAACAAAAAATTTGTTCTGAATTGAAAGATAAATCCAGCCTAAGAAAATTATATACTAATGTGTCACTTATGTATTTATCTAATTTACTTTTTTATTTTCTTTCAGGAGTAAATATGTCTTTAAAAATTCATTTCTTACACTCCCACTTAAATTTTTTCCCGCAAAATCTTGGCGACGAAAGTGACGAGCATGGCGAAAGGTTTCACCAGCAAATGAAAGTGATTGAAAGTCGGTATCAAGGATTCTGGGATGTCGCTATGATGGGCGACTACTGTTGGTTTCTCATAAGAGAAACCGATCCTAATCTAAATAAGCGTCAAAACAAGACACATAACTTTTTCAATTATAAAATAAGATCATAGAGTTAAGACAGAACCATATGTACATATGCTATTATTTGTAGGGTACTTAAGTATTAAATGGATATATTTACTTGAATGCTTATAACTTTTGTATTAGTTCATCGATTTTGTTCACTGATAGCTTATTTTTTTTGTAATAAAACAGAGCTTAGAGGGGGGAAAAAATATCTGCAAAAAAACAAAAAGTTTTCGAGATGCTTCCTCGCAAAGTACAAATTTTTTTATATTTTTACAAAAAAAATTTAACAAATCCGTAATGATTGTTCAATATGTTTGAATCTGCAGGACCTAGCAAAAAGTGTTGTATGTACTGATTATAGTAAATTTTATAAGCTTTCAAATTTTTCAAACCGTCTTGGAAGAGCTCAGTTTGTTCTTGAGATATACACGATTAAGTGGAGCCATCTTTTTTGTTTTTTGAAATAACGGTAAATCGTAAATATCTCAAAAACGGTACCATTCAAGTAAAAATAACCTTGATTTTCGGAATTAGGAGGTGATTTTACATAGGAATTTCACTATGGCGTCTCTGGTGCAGAAAAAAAGTTGGAATTTGTGATCCAGTGTTATTGGTCAAATAAATAGTCAGCAATATTCCGCGTTCTGGAGCAGTGTAGCGTAACATTGTTTATTAACGTGAATTTCGCATGTGTTTACTACACAAATGTTAAAACAGAACTGACTTTAGGGGCCAATCGCAAAATTTATAGCATTTTCTGATAGGAGGATTACTTTTGCGCCACCTTGTATAAAAAAAAGTCCCTCTCACACAGCTAAGCTTTAAAATGTAAAAAACCGCTTTCAAATCGGAGCATTCTGTGCGAAGCCAATTCCGTACATAGCTTTTTAGCGACTTTATTTTATAACTAGTATAGATGTAATCTTTTTAGTATTTTTATTTGATGTATGTGTATTTTGTGTAGAATCTTTAAGTATATGAGCAGGTTTCAGTAAATTCTTTGAAATAGTTTTGATTGTATTTCCTTTTTGAATTTTAAATGTGTTATTGTTTCTTGAGATAACCTTAAACGGCCCTTCCTACTTTTAACTAAAACATACTCACAAGTTTCTAAATCTTTTGCAACATAAAAATTATCCATTTTATGATGTATAATTTTGGAGCGAACTAATGAAAAGTGTTTCCTTAACTTATTTAAAGTTTCGTAACAATTCTCATTTTCATTAAAAATATTGTTACAAACAACAAGCTCACCGGGTAACCTAAGTGTCTGACCATAAACCAATTTTGCTGAAGGGCATTTAAGATCTTCCTTAACTGTTGTACGTAGTCCAAGGAGTATCTAGGGCAGGATCTGTTACGACAGCCTTATCGTACAATGTGTATTTGTATACGTGTATGTATGTGTGTGAGGGTGTGTGTGTTTGTGTACGGATGTGTGCTATCCTCAAACCAACCGCCTGAGAGGTATGCTGGCTGTAGATCGTTATAGACGCAGGGTAAGTTCGATGCGAAACTATGGTTTGATCGAGCGACTTCGCGGCATCAAGTGGTGCGATCGCCGATATCCACGAGCTTCCGAAAGCCGACAGAAGGGTGCCGAGTTGAGTTGAAAATTGCCAAGGAAATTGTGCGGATCGGTTGTGCTTAAAGCAAAAAATTAGAAAGTGCCATTTTACCTTTCTGAGAGTGGAACAATAAAATCAGGAAAGAACAAATGTTATAATAATAAAAAAAAAAAAAAAAAAAAAAAAAAAAAATACATTAAAAAATACATTGCAGCCCTAGTTATTGTGCTAAGGGCTAAAAGGCTAAAATGAAACAAGAAATAAACAAAATCAAAATTATAAGTGCTAACAAGTGACAAAGAAAATTATACGAAATAAAAATATATATATATTTATACAAAAAAACAAAGAAAACCCACAATATTCAATTGAAGCAAGAATTCTATGTGAGAAATTGAGTAGCGTTACCGGCGATCAAAAGCCTTCGATAACAAAACCATCGAACCTAGGATTTTTTTTTGTAAAATTTGTCTTGCGAAGCAGTAACGGCAGTGTACCAGATCACTGACCCCAAACATTCTATAACAAAGTAGCACCTTTCCTCTGAAATACGCCAGTTGCCTATATCCATGGGCATACGAATAACATCATTAGCCTATTTGAATAGTTGATTACGGTCGAACAGCTGTTTCCGTGCTTTAACCGGAGAAGGGTCAGTGACCGTAAAAATTGTCAAAAGTCTGCAAACGGCGCAGACAGGAACGACGGAACACCGAAACAACACGGCAGAGAGAGAGAGAGAGAGTACGAGCAAAGGCGACAGAGAGAGCAGCAGCAGTGGCAGCGGAGATCAGTTTTTGCAATCTTTAGTTTATTTTTTTTTGTTTTAGGCTAAGTTCTTTTTCGTTCGTTTTTTTTTATTGCTTCCATATGATTTTTGCAGACCGGCTTTAAGCTGCACATTTACATTCCCTATTATTTTCTTTTCGTTCTTGTGCATTCCTGCCTAATTGTTTTTTTTTGCTAAAGGCATAAGCACAAACATACCAACATATGTGCATATGAAGTTTTTTTGTTATTTGTTTTTTTATCTGACCTAATTTTTTTTATTTCTTCTCATTATTTCTTCTAGTTAAATTCTATTTTTTTGATTCTTTTGCTTCCACGACAATTACTTAATTTGTTTTGATGATTTTTTGTTCTTTCTTCAGTAGTAATTATTTATGTACTTTTGATTTTTTTTTGGTCTACCCAAACCACACATTAGTTTTGGTTCAATTCGCCATATGTGTTCATCGCACATTTCTTTATTTATTCCTTTGATTTTTTTTATGATACAGACGTGTGAGAGTAGCTTGACTTTGCTTTGTTTCTATTTTTCCTCCCACAGTTTAGCGACGTATGCTGGCGCCACCATAAACGCTGCAAACATCAGGTGAGTGATATTACAAGTCAAGATACGTATATTTCCATGCACCTGCTGAAGTGCATTTAGTACTATTTTTACTACCTTTTTTTTTTATGCTTTTATACCTTAAGAAATCTTCAAGGCGTTTTTGTTAATCTTTCTTTGATTTTGAATAATTGGTTTTGGGTTTTTTTTATTTACTTAATTATACTCTTTTTATATAATTAAGACATAAATTGAATTATATTCTTTAGTTTTATCTGGTTGAAACCACTCTTTTTTTTTTTTATTACACTTTTTACTCAACTTTTAACTCAAGGCCGAAATTGAATTATATCATTTATTGTTACCCGATTATTAGGGTTAAATACATGCTCCTTTTTAATTAATTACGTTCAATTAAAACATAAATAATACAATTACATTCCTTTATTTTTACCTAGGTATTTAAGTTGAAATCATAGTTATAAGATTTCCTTTGGATTTTTTTGCTGTCAATACTTAGGCTGTCAGTTTTCTTAGTGACCTTAAGTTATTTCATAGAATAAAAAAAAAAGGATTGTAATGAAACCCTGAAATCTTTGTGTCTAATTATGTCAGGCTAAATCCCTTTGGTTTCTGGAGTCGGGTGTTGTTCTCCCGGATAATGGTATGGTGCTAGGCGTTTGCTCCATGGACTGACGGACGGACATGACTTGACATTAGGGCAGACGGACGACTGTCCGTACTAGGGAGTGCTACGTTATTGTTCGGAGCCCAGTAGCATTCAAGGTAGTTCGCAGGAGGCGAACAAAAGGGGTGGGTCGGCTCCACTGACAGGACTGTTTTCTACCGCTATGTCTTCTTTCCTCTCTACTGTATATCATATATCATCACAGGCATGAACTCTCTTTTTGTTAGTGTAGCTGTGAGTGAGAAGTTGTGGCAAGGAACACGACCACCGACGAGCTTAGCCTGGGCTTCCAGCATGCCTGGCCCGCCATGACTTCTCGCCCACTAACAGCGGCTTCCACAACAAATGGCGCCCAACGTAAATAACCTGGTTTTTATTTTTTTTAATTTTTTTTTATAAACTTTCCTAATTTCGTAAGTACGCTTCTAAACTTCCTTGCTTTATTGCTATTTCTTGCTATTCTCTACTTTTAAAGCTTGTTTCCTGAATTTTATATTTCCTTCTCGGACAGTGTTAGGGGTTCATCGGTTCGCTTCACTGAGGCCCAGGCCGTGGTGAAAGGGATCGATGAGCAATGAGGGGGGGGGTACACTTCTTGGATTGGGAGTGCCTTTGAATGAACACGTCAAGGTTTGCAAAGTGATATTCCAATACAAGGGTGTACAAGTAATGCCGATTTTTTGTTCGATTTTTTTGGTTGAGGCAAGTTAGCATGCCACCACTTGCGAGTTTAAGCAACATGTTCGTGTGAGGGTTGTTAACGAGTGTCAATGGGGTGCGGGGTAAATTTTAGTATTTAGCTGTTGCTGCTGCGCTTCCAACTACCATGGCTCAGGCTGGGTAAGCTGAAGTGGTGCACAGCAGGCGAGGAGGTTTTAGCTGACTTTGACTAAGGCATGACAGTCGGACAGACAGACAGAGGATCACCGCTCTGGTCATATGCCACCGGAGAATGGCACCCAGGATACTCCAGAACACATACGAGTATATATAAACACTTTTTCTTTCCAACTTTAAAAAAAAAAAAAAAAAAAAAAAAAAAAAATACTTTTCATTATCTTTTTATTTTTTTTTATATTCCTTTTTGTGTAGATGCCAAGTTTCTTTTACACTAGAAGAAGCTAGCTAACTTATACAAAAGGAAGTAAACTCGCTATCGAGTCGAAATTTCGCCTGCGACTGTGAATTCCTATATTAGGATTAGAAACCTTAATAATTTTATTACGTTAAAGACAGTGTTAGTCAATCCTAAACTTTGAATTTTCCTTGGATTGATTGAATTTGTGAATTTATAATTTTTTTTTTTGCCTTTTCTAGATTTGGTCTTTTATACCATAAAGAAAAAAAACAAAACATAGGTTTAGTTAAACATTACTTTTTTTTCTTTTTCATTTTATTGATTTTTTTTATCGCGCGTTTTGGATAACGCCCGTTTATACTTTTTTTTATATATTTTCTTTGGATTTAGTTATACCTGGTAACGCTTGACAAAAAAAAAAAAAAAAAAAAAAAAAAAAATGTTTAGGCCTTTGAAATTTAAAGATTTGGAGTGTTTGAAGTTTCTTTTGGTCATATAGGCGTCATTATTATTTTAAGTTATATTTTTTTTGCTTTCTACTTTCCGGTAATTTATAATATATCCATATATATATCCGTATATATATCAATAAACTTTTTCTATTGACATAATTTTTATTTACCACGTTTGTTATTTGAATTATAGGTTTTAAGTCGGGTTAAAGGTTTTTTTTCCTTTTCAAGTTCTTGAATTCTTATATTTTTTTTTTCCTTTTTTTTTGATTTATAAAACGCGGGTTTGTTTTGAATACCACCCGAGTTGTTATTTTGAATTTCCTTTTTTTTAAAATTCGCTGTGTGATACCTTAGGAGTTCACACTAGCGATCGGAGACAATATCTTTTGTTTGGAATTTCTCGTCTATGGACAAAAATACAGACCCTATAGATAGACGACAGCGGTTTGGTTTGGGGATACTTCCGACGGATAGAAGGGTTACCCGGAGTACTACTAGGGCGCTTGAGAACCAGGTAGTGGGGTCCTTGCTTACCCAGATAGACACGGGAAGGGAATACCCAATAGATTTTGTGCCCACCGAATATTTTAATCGCTGCTCGTCTAGAGTATTTGGCCGCTTGAACTCTACCGAGCGCCCACCACAAGGTCAGTCACTGAGTTTCTCGAGTAAGCTCGATAGGCTTCTCGAAATGCCGGAGGAAGAGGAACAGGAAGAGCTACCAGGAGCTGTCGGTGGAGCCCCTCCACCAGCACAACCGTCTACAGCGAACCGGCTCAACCAAATGGACCAAATGATGGAGACGATGATGCAGCAAAACGTCGTGATGGCTGAGTTCATGGACGAGTTTCGGAAGGTCAGGAATGATATGTCTCGGCTGAGCAATAGGGTTGCAGGAGTCGAGACTTCCATGCGAGGAGCATCTGCTCCGGTCCAACCACCACCATCGCCGACCCCCCGAAGATCCAACGGTCAACCACCACCGTCGTCGACCCCGGGAACATCCATCGTACAACCACCCAGGGACGGTCGAAGCGGATTCGAGCGTCAAACGTACAGGAAGAAAATCGACCTGGAAAAATGGCACTTGAAATTCGATGGAACAACAAAGAACATGACCGTCGAAAGTTTTGTATTTCGTGTCGAGAGGATGCGCGAGCAGCACGACGTCACTCGCGAGCAACTCCTCGCGGACTTCCATTGCCACGCGGAGGATCCAACGTTCAATTACGCAAAGCTCAAAACAGAGCTGCTTACGCAATTTAGGAGTGCGGAGTCGGATTATGAGGTGATCCGCGAAATCATGGAAAGGAAACAGGGGGGACAAGAGTCTTTCGAAGACTTCTACGCGGACATCCATGATCTGACCTTCCGATTGAAGAAGAGGATACCAGAGGCCGAACTGGTAAAAATAATAAAGGGTAACCTTAAGCCATACTTGGCCAATCTCACGTTCGCGTCGCGAACTGATACACTAGCCGATCTCAAAACCGAATGTAAACGAGCGGAAAAACTAATTAAGGAGAATAGGTCACGAAATAAAGCGGTTAGTGAATTAGACATTAATAGGGAAGAAGAGGGCCTGAGTAAGGTGGAAATCGAGGCTATAGGTAAGGATGAGAGGAACAAGCTAGCGCCCTATAAATCTGGTCTCGGTAATTTAAGGCCAGGGGACCCACCGAAAACTAATCTCAAACCCTTCCAACCCTCATCCCATGTTAGTAATACGTCAAATCCCACTAGTAACGTCCCCAGTCAAGTGTTTTGTCCTTCACCCTTCCACCTCATGTTATGTTACGTGTGCGGAATGCCCGGAGATTTCGTTAGGAAAGATCCACAGGCCGCAGCGAAACATGGTCCTTGCAAGTCGTCCTTTCATTGTATGAAGTGTTTTATGTGCGGCAGTGATGCGTCTTATTGTGTATATAAATCTGAAACGGAAAACAGGCAGCTGGAAGAGATGTCCGGGCACTCTGTACAGGGTCCGAACTCCCCGGAAAATTAGGCGTAGATATAAGAATTTTAAAACGCGAAGACAATGGAAAAATTACGGGGGAGTGCGACCATGCAAAATTAGTGAAGGAAAACCTACATGAAAGGAAGAAGAGGTATGAGGAAGCTAGAAGGAGGATTTTCATGGAAGAAATTAGGACTAGGCAGAAAAATAGACGTTTCCAAAAAATTCGGAAGATGAGGGAGAAACACCGCACGCTCAAACGTATACAGCAGAAGATTGTCGCTACTATCGTTACTATAAAGGGGGATAATAGGTTATTCGCGCGCACGGTAATTGGTGGTCATGAAGCCCTCGCGTTACTCGATTCGGGCGCCTGTTCTAGTTGCTTGGGGAAAGGAGCCATGTCATTCTTAGAGGGAAAAGAAGAGACTATTACCAAATTAAAGAGCCAAAACGTTCGCACCGCAAACGGTGGTGAAACTCCGGTGGTGGGTGTAGTAACGCTATCTGTCACGTGGGATGGAGAAACCCGACCACTGGAATTTTTGATTGTCCCTGAGCTTACCCAAGAAGTATATTTAGGTATTGATTTCTGGCGAGTGTTCAATTTAAATGTAGTAGGTAGAAGTGTGAATGACAGTGTGCATGAAAGGACTGTGTCGGAACTCACACCTGCCGAAGGTGACCTCTCCTTCGACGCAGTTCAGCATTCCCTGACGACTGCACAAAACCGCGTTTTGGATAAAGTTAAAGCCCAATTCCCTTCCTTTGCCGTTCTGGGATTGGGCAGGACCGATGTGGAAGAGCATACGATAGAGGTAGTAGAATAAAATACGCCAATTAAACAACGACACTACCCCATCTCCCCCGCGATTCAAAAATTAGTTTATGAGGAGTTAGACAGGATGTTATCCATGGGTGTTATTGAGGAGAGCAATAGCAGCTGGAGCTCTCCTGTCTCGTTAGTTATAAAAGGCAATAAGAACCGGCTATGTTTGGATGCCAGGAAGGTGAATGCTCGTACGATAAAAGATGCCTATCCATTGCCCTATATTGATGGCATTCTAAGCAGATTGCAAAACACGCGGTTCATATCAGCAATAGATCTCAAAGATGCCTTTTGGCAAATTCCTTTAGAAAAACGTTCGAGAGAAAAGACAGCATTCACCGTTCCTGGCAGACCACTCTACCAGCTCACCGTGATGCCATTCGGTCTATGTAATGCCGCTCAGCGGATGTGTCGTCTCATGGACAAGGTCATTCCGTCCGGCTTACGTGAGTGTGTATTTGTGTACCTTGACGATCTGTTAGTGTGTTCAGTAGATTTTGAGTCACATATGTTGTTATTGGAAAAGGTCGCTAGGTGCTTACGCGAAGCTAAGTTAACTATTAACATAGAAAAAAGCAAATTTTGCTTTAAAGAAGTGCGATATCTGGGGTATGTGGTTGGGGACGGTTGCATACGGACCGATGCCAATAAAGTCGCAGCAGTTAGGGATTTCCCCCAACCTAAGACTCCAAAACAACTCCGGCGGTTCCTGGGCATGTCAGGGTGGTACCGTCGCTTCATTAGAGATTACGCAACCATCGCAGCGCCGCTGCACGACTGTCTCACAAAGGACCGTATTAAAAAGTTTGAAATGACAAGTGAAGCGAGTAAGGCCTTTGAGGAACTGAAACAAAGCTTAATATCAGCACCAGTACTCGTTCACCCGGATTTCAATAAACATTTTTTTATTCAGTGCGACGCTTCAACGGACGGGGTGGGTGGAGTTTTATTCCAAAAAGACGAATACGAAAACGAACGACCTATCGCGTACATGTCTGCGAAATTGAATAAGGCACAACGTAATTATAGCGTGACGGAGTTGGAGTGCTATGCGGCAGTGTTGAGTGTGAAGCGGTTCCGACCTTATGTGGAAGGCCTTCCCTTCACGGTCATCACGGACCACGCGAGCCTTAAGTGGCTAATGGGTCAGAAGGACCTTAGTGGACGACTGGCCAGATGGAGCCTGAAGCTGCAATCCTTCAACTTCGACATCGAGCACCGTAAGGGAGCTCAAAACGTTGTGCCTGATACATTGTCGCGTATGGACATGGACGAAGTAGCACTGACGGACAGAGTTTTAGACATTAGTCTTGACTCGCCTTATTTCGAAACCGAAGAATACCGTACACTGAAAGACACCATAACTAAAGACAAAGACAAAATACTTGATCTCTGCGTATCGGACGGCTATATTTATAAACGGACACAATTTAATAGAGGGGGAGAACTTCAAGAGGACCACACGTGGAAGCTCTGGGTACCCTCGGAGTTACGGTTAGGTTTGGTAGAAGCTGCACACTACTCTCCGTCTTCGGGTCATGGAGGAATCCACAAAACCCTCGCCCGAATAAGAGAAAAATATTTTTGGCCAGGCATGGTGTCCGATGTGCAACATTGTGTCAAAGAATGCAACACATGTAAAGAAACAAAGACCCAAAATAATTTTCGTAAGCCACCAATGGGCAAACAACTAATTACCGAGCGACCTTTCCAACGTCTTTACGTCGATTTTATGGGACCATATCCTCGTTCGAAGGATGGAAATGTTTTTTTGTTTGTATGTCTTGATCATTTTAGTAAATTTGTGTTCCTTAAGCCCATGCAGAGAGCGACAGCTGCTAAAGTAGTTCAATTCCTAGAGAAGGAAGTATTCCACGTATTTGGAGTTCCCGAGTTCGTCCACTCAGACAACGGGAAACAGTTTGTCTCGGAAGCCTTCACCTCCTTTTTGAATCGGTACGGGGCGAAACATATAAGGACCGCATTCTACTCTTCCCAGGCAAATGCGGCGGAACGGGTTAATAGATCTGTACTACAAATGATACGAGCGTATATCGGCGGTAACCAAAATACCTGGGATCAGCACGTGAGTGATGCGGCTTTTGCCCTGCGAAGTGTGGTACACACGGCTATAGGAGAGTCGCCGTATCATGCCGTATTCGGGATACCCATGGTAAAACATGGCGCCTCCTATGACATTCTGCGTAGAATAGGTTCGATAAAGGATACCGATTGCGAGATAGAGTTAGGAGATAGGCAGCAAATATTAAGAAACAAAATCTTTGACGAGCTAAAGCGAGCATATAAGATGGGCGAAAAGGTATATAATACGAGGGCGAAAGAAATTAGTTTTAAAATTGGACAAGTGGTATACCGCCGAAATTTTAAGCAAAGCTCTCAAATCAACAACTACAATGATAAGCTAGGGCCTAAACACATACCGTGCGTTGTCCTAAGGACGATAGGCAATTCACTGTATGAGCTAGGCGACAGCTCTGGAAAGAGAGTAGGGGTATACCACGCGAAGGATATATTTGTTGCTTAGGTGTAGTAATCGTAGTGTTCGTGTGAGTGTGTTTGCAAAATTGACCACTGATCTATTTTTTTTGATTTCACTTGACTTTATGCCTTAATCTGTTTATTGATTTTTTTTTATTTATTTTATTATTTATTTATTTATTTATTTATCTATTACTGTATACATATACGTTTGTGTCGTTGTTTTTTTACTTGACTAATTTTTCAATTATACATTCACTTATTTATTTTACTTCATTTTATTGACTTGACAATTAAAAACCTTACTACAATGTTTCTGCGTGTTGTCCGGAATGCATTAAGCGTGGCTATTCCCAGTGATAGGATTTCAACATTAGGTGTAAGTTCAGACCCCCTATGATACTTAGGATTAGTTTGTATACTGTGATATAGTAGAATAGGAAGACAAGATGAAATAGGCAGACGAGCATAGTATCAGGATATAGGCCCGGCTTGGGGTCGTGGGACGAAGCCACACGTTGGACACATAAGCTCGTGGTAAGCAGGCTGCCTTGAGATCATTTTTCTCACCCACTCCATGATGCAGGCACCATCGGCGGATGCGAGGTTTGTTACGACAGCCTTATCGTACAATGTGTATTTGTATACGTGTATGTATGTGTGTGAGGGTGTGTGTGTGTTTGTGTACGGATGTGTGCTATCCTCAAACCAACCGCCTGAGTGGTATGCTGGCTGTAGATCGTTATAGACGCAGGGTAAGTTCGATGCGAAACTATGCTTTGATCGAGCGACTTCGCGGAATCAAGTGGTGCGATCGCCGATATCCACGAGCTTCCGAAAGCCGACAGAAGGGTGCCGAGTTGAGTTGAAAATTGCCAAGGAAATTGTGCGGATCGGTTGTGCTTAAAGCAAAAAATTAGAAAGTGCCATTTTACCTTTCTGAGAGTGGAACAATAAAATCAGGAAAGAACAAATGTTATAATAATAAAAAAAAAAAAAAAAAAAAAAAAAAAAAAAAAAAATACATTAAAAAATACATTGCAGCCCTAGTTATAGTGCTAAAGGCTAAAAGGCTAAAATGAAACAAGAAATAAACAAAATCAAAATTATAAGTGCTAACAAGTGACAAAGAAAATTATACGAAATAAAAATATATATATATTTATACAAAAAAACAAAGAAAACCCACAATATTCAATTGAAGCAAGAATTCTATGTGAGAAATTGAGTAGCGTTACCGGCGATCAAAAGCCTTCGATAACAAAACCATCGAACCTAGGATTTTTTTTTGTAAAATTTGTCTTGCGAAGCAGTAACGGCAGTGTACCAGATCACTGACCCCAAACATTCTATAACAAAGTAGCACCTTTCCTCTGAAATACGCCAGTTGCCTATATCCATGGGCATACGAATAACATCATTAGCCTATTTGAATAGTTGATTACGGTCGAACAGCTGTTTCCGTGCTTTAACCGGAGAAGGGTCAGTGACCGTAAAAATTGTCAAAAGTCTGCAAACGGCGCAGACAGGAACGACGGAACACCGAAACAACACGGCAGAGAGAGAGAGAGAGAGTACGAGCAAAGGCGACAGAGAGAGCAGCAGCAGTGGCAGCGGAGATCAGTTTTTGCAATCTTTAGTTTATTTTTTTTTGTTTTAGGCTAAGTTCTTTTTCGTTCGTTTTTTTTTATTGCTTCCATATGATTTTTGCAGACCGGCTTTAAGCTGCACATTTACATTCCCTATTATTTTCTTTTCGTTCTTGTGCATTCCTGCCTAATTGTTTTTTTTTGCTAAAGGCATAAGCACAAACATACCAACATATGTGCATATGAAGTTTTTTTGTTATTTGTTTTTTTATCTGACCTAATTTTTTTTATTTCTTCTCATTATTTCTTCTAGTTAAATTCTATTTTTTTGATTCTTTTGCTTCCACGACAATTACTTAATTTGTTTTGATGATTTTTTTTTCTTTCTTCAGTAGTAATTATTTATGTACTTTTGATTTTTTTTTGGTCTACCCAAACCACACATTAGTTTTGGTTCAATTCGCCATATGTGTTCATCGCACATTTCTTTATTTATTCCTTTGATTTTTTTTATGATACAGACGTGTGAGAGTAGCTTGACTTTGCTTTGTTTCTATTTTTCCTCCCACAGTTTAGCGACGTATGCTGGCGCCACCATAAACGCTGCAAACATCAGGTGAGTGATATTACAAGTCAAGATACGTATATTTCCATGCACCTGCTGAAGTGCATTTAGTACTATTTTTACTACCTTTTTTTTTTATGCTTTTATACCTTAAGAAATCTTCAAGGCGTTTTTGTTAATCTTTCTTTGATTTTGAATAATTGGTTTTGGGTTTTTTTATTTACTTAATTATATTCTTTTTATATAATTAAGACATAAATTGAATTATATTCTTTAGTTTAATCTGGTTGAAACCACTCTTTTTTTTTTTTATTACACTTTTTACTCAACTTTTAACTCAAGGCCGAAATTGAATTATATCATTTATTGTTACCCGATTATTAGGGTTAAATACATGCTCCTTTTTAATTAATTACGTTCAATTAAAACATAAATAATACAATTACATTCCTTTATTTTTACCTAGGTATTTAAGTTGAAATCATAGTTATAAGATTTCCTTTGGATTTTTTTGCTGTCAATACTTAGGCTAAGTCAGTTTTCTTAGTGACCTTAAGTTATTTCATAGAATAAAAAAAAAGGATTGTAATGAAACCCTGAAATCTTTGTGTCTAATTATTTCAGGCTAAATCCCTTTGGTTTCTGGAGTCGGGTGTTGTTCTCCCGGATAATGGTATGGTGCTAGGCGTTTGCTCCATGGACTGACGGACGGACATGACTTGACATTAGGGCAGACGGACGACTGTCCGTACTAGGGAGTGCTACGTTATTGTTCGGAGCCCAGTAGCATTCAAGGTAGTTCGCAGGAGGCGAACAAAAGGGGTGGGTCGGCTCCACTGACAGGACTGTTTTCTATCGCTATGTCTTCTTTCCTCTCTACTGTATATCATATATCATCACAGGCATGAACTCTCTTTTTGTTAGTGTAGCTGTGAGTGAGAAGTTGTGGCAAGGAATACGACCACCGACGAGCTTAGCCTGGGCTTCCAGCATGCCTGGCCCGCCATGACTTCTCGCCCACTAACAGCGGCTTCCACAACAGATCTCAGACCAATAAGCTGAATTATCTGAAGCAAGCTTGGTTTACTAAAGAGCTTAAGGCTCTTAAAAATAGGAAAACGCGATCATTTAATTTATATAAGAAATCCGGATTAAATAAACATTACCTACTGTATTCCATTCTACGTCAGAAGTACATAGATTTAAATAAGAAGTGCTATAAAGCTTATATCTCTAAAACGAAAAGAGACATTATTCTCAATCCTAAGTCATTTTATGGTTTCGTAAATTCTAAACGTAAAGTATCAGGGTTTCCCTCAGCCATGAAATATCAAGACATTATATCTAGCGATAATCAATGTATCGCAAATTTTTTTGCTCAATTTTTCACTTCTAACTATTCTGCTGTCACCAATTCAAACTTTCAAAACTATCCCTATAAGCTACACGGGACAAATTCAATTAATTCACCAATTATATGCGCCAAAGATGTTCTAATTTACCTTAAAACCTTAAAAGAATCTTTTAAATATGGTCCTGATAGGATTCCTACATGTTTCTTGAAAAAGTGTGCGAACCATATTTACCAACCCCTTACCAATTTGTTCAATCTATCACTAAAGTGTGGTGTTTTTCCAACTGCGTGGAAAGAATCGTTTCTTCTGCCGCTGCATAAAAGCGGGAGTAGGTCTTCTATAGAGAACTATCGTGGCATCGCAAAGCTTTCTGCCATCCCAAAATTGTTTGAAGCTATTGTTACAAATCAACTTACGGGTCCGATCTCTACTTTGATAGCTGACTGCCAACACGGGTTCAGTAAGGGAAAGTCCACAGTTACGAATTTACTTGAGTTTACCAGTCATGTCTCAAATGGCTTTAGAAAAAATCTGCAAACCGACGTTATTTATACGGATTTCAGCAAAGCTTTTGACAAAGTGTGTCACTCATTACTTATTCATAAACTCGATCAGTTGGGCTTCCAGCCGGGTCTCAATCGCTGGATCTCTTCTTACCTTAGTGACAGGACACAAAGAGTAATGTTCAAAAATTTAGTATCCGATGTCATTTATGTCTCTTCGGTGGTTCCTCAAGGAAGCCATCTTGGCCCGATTCTGTTCTTGTTGTTTATAAATGATATTTCTACAATAATAAAATTTTCAAAAATGTTAATGTATGCCGACGACGTAAAGCTTTTCATGTCATTCGCGTCATTTGAAGATAGAAATAAGCTACAATCAGATCTAGATGCACTAGTTACTTGGTGCGATTTAAATTATATGCCACTTAACCTTAAAAAATGTAAACACATGGGTTTTTCGCGTGGAATTTCTCAGCCGGCTTCCTATACAATTAAAAATTATAGTCTTGAGCAAGTGTATGATTTTGTTGACCTGGGGGTTACTATGGACTATAAACTCAGTTTCAACCGCCATATTAATACAACAGTCAATAAGGCTAGAGGTGTCCTAGCATTCGTTAAACGATGGTCTAAAGAATTTAGCGACCCTTATGTAACTAAAGCCCTCTTCGCTACATTAGTCAGACCGATACTTGAATATGGTTCTATAATTTGGAACCCGCGTTACCAGGTTCATGTAGATCGCCTTGAATCAGTTCAAAAACAATTTTTACTATTTGCCTTAAGAGATTTTCATTGGGATCCCTCGTACAATCTGCCACCCTATACGAATCGTTTAAAACTCATTAATCTACACACACTTTCTAGTCGGAGGGAAATGCTTGGAATTATTTTTATGATTAAATTGCTAAATGGTTCACTATCCAGCCCATTTCTTCTAAGTGAAGTGAACTTCAATGTACCGTCTCGTCCTTCAAGGCATTTTAAACCTCTAGTCTTAAAACAGTGCCGAACCAATTTTCAGTTAAATGAGCCTTTTCGCTGTTTGTGTCAAGATTATAACTCTCTTTCTGGTAGATTTGATATTTCAGACTCGCTTTTCAGCATAAAAAAATCAATCCTTTCTGTCCTAAATTCATAGCTACTAATTGTTTTTTATTCTTTGACTTCTATTTTAACTTTTAACAATAATTTTATTCTGTTAACTAGTTATTTCTTAATGTATAATCTATCCTATATCTACTTTACTTAGCTGATGAGGTTTTCTCTGTAGCTGAGCAGTTTTAGATCTCGACGATTAACAAACCAAAGCCTTTCAACGACTCGGCACGAACGAATAATCCGCGCGTTATGCGGATGCGCCCCTCGCGCCGGTCGGGCGGGATATGGTGGGTAATCCGTTGGGAATTATTATTATTATTAATAATTGCTGTTTTCAAACTTCTATGAAATCTCTCAATCATTCCATTTCCTTGAAGATGATAAAGAGATGTATGTATTTTTGAGCTCCTAATAACTTTATCAATTCAGTGAAAAATTTTGCAGTAAATTGTTACCCTTGATCTACAGTAATATTAAGAGGTATACCGACATGCGGAACATAATTTTGAACAAAAGTATTAGCAATTGTGTTTGTTGATATATCTCGTAAAGGATATGCTTCTGGCCAACGTGTGTGGCTAGCAATTATAGTTAAAATATAACGATTTTCTTTAGATACTGGTAAAGGTCCAACTATATCCATAGGTATATGCTCAAATCGTCCAGAAGGTATGTCAATTTTCTGTACTGAAGATTTTGTATATTTTGTGATTTTAGATTTTTGACAACTAATGCAATTTGAAGTCCAATGATTTATTTCTTTTCTCATACTTGGCCAAAAATATTTTGATTGAATAAAACGTCTAGTAGTTCGAATGCTTGGATGTGATAACGAATGAATTTTATCAAATATAAATTTTCTCATAGAATTTGGAACATATGGTCGAAAAGGTTGTTTAGAAACATCACACCAAATATCTAAGTCAATAACTGGAGTTTTAATTTCCTTTAAATTATTTTTAAAATTTTGATTAGAAACAAATTCTCGAAGTGTTTCATCTTTTTGTTGTTCTTCAAACAATGTTTGAAAACTTATATCACTTGTTAAAATTTCATTGATATCTGGAATACGAGAAAGTGTATCTGCAACTATATTATCTTGTCCACGTATATGTGGGGTGGTATCACTAATCCATAAATACGTAGTGGCAACATCATACTGAAGTACGACAAAGCAACATGAGATACAACATGGGAAGAGAAAAGAGAGAAATCGAGGAGTCGAAGTAGAAGACGCGCACGAGACGGTTGACTTGAATTTCGATCCGTGCATTTCATTTGTCTATTAAATACAATTTAAATATCCTTTTCACTTTGTAACTTACAATTCATTAACATTAAAATATTCATCTGAACTTATATTAAAACAGAAAACCACATATATACGAGGTGTGTTCAAAAAGTATCGCGAATTTTGTGTTTTTTCAAAAATTATTTATTTATTCATGAGTATCTATTTTGTCCCCTTCAAAGAAATCCCCATGAGATATTATACACTTGTGCCAACGGTTTTTCCAATCTTCGAAGCACTTCAAAAAATCATTTTTTTGTATCTTGTTCAGCTCCTCCTTCGATGCCGTCTTTATCTCGTCAAGAGAAGCGTAACGTCGTCCTTTCATGGGCCTCTTCAGTTTAGGGAACAAGAAAAAGTCACAGGGGGCCAGATCTGGGGAATACGGTGGCTGCGGCATCATTAGTGTGTTGTTTTTGGCCAAAAAGTCGAGCACAAGCAACGATGCGTGAGCAGGGGCGTTATCGTGATGCAAAAGCCAATTTTTGTTCTTCCACAAGTCCGGGCGTTTCTGGCGGATTGCTTCGCGCAAATTGCGCATAACTTGCAGGTAATATTCCTTATTGACCGTTCTTCCCTGTGGCAAGAACTCATGATGCACCACGCCCCTGCAATCGAAGAAAACTGTCAGCAAAACTTTCACATTCGACCGAACTTGGCCCGCTTTTTTCGGTCTTGGTTCGTGCGGCAGCTTCCATTGAGATGATTGAGCTTTGATTTCCACGTCATAACCCTAAACCCACGATTCGTCACCAGTTATGACCCTCTGGAGCAAATTTGGGTCGTCGCGGACAGAGTTTAACATCTCATTAGCAATGTTCATGCAATGCTGCTTTTGGTCACAATTGAGCAATTTTGGTACGAATTTCGCGTAAAAATCGAAGACGATCCAAAACACGTGCAAGCAAGGCAGCTGTCAACAATTAACTGAACATTCAAAATGGCCGAGCTTGTCGGCATAAGTGAGAGACATGAGTACCAACATAACGCCACAAAAAATTCGAAATTCGAATATACGTAACCAGCGAAAATTCAAAATTCGCGATACTTTTTGAACACACCTCGTATTGTATGTCATTTGTAAACTGGGCTATACTCGTATATTCCAGATGTCGAATCTGTCGAGGTGATCTCTCTACTTTTGAATTTAAAACGTGTGCTAGTGGTTTATGATCTGTAAATATTGTAAATATTCTAACTTCCAAAAAATGTTTAATTGAGTTGTAAATTGCTAATAGTTCCCTGTCAAATGTTGAATAATTGATTTCAGTAGGAGTTAATTTTCTGGAAAAATAAGCGAGGGGCTCTAAAATATTGTTACTTTGTTGTTGTAAAACGGCACCAATAGCAACATTTGATGCATCTACTGCAAGTGACAATTGACCATTTTTATCGAAATGTGTGAGCAATGTTTTTTTGCAAAAGCAGGGCTCTTTTTAGCTCTTCTTCATTGAAAGGTTGCGTGAAGAATAGCGCTTCCACCATGTTCTTCATGTCATCTTCGTCCATCGTCTGATTTGGTGGTCGAAGTTTCTTCATAACTATTTTGTACCCTTGTCCCCAGGGGTCTTGCTCCACTTCCTTACAGAGCTCTTTCCAGCATCTTAGTTTGCTTGCTTTTATGGCGGCGCCGAGAGCTTTTTTCGCCCCCTTGTACGCCTCCGCCCTTTCAAGAGCCTCGGATCTGCCACGTGAGCGCGTCGCCAGTCTTCGCATTCTGTGGCATGTTTTCGGAGTTCCGCGATTTCGCTATTCCACCAATATACCTGCTTCTTGCCTCGCCACGTTCCTATTCGTGGTATAGAGACGTTGCAAGCATGGCGCATGCATTGCATGGTTTCTTCAACCGCCGCATGTGGCGTATTGTTGCCGTCGGTTATCCGTGTGGCTTTCGCCAGCACTGTTCCGGTGAACCTGGTGGTGTCAACTTTAGCTGCATCCCATCTACGGGTTTTGTATGACGCG